>OY720222.1:0-573442 GCA_963082605.1 Rhodophaea formosa | reverse complement strand
TGGACCCTTAAAGGGGTGATCCTTAAAGGGGTGATCCAGCCCGTCGGTATGAACAACTTTTATTATGGAATCAACTCTGGAAACTCAAAAAAAAATCTCCATGCAAATATATTCAACCGGTTAATTGCTATGGGAATTCAAATATTTATCAGTTATCAGTATTAGTTCCAAAGGATAAGTTATTCGTATCGACCCTTTTAAGGGTCTAAAGTACTCTAAAGCGATCAGTTTTTCTAAAAAAAAAGCCTAACAATGTTTTTATTTTTATACCTTCTATCTACCATGGTCATAGATGATCAGTAATGGACTTTTATATTTCCTTAGATCTGTATCAATATAATGGCGTTTGCTGTTTTTTTCAGATTCTTAAAGATTTCACAAAAAAACAAGAATACACTATTATGTTCACTACAGGACTTACCACGATTATTTTTGAGTTTTGTCTGATATTTCGACAACATTGCAGCTCCCATTTTCACAGATACATACCAGACACACATATCAGACTACAAAACTCAAAAACAATCGCGGTTAGTCCCGTAGTGAACATTAGTGATTGTGACCACGAAAGCTTAAAATCATATAAACGAGAAAACAGCCGCAAGTAAAGTTTATATGCAAAATTTAAAATTAGACTCAGACCAGGTACAGCTTATTTTAGACTACAGCCCCACCCCTCTCAGATCTCACCTCCCTCCACCCGTAATTACGTGCTCATTTGGCGCATTTCATCGTTTTTGGGTCAGCCGCCGACCTGTGTTATTCGTTCCTGATACTTTTTAAATTGTGCCGTAACTTTCTGTTTTTAAAATGCGTCAATAGTTTTTTGAGAGAAGAATTTAACCTAGATTTGTACTAGTTTATTTCTTTTTCCCTGCAGATTATGGGAATGACGGAAAATAAGAAAAATCATGTCAATATGCTGAGTGGGTAGCAATGCGTGTTTTGGTACCAATTTCCACTTTTTAACGCGGTACTTCAGTCTTAAAGTGGACTTTAAACCTTATGACCTAAGGCTCTGTCTACATTGTAAGGGAGTATATCCTAAGGTTATACCAAAGTATTATGGATATATAATAACAAGTCACACAAATTGCTAGCCCCTACATAGTAAGTTTTGAACTTGTGTCGTCAACGATAAAATATTTTATAACGGATCATAATCATCAATATCCAAGATCCAGGCCAAATTTAAAAATATCGTTCTCCATGATGTCCTGATCAGGGATCCAACCCGGGGCCTCTCGTTTCACAGACTGGCATGTTAACCACTACGTCACGAAGGCCGCTATAAAAAAATCTGAGTAATTCAAATTACTTTTCCTTCTCTATTATTTGGTGTGTCTGTCATACATGAATTCTTTCCTGACTTCTACCTCGTATCAGCCAATAACATTGCCGTTATCATCATCATCAGGTCTTTTTTAGTCTCTACTGCAGAAGCACGACCTTCTCTGTACATCAGGATCATCATCATCAGGTCTATTTAGTCTCCACTGCAAGAGCACGAGCACTCTCTGTACTTCCAATGCCATATATTAGCCAGAGCAGTCAGAGGATTTGGCTTACACTCTCCACGCAGGCCACAGGTATCTTTGATGTTCAAAAGCTTTGTTTAGCTTGTGTTACCTTAGTCGCCTTCTACGACATGCACGGGAAGACTTGGAGCGGTCCTATTCTACTCTGCCGGGAAACACACGTCGTAAAATTTGCTATAATAACCCTCATTCACTCCTACTTTGTACACAGTAAGTAGATATAGTCAGTCAGTAGTAATATCATCGCCAATATATCCCGCAGTATACGCCCGGGTGCGGAAGTACCGGATGCTGCGGACTAATCCTTCATCCTATCGAAGATTATGTGTCTAGCGTATAACTAGAAGTGGGGCGAGTTTGATGTAACACGGAAAGATAGTTTCTTCCCTCTACGAAATATAAACGTGAAGCATTTTCTAAGGAAAGATCGCAATTCTTGAAAAATAATTAAAAATTTTCGAAAAGCGTAAAATTAATCATCCCCTCTTCTTCCGCCCTTAGGGTTGATTTTTTTTATCAAAATTTATATGAGCCTCATTTCACTCCTTTCCAATATTTTTTTTTATCAAAATCGGACTACTCTCTAAAAAGTTAAGGTTATACTTCTACATAATGCGTGGTCATACATACAAAAATATATACGCGTCGACTTGATAACCTCCTCCGTTTTTTCGTCGGTTCAAAATGAAAAAAACCGGGTGTCATTTAAACCAAACTCAAAAGAAGGGTATAATAACGTATATTATATAACGTAGCTGTTTTTTTTCGTCAGTTTAAAGACAAAATCTTTTCATTCAACCCAGTCTCAAAAGAAGGGTATTATAAGTATAACGTAGCTGTTTCTGTATAACTCAGTTTATATTTCTGTCTGCAGCACGGTAGGTCCAACGACTAAACCTACTTTAATGCTTTTTGTTGTAGGAAAGTTCAATCAGGTCGAAATGTAAAGTATGCAAATCATACTACATTGTAGGTAAACACTAATCCGGACAGACCGACACACGACCGTAATTAACACTAAACAAAGCGCTCGTTATTCAGCGCTGCGTGGCTTTCCAGATTCACCCCGCAGCCGCGCTGATTCGACCCATTTTATTCATCATATTATAACCTGCATAGATAATTATTCAAAATAAATTCAACTCGAACATACAATAATTACGTTATTATCCCGTGTGGAGTAGACAAAGCCCACGGTCATACAATCCAAATGCCACGTTTAACGTGTTAGTGGGCGGTAATTCAACTCGCAGTCTTCTTAAATTCTTGAATGACCTTTCACATACTTTTTGAATAAACACTACTTAGCACTGTAATTTTGTCTGATAAAAAATTAGGCTCTTACAGTTTATTGTGTGGAAAAATCACAATAGCAATGAGTATTTTCTTTCCGGCAGGAAATCAAAGGAGAAAGAGTCACTAGGTATGCAAGTTTCATGTACCAAGGCACAAATGGTCGATAAAAATAATTGTACTTGAATCAAGGAGTGACCATATTTTATAAGTATTTTTATGCATTTAATGCTATTTTGATTATACTCTTATTAAAATAAAGAAATAAGATATAGAAAAAAAAACAACTCGGACAGAGTAATGCCTTGCCGATAAGGCCACCGCGCTTCATATGGGGAATAAGATATACGGGAAAAAGATATGGTGGAGAAATTTGACGTGTAGAATACGTCAAATTTCTCCACCATATCCTTTTTCCTATATACGCATTATTGCTTGCGTCACCTAACATAACTACCTCACTATTACAACTGTGGTATATGATTTAACCCATTTTACAATGAAGTTGAAAATATCAATAATCAAAATTTAAACGTGATAATCCTCCATAGAGAAGAAATGCAAAGTTTGAAACTACTTTTATTTTGAGTTTGTTCCTTAATCACTTAACAATACCATAACTTAACATTTTTATCGGGAGTTTCCATGATAGGGATACAGGTGGTATCACGAAAAAAGTTAAAACGCAATAAAAACATTAAATTGCAGTAATCACTATTTTTGTTCAGATTAATTCACAACTGTAATAAACCATAGACAAAAGCGTTCATTATACAGCCCCGCACAGTGCCAATTCACCCCATTTTTATTCATTCCCGTTCGTAGATGCTCGGGTTTATAAATGCTAATTGTGGGCTGATTTATAATATTTGAGATAAGAAAGGGTTTTGCATTACTTTGAATAAAATAATTAAATGACCACGGCATTAACGATACGGTTAATTATATTCACGTCATGTTTACCTTACTAGCTTTTGCTTATGTAATTTTTAAAATATATGAAACGATTATATTTATTTATAATATTAGCATACGAACAAACAAACTTCTAGTCACTGGTAGAAAACTAAGTTTGTCTACATTGATACAACATGATAAGGACGTAAAATTTCGCGTAATATTCGTCTGGTGTAACTAGAGCCTTTCCGAAACTTTTGATAAACAATAGCTAGACATATTCACATCATAACGTAAAATAAACGAAATATCTAATAATAATTAGCGAGAAATACTAATCCCTTGCGGGGTAGACAGAGCTCAAGTCAGTAATCAAAATACTGATCGATTGCTAGCCACCTCGCCTATTGACATGATTGATGATTAAAAGAAATCTGTTTAAATACTCGTATCGTAATAAACACAGTCCACGGGGCCAAGAATGTAATCCCGCGCCAACCAACGCACGACCGCTGCTCAGTAATTAAGCCCATACAAAAGCTCAGCGTCAATTCACCCCACCGCTACCTCTTCGCTCATATCCTGGCTGATTTGCCCTGCATTCTACACCAATTTGGTTCACCTTTACCCCATCGTATGCTTTTATTATTTATTTATTCAAGAAGAACATACATATAAATATGGTGTTTACCAATTGTTCTACAAAACTATTTTATAGTTTGTCTGTAGAATCTAAATGTTTAAAAATATTTGTAAATGGAGTGCTTATACATAATAATATTTATTAACTTATACTTAACATAAGTTTAGTTTTATAAGTTTTTACTTATACTTTACATAAGTTTAGCTTATGACTGCTGTTACTATAGAGGGCCCTGAACGCGAATATCTTCATACAAACGGCAAAAGAGAATTGTGGTAATCCCAATCCTATTCCAACTTAATATTATAAATGCGAAAGTGAGTTTGTTTGTTACGCTGTCACGCCCTATCTACTGAACTGATCATCATGAAATTTTGTTCACACGTTGTCTGGAGTACGGAGAAGGCATACGTTTCATCCTAGAGAAAAGTCCTGTCCCCGAGGGCTCGATACAAGAGCGGAGCCGCGCGCGAAAGCTAGTTTTCTTTTCTTTTTTCTTTATTATTTGATAATTTCATTCATAGTGCGAGATTAATAAAATAAATAAAATAAAATGTGTTTATTTCTTTAACAATTTTTTCCTCAAATATAATGGTCGGAACCTCCTTTTAGACTGTATATAGTCTGTGTTAGGAGAATCCGCTCTTCTTAACTAAAAGATAATATAAATTTTACTCTTAACAAAAATGATTGTGATATCAGTGATTACTGATATGGTAAAACTTTTGAGGCAAAGAAATAAATAAATCCACACTATTACCCCAATAATTTACTACTGAGGATACCAGAAATTTACTTAAAAAGTAAAATACCTAGTTATTTTAAAATTTTAAAAAAATATACATAAAGTCAAAACTAAATTTTCTGAGTAAACGGAAAATGTTACACTAAAATTAGTTAACGAAGTACCAAATACACTGCAATTCTCAATTTCACATGACTCACCGGCACACGACCGCGGCTCAGTAATTAAGCCCATACAAAAGCGCGGCGCCCTTTCGCTCATACCCTGAATGATTTGCCCTGCATTCTACACTAATTTGGTTAACTTTTGCTCCATCTTATCTTCTATATACATATAATAAAACAGTAAAAATATTTTGTCTGTACATTTAATATTTTTGACTGAAATGGATAGCGGAACACTTAAAAAGAATAATAGAAAGCAAAAAAAAAATTTTTTTGAATTTCTTGTCTGTCTGTATGTATGATCACGTTTATCTCTGGAAATATCGGACGGATTTGAATGAAACTTTTTTTGCTATATAGCTATATAGCCTGAGCAACATACAGAAATGCTTTCGAAAAATTGAACACCTGATACAGCATCATAATGGTCAAGTTGAACTATATAAGAAATATATAAAACATTACTTCGTGTTAAGGTATATTAATACGCTGGAGTCATAAAGTCCACGCAAACGAAGTCGCGGGCATCAGCTAGTGCTTACTATTACTGTTGTGTGCTAATATTAAAATTTGTAGAAAACAACAAAATAACCACGGATTTTCACCCCAATTCCAAATAATAACCAAATTTACTTTTAATGTAAAATGCCCATTTATTTTCAAATAAAACTAAACATATACATGATGAAATCAAAGCAAATATTTTGAGAACAGCAAAAACTTGAATACTTAAATTAGTCAATGAAGTACCAAATGAACAGCAATACTCAATTACACATGACTCAGAACGTAATCCCAGCACATGACCGCAGCTCAGTAATTAAGCCCATACAAAGCGCGGCGCAACTCGCCCCGTATCCTCGCCGGCTCGCCCCGCACCCGTGCCGTTTGGCCCACTTTTATTCATACCCGCTTCTGCATTTAGTCGGATTTAGTTATGCTAATTGTTGGATGATTTATGATATTTGCGGTTTCCATCTTTTGTCTGGGTTATTACTTATATTATAAATGTTAAAAATTGTGAGGATACATGTGTGAATGCGTTTTTTGTTTTAAACTTGTCCTAACGAAAATTATTCATGGGAATGTGAATTCGTTTAACACGAGCAAAGCCACGGGTGAAGAAAGTACTTCATAATAAACTCACGGGAGAAAGATGGATTGATAACATCCCTGTAACCCTGTCCTTATTGAAGGTCGAATATTTATCCTCTCTTTTTCTAGTATACCGTTGATACATACAACATTAAAAATCATAATAGCTTTTTAATTCTTCAACATAGGTCTCTATCTATTCCGTTAAGTGACGTGACGTAGCTTTAAATCTTTCTGGCCCTCGAAACCTTGAAATTCATTACACGGCCAGACCAGCGATAATCGACATGCGACACATAATATCCCTAAAAGGACCCTAAAAAGGTCTGTAATGGACCAATTGGGGGTTAATTATGCGAAAAGACCGTCCGTTTTTGTCCCACTGTTTATGAATACAGGCCTTAAGTGGTTTTTGGTACGATAATAGTTCTGTCGGCGGCCGAAAAGGGTGCTATGTTTTTTGCTGACGTTAGAATGAATGGAAAGGATTTTGAAGGGTCAATGTGTTTTAATTAAACACTTCAACAGAGATATTATTTTTAAATCGGACAAAATAATTACGGCACGAAGGTCGTCAAACCTTCAACTAACGTGGTATAATAAATATAGTTCATCATCATTATCATCATCAGGTATTTTTTAGTTTCCACTACAGGAGCACGACCCTCTCTGTACTACCAGAGCCATATATTAGCCAGAGCTGTCTATTGAGGTACAAATCTTTGTACAAATTCACTAGAAAAAAAAAATTGTTTTAAATTAGTTCCGACTAAAGTTTAAAACAGACTCCTTCCTAAGCAAATCCCAAATCAGCTGTAAACAAAAAGCGGACGAGTTGGGATCGAACCGGAACTTCGCGGAGAGAAACTTGCAAATGGAAGTCCCAATTTCTATTTAAGCCCGACTATTTTGGAAACAAACTAAGCGTTGTTCCTGGATGCCCATTTGGAAAATTTTATTTTGTATTTTTCTATTATTATTGAATTTAGTACAAAAAAAATGGAGTATGACTCATCTAAAAGAAAAAAAAAACAATAAGCTAGATGAAATCATTATCATCATCAGGTCTTTTTTAGTCTTCACTGCAAGAACTGACCCTCTCTGTACTACCAGAGCCATAATATATTCGCCAGAGCCGTCAGAGAATTTGGCCTACACTCTTCACATTGGCCAGATGGGTTGGAGAGGTCTCTCTGATGTTTATAAGCTTTGTTTACCTCCTGCTACGACAGCCACGGGAAGATTGGAGTAGAGTTTCTACTCTGACGGGAACCACACAACATATGCATAATCAAAGTGTTCTATAAAATAAACCTATTGTTTGTAAAATTAATGATAAGATCTTAAAATATAAGATTAAATAGTTCCTCAATGGACACAACCGCATACGTACAAAGTAAATCGTCCTTAAATCAGCTCTGAACAAGAAGTGGATGAGCTGGAATCGAACCGGAACTTCACCAAGAGAAACTTGCAAATTGTTCCAGTTCATATTTAAGTACTGACTATTTCGAACGAACACTGAGCGTCTTTTTGGACAAATAGTTGGAAAAATAGACGTTAAATAAATTGAGATTAAACTTTGAATTTTGTTCAAAAATATATCACTAATAATTAAAGTACAAATAAAAACGTTTTTGTCTCTTTTATTTAATTATATAAAAAACACTTTAATATATAAATGACTTTTCGGAGATAAATGAAAATCTAATAACACATTACACTTCAAAATCTGTCAAGTCGTTTAGGCTTCAGGAGGCAACAATACAACAGACATACTTACATACACAGATATATTCATACATACGTACGTGTCAAAAGCATTACCCTTCTTTTGGGTGAAGAGATGATTGAAATAGAAATACTGCCACGTGGTTAACTTATTATATTTTGTCCTGTATTAGATATCTATTATTGAGGATAATCCTCAAAGGCGCATTCTTTTGATCAACTGTCATTGTCTTCGCCAAATTAACATAATTATACATGGCGAAATTTTGATCGTTCCGGACCATTAAAGGGGTGATTCAGCCTGTCAATATAAACAACTTTTCCTATGGGACAAATGCTGTAAACTCGAAAAAAATTTCGACATTCCTATACAAATTGCCCGGGCGGCTGAACACTTTTGTATGAAAATGTCGAAATAAAATTTGAGTTTCCAGCATTGGTCCCATAGGAAAAATGGTTCATATCGACGGGCCGAATCACCCCTTTAAGGGTTCAGAACGATCAAAATTTCGCCATGTATATATCATCATTTCGTGTAGGTGACACGGTCAGTCGACCATGCACACCCTGGTGTCAGAGTTCTGCGGAATCGCCTCTCGGCCTCTGACGTGGTTCCTTTAACGACTACCAGATGGCAGCCGGGACCACCGGCTTAACGTGCCTTCCGAAGCACGGAATCATCTTTCTTATCAGACAATCAGGTGATTCATGCCTGCAATGTCCTATCCAAACTGGAAACAACAAAGTATTTCCCGTGGGAATCGAACCCACGACCACCGGGTTAACAAGGCGAACGCCTTAACCACTGGACCACGGAGGAGTGCAGTATATACAGTATATTTAAATCCCGCCAAAACCATACAAACACTCTCTCTCTCTCTCTCTCACACACAATCTATCCTTCCTTTTCGCCGCCTACCCTAATAAAGATGGCGGCCTAACGCAAATTCCGCTCGCGCGCTCGTGGAAAAAAAATCTAAATTATAGTGAAAGAACGATAACTAAAGTGTGAACTCTTTTCGGTAGTGAAGTGTAAGTGCCTAACTCCAAAAAAATACCCCAGTGTTCGAGCCAGGTGGACAAGCGCGGGAGGATTCCTGGACCGCGTATGCAAAGGTTTGAACTCCAACTACTGGCTCCCTCAGTCATTAATAGTCCTGATGTGATGGAATATATATATTCTATTGTTGTTTCTTTTTTTTTCGTATGTGTAAGTGGCCAACACTGGTGTCAGATTTTTCAAGCTGCCTTAAGGCATCTGACATAGCTTAACGACTGCCATCAACGATGACAGCCGGGACCAACGGCTTAACGTGCCTTCCGAAGCACGGAGGAGCTCGAGATATTTTTATGCCACTTTGCGGTCACCCATCCAAGTAGGGACTGCACCCTGGTGCAGTCCCTACTTGGATGGGTGACCGCATTGATGGGTGCAAAGCGCTTACATATGTTAAGCAACCCCTGGGTTGCTTAACATATGTAAGCTCTCATAGAGCTCACACCCACTGGACCATCGAGCTCCCCATAATATATGCTTGAGATTGACATTAAAGGAGATAAACCGAGTTTTAAACAATTAATATAAAGAGAAATTCAATATAAGTTTAAAATAGTTTCTAAAAGGACACGACTAACTCTGTTCTTAGCAAATCGTCCCCAAATCAGCCATAAAAAAAAAGCTGAACTTCGCAAAGGGAAACTTGCAAATTGAAGTCCCATTTCTTGTTAAGTCCAACTGCTAACCAAGATTTGGACTATAACCTAGCGTTCTTTAAAAACAATTGAGGAAATTTAACAAGTACTTCAAAACTGTTTTTATGAAAATGAAAATGTAGGTACATTTAATAAAAAATTTGCTAATAAACAAGTACTTAATCCCAACTATCCCAATCCCAACTTCCCAACTAATATTATAAAAGCGAAAGTGTGTTTGTTTGTTTGTTACGCTTTCACGCCGTATCTACTGAACCGATCATCATGAAATTTTGCATACACATAGGTTTGTACCGTTACGGACGAGGACGTACCAGTTACACACGTTTAACCTGTTTAGCGTTTTACAGGTTGCGCCAAACTTTAGTGCGAGTCGGATATTAGCTGCGAGCTGCGTAGTACGCGCCCCACCTACCCGCGCAAGCCCCGCTTAACCTTATATTGTATACGGCGCATCGACTCGCGCGATGTTCGAATTCGCAATAAAGTTTGGCGTGGCCTGTACGAGGTGATCAATACTTTTCTGTCATGTAGCAGAGAAGCGTGTACAACCACAGTGCCACAAACACTATAAGATACATACATACTGTCACGTCTTTTTTCGTTGCGGGGTAAACAGAGCTCAGGTCTATAAGACCTAAAGCTACGTTTAGCATGATGGTGGGCGTGGAGATGGAAAAGAGAATCCAAATAGTGATGGGTTGCTAGCTGCATCGCCTATTGCCATGATTCCTTAGATTTGCGGCAATTCCCTCGATCGGTTTTTACGGTCTGCGCGGGACGAGAAGCACTTGGTACATTTTTTATTTTTTCTTTACTCCCAGACCAGCGTGGAAGACCATTAGATCCTTTAACTATATTAATTTAGACAATATCCGGCAGTTAGTATAAAAATACAACGCTGAAGTTATTATACTCTACAACATTATTCCGAAACACCCCACTATGGCATGATTTATTACTTTTGGCTTTTAATTTAAAGGGTGTCTGTAATATCGCGGTATAAATAACTTTAAGAGGCGCTCATAATGCTTGTGTTATAAGTTTGTTTAGTCCTGGCTGGAGAGTTTATGATGGATTCGTGGCGCAGTGGGTAAAACGCTGGATATAATGGGCTGTAGGTTCTATACCAGCGTGGAGAAATACTTGTATCATTTGCACTGTTTTAAGTCACAGCGGTTCTGGATGGTTTAAATTTGGCTGTACAAACTTAGGTATATCACATCATAATGTTGTAATAAGCTACTACCACTGCAACTGTCCAGCTATCACGGTTCATGACAATGACAGACAAAAAGACGGACGGATGGACAGTGAAGCCTCGTGAAGAGGGTCCCGTATTTACCCTTCGGGTGCGAAACCCTAAAAACGATTGTATTAATTTTATGTGTTGTAACTAAAGTGTGAGTTTAACTTTATCCAAATTAAGTATTAATCCATTCTATTCAATTTTAAGCATCATTAACGTGCAGGATGCTACCGAGACCTTTTCATATGAGGGAGAATTTAAAAACATTATTGCCAAAGCCTGAAAGAGCCACTATTCGTATGAAATATCAACACTGTCAAATAGGCGAGCCCGCATTGAGGTGTCAGGAAGACGAATGGTCCAAGCTGGACTCTTTGTGCTATTGTGTACTTTTACTCTCTATGTTATATTGTAGGAATGATCGGAGTATTTCCGGATAAAAATAGCGTTTTGATTCAACTCTTAATAAAATAAAGTATGGACCGGCAGTCTTTAGAGTTTGTATATCTAAGACATTACTAATTAAGCTTCATCCTCCTGTCCACGTATTTTTTTTTTTAATGAAGTGCCTAATTGATAAAGCGTTAGAAGTACAAACTCTAAAGACACACCTTCAAAAGGCGTGTTTACTGGTATCTTAAGAGTCGACAACGCATCGGCACCTCCTCTGGTGTTGCAGATGTCCAAGGGAGACGGTGACCACTTTCCATCAGATGGATCGTCTGCGCGTTTGCCCTCAAAGAAACATAATCATCATCATCAGGTCTTTCTAGTCTCCACTGCTGGAGCACGACCCTCTCTGTACTACCAGACCCATATACTAGCCTGAATAGTCAGAGGATTTGGCCTACACTCTCCACGCTGGCCAGACGGGTTAGAGAGGTCTCTTTGATGTTAATAAGCTTTGTTTACCTTGTGTTTCCTTAGTTGCCTTTTACGACATCCACGGGATGACTTGGAGTGGTCCTATTCTACTCTGCCGGGAACCACACGGCGAAAGAAACATATAATATATTATGCTAATCTTTCGGTAGGAGTTTGAACCACCAAAACCCTCCCCCTGGCTACGCCCATGGTATTATTACTATGTACGTATTTATACGCTTGTATTTAACGACTATAATAACAAGAGATATTCGATTCTCGTTTATTATTTTAACTGTCTTCGTAGATTTACTCAACGGGTCAAAGTTGTTAATTCAATAATCGCGCTTTGACAACGAAACAATTTTATTTCGGCTGTATTAATTGAATTTGTAGCCATTATTCACTTGAATGTTTGTTGTGTTAAAGCCGTTTTGAAATCGGGGCAACGCGATCTTCTAAATGATTTGAAGTGCGGCCTCTTCGCGAGTTTTGTACACTTATTTAGTAATTTTTGTATTTTTGATTATTTTAGTTTTTGGCTATCTATGTTATGATGTGGCTATCCGTAACATGACCTTTTTTCACCCGACTGACCCACCCAGGAGGTAAATGTTTTTCCCGCGTATGTATGTATATATGTCTGTGTGTTCCATTGTTGCGTCCTGTAGCCTTAACGGCTTGATCAATTTTGAAGTGTGAGGTGTCGTTAGATTAATATTCTTCCCCGAAGTGTTATAAGCTATGTGGCGTCAGCAAAAAAAAAACAATATAACGGATATAAACTGTTAGAAAAGCAATCGGGCTTTTTTTTTTTTTTAATAATCTACTTTGTCTTATCTAAATAATAATATAAAATTTGCAGTTACATCTACCGCTGAGATGGTTTGAGACCAGAGGTCGACCCAGGGGTCTGGATAGACTGCGTGATAAAACTCTATATTAGGGAAACATCTACAAAGTTTGTTATTAAAGCAAGCAACGTAAGTGTTATTTTGTTAATATATGGTGTTGATTATAAACTTAAACTAAAACAACGTGTGGATAAGTTTATGCAACCGTAGAAGTTCTCTGTACTCTGGGTCAGCTCCTACATACGTTATGAACACATAAAGTTATCACTCCGGGAGTGACTTATAATTTATGGTTTCCATCTAGAACATAGTGAGTTAGTTCCTCCTAGTACCATGATAGATATATTGACGTGATTAGTTTGTATGCATCTTAGTTAGGGCTTATACTTAACAAAATCTTAACAGTGTGTAGATTTATCAAACTACACAAGTAAATCTGCAAATGATAGGAGTAGGTATACAATAACGTTGTAAACACATAAATTATCACTCCAAGAGTGACTTATATCTTCCATCCAAACCATATTAGGTTAGTTTTGCCTAGAACAATGTTAGATATGTCAACGTGATTTGTTTGTACATGCATACAAACAGCTTTGCGTTGGTGCTGATATTAAACAAAACTACTTCGCTACACATAAGTTACTCTGCAAATGGTCGGCGTCTACGAGTACGTTATAAACACATAAACTTATTACTCCGGGAGTGAATAATGTCTTGCAAACCATTCATTTATACTAAGTATCACCCGGTACCCTATTAAATATGTTATATCTTGTCGAGCTTCGTGGCGCAGCGGTCAACACGCCAGCCTGCGACACGGGGTTCCCGGTTTCGATCTTCGGTCGGTTTAGTATGACCTGGGTCTTGGATGTTTATCTATATAAGTATTTTTTTTTTTAAATATATTATTAAATATAGTATCGTTGAGTTGGTATCCTGCGACACAAGTTCACAACTTACTGTGGGGCTGGCTCAATTTGTGTGATATGTCCTTATATACTTATTTATTTATTAAATTTAATGTGTGATTCGTTTTTAAATATCTATGTTGGTGTTGATATTAAACAAAACGTAACAGTATGTGGATAAGTTTATCAAACCGTGTAAGTTACTTTGCAAGTGGTCGGCGTCTACGAATAAGTTATGAACACATAAACTTATCACTCCAGGAGGGAATTATGTCTTACAAACCATTCGTTTATATTTATTTTCACCCGGTACCCTATTTAATATAACGTGTGATTAGTTTATACGTGTCTATGTTGGTGCTCATATTAAACAAAACCTAACTGTATATGGACAAGTTACACTGCAAGTGCCAGGCGCCTGCGAGTTTTTTTTTCATACAAGTATGTTGGCAAACAGGCATACGGTCCACTTGATGGAAAGCGGTTACCCCTGCCTATAAACACATCAACTTATCACTCCAGGAGTGGCATATGACTTCCTAACCATTTTGATTTAGATTCGCCCAGTACCATGTTAGATATTACATGTTATTAGTTTGAACGTATGGATGTTAGGGCTAAAAATAAACAAAACTGAACATTGTGTAGACAAGTTTATCAATTCACTCAAGTTACTCTGTAAGTGGTCGGCGTATACGAGTACGTTAGGAACACATAAACTTATCACTCCGGGAGTAACTTATGGCTTCCAAACCAATTTAATTTAGTTTTGCCAGTACCTTCTCAGATATAAAGACGTTATTAGTCTGTACGTATGTATCTATATACTGATAATAAACAAAACTGGACAGTGTGTATATAAAGTTTGACAATCGACTCAAATTACGCTGTAAGTGGTCGGCGTATACGAGTACGTTAGGAACACATAAACTTATCACTCCGGGAGTGACTTATGGCATCCAAACCAATTTAATTTAGTTTTGCCAGTACCCCGTTAGATATAACACGTAATTAGTTTAAACGTTTGTATGTTAGGCGATGCAAGCCCCTTCCAACCGGTCGTATTGGAAATCCTTAGGGGAGGCCTATGTCCAGCTGTGGACTTCCTGTGGCTGAGATGATGACGATGACGACGATGTTAGGGCTAATAATAAACAAAACTGAACAGTATGTAGACAAGTTTATCAATTCAGTCAAGTTATACTGTAAGTTTACGAGTACGTTATAAACAGAAACTTAACACTTCAGGACAGACACAGTTTTCTAACCATTTTCATCATAATCAGGTCTTTTTTTTAGTCTCCACTGCTGGAGCACAACTCTCTCTACTACCAAAGCAGCCAGAGGATTTGGCCTACGCTAGATAAGTTTAACAATCCTCTCAAATTACTCTGTAAGTGGTCGGCGTATACGAGTACGTTATGAACACATAAACTTATCACTACGGGAGTGACTTATGGCTTGCAAACCATTTGATTAAGTCTTGGTTTATGGCCCGGCTATGCCTGAAGGAGGTTATGTTCGAGAAAATGTAACTCAAGTTACTCTGCAAGAGGTTTAGTATACGATATGCAATGCATAAACTTATTACTCCGTGAGAAACTTAAGGCTTGGAAGGCATACAAATTTAGTTACAGTTTATGGTCAGGGCCAGTTATACCTGACCCCTACGAAGTGAATTCTGATAGTATGGGGAATCAGGCTTATTTGCCCCCGATGGGCGAATAGATGGAAAGTGGAATCAAAATAGTAATGAGTTGCTAGCCGCATCGTCTATGACATGATTCTTGATAGATTCGTCCATGTCCTCGGCCGCTTTTTACGATCTGTGCACTGCTGGCTCGTATTTTTGTTTATTCTTTTCTCCTAGGCCAGCGTTCTGTACAACCAAATTTCAGCCGCTACATTTTCATCAAGTAAATCTGCTGTACGCATAATAAAACGCAGCGATGTTGCTCGTTTTGACAACAATGAGATGTTTTGTTTACGCTATGGTTACATTACAGCTATTTTTGCTGTGGCAATTACAGCACATGTTTACTGCTGATTCTACTATCTTCCTACACCAAAACAATTTCATGAGGTCAATCTAAGAAAATACAGCTATGTGCCGATTGACGTAATAAAAACCGGCCAAGTGTGAGTCAAACTCGCGCAATGAGGGTTCCGTACAATATGCTTCGTGTACACACACACAATGTGCAAAAATGTTTTATTCAATTGACAAGCGCTATCTAGTGGTGTTTTAGTGAACTATTTCCCTAGATGAACTTATTATAGTGAGTTTACCACTTTATTTTCAACTAAAAGAATTTTTATTATTTTTCCTGTATTCTTCAAGGAATGAACTACATTTTGTATTTTTTTTCAAAATTTTCGGCCCAGTAGTTTCGGAGATCAGGGGGTCATGGTCATTTTTTGCCTTCTTTCGTGAATAAAATCAAAAGTATTGATTTTACCCGAACAAAAAAAAAAATATTTTTGAGATCCTCATAATGAGCCCTTTCATTTGATATATAACACAGTAAGATTTGCAAAACTTTTTTTTGAATTTTGTTTTTGGGCCCCTGAAAATGACCCTTATTTCAAAAAATCTTTGTTTACTTTGCACATCCGTGTTTGGGTCATAGGATTACACCATCTTACCAAATTTCACCTAATTTGGTTCAGTAGATTCGGAGAAAATCGGCTGTGACAGACGGACGGACGGACAGACAGACGCACAAGTGATCCTATAAGGGTTCCGTTTTTCAATTTTTGTACGGAACTCTAAAAATTGCAAATAATCATGACTATTCATGACTGACTGAATAATTGTTAAAGTATTTGTTGAGGCACTGAATAAACCATTTTCTTATTTGCTTGTGTAAGTGGCCAATATTGGCATCAAATTTTATTCTTGTTACCTTGAGCTTTCTAAAGAGGCCCACGGTAAAAGACTACGTTTCGGAACCGTAAGTCATAGTTAACATCTCAATCATAAAATGTTAAAGTCATATTATTGACATATATTGTTTTATTTTATTGAGAAAATTTTATAAGCGTATAAACCACAAGACTACTCAATATATTCAAACAACAACCCCGCCCTGTCCCCTACTATCTGCTCTTCATTATTTATTTAAACGCGAACCGCTCACTCGCCGCGTCCGAGTTTAATTCGCTTAGACCCTTCATTATACAGCTCGATTCTAATATTTGTGATTCGATTTCGTTGCTTTGTCCGTGCTGATTGCTTTGAATAAATAATGGTAGACAAGTAATGCCACGACTAGCTACTGTTGTCTGTCTGTTATTTAGCGGTCATATTTTTTTTATTTCTACGTATTTTTTTTCCATTGCTTACCGAGTCGACTCAGGCAAAATTGTATTATATAATAGCGACACAAGGTATCAATAGCGTTTAGTTGCCAAAATTTTATAATTAAAAAAAATGCAAAAACTATATCGACCAAAAATATTTATGCTATTATCGAACTCGTTGTTAATAAAAAACAGCCGAAATTTTTTATCCAAGCTGAAAAGGAGTCTTTTCACTCGCGGTTTGCACTCGCATAATTAATAAACGATTTTCTTAATCGATAAAATTAGTCTTTCCTCAGAATGGAGTTTCAATTACTACGAGTTTCGAGAACCAATAGTAAGAATCCTTAGAATATTAACACGGGTCGCCTCATTAAGTTTAGATTTTCCGCTTTCGACGCCGGACGATCGCGAATTTATATCTCATCTACATTAACAATGTATCGAAATTTTTGATAACCATCCTAGCTGAAGTGGAGATATTTAAAAGGAAATGACACATAATACCCAACCTGGCTTTCCCTTTTTGTTCGTGTGTGATAGTGGCCAACACTGGTCTCAGATTTTGCAAGCTACGTGACTTTGCCTTTCTTCTTATATCATCTATTCTAATTTGATTTAATTTCTGAAGACTGGTATATTTCCGGCTAGTAAAATATGGTCGCTTCATGACAAAAACGCTCAATACACGTCTAGCAGAACAAAATTGTGAACGAAAGATCACCGTTTTCTTTCAAGTGGGGGCAGATTACTGAAAGCCGAAAAATTCATGTACCCCTATCAATTATTTATGACAAACCAAACAACATTCAAACACACAAACGGCATTCAATTATCTCTGCCTGCACTTAGCACAAACATGCAAACAAGCGAACATCAAATATGCAACGTCGTCGCCGAGTTATGAGGTACAATAGAGATAAGCCCGCTCGTATGTTATGCATATGAATAGGTGCATATGTATTTGAGGAGATTTAGTATTATATTTAATGTCAGATAACAAAATGTGTGGACTAACAATGCTCCCACGCTGGTCTGGGAGGAAAGAAAAAACGTTGAATGCACCAGCTGTTTCTCTTCCCGCGCAGATCGCAAAAGCCGATCGAGGGAATGGGCGTGAGGAATCATGTCAGTAGGCGATGCGACTAGCAACCCTATTTTGATTCCGTTCTTTACCTACAAGTACACCAACATGCTAAACGTCGCCTTTAGGTTTTATAGACCTGGGCTCTGTCACCCCGCATAGTTTTATGCATATCTCTGGTAGTTCACAGAGGGTCGTGCAGTGGAGACCCGAAGAAGGATTGCATAAACATATACTCAATGAAAGCGTGAAAGAGACAGAAACAGGAACTGAATATATCAGTCTATTGTCATCTCTTTCATTCCCGGAGCATCCTGGTGCATAATTGCGCAGCGGAAATTAAAAACACGCGCGCGGACGCGCGATTTTCCACTTTTGTTCAAATGAGCAATATTTTACACGCCATTTGTAAGCTTTTGTTTGAATATAGGTCATTTTTTTATACATGAATATTCGTATTTTTGCAAGCATTCGTTTTTTTGTGTTCTTAAAAGGCCGGCAACGCTATTGTCATACGCTTGCAGTTGTCCATGGGCAGCGGTGATCACTTACCATTAGGTGAGCCGCTTTCAATATGCGTGCAGTAAAATTAGATTAAGGAAATACGTAACCGTGTAAATAGACCAACAACTTTATAAAGAACCGAAGGCCGAAGGGACAGAAAGGTTCTTAAAGGACCGTGTAAGGGCAAACGGTCGGAAGACGTGACTTAAATCGCAGGAAGGTGCTGGATGCAAGCCGTTTCCAACCGGTCGTATTAGAAATCCTTGGGGAAGGCCTATGTCCAGCAGTGGACTTCTTGCAGGTGAGATAAGACCAACATCTGTTCGTTTTCTTAAGCGTTTTATTCATACAATTCCAGGCTTTATCTGCCCCGTGATTAAATAAGACGATATTTTGTTTAAAATACATACTCTGCCATGTTTATCTGGTTATAAGTCATCCATTGGTAGTGGTTCTTACCTGTGAACAAAGCAAAATGATGTGATTAGTTAAAGTCAAATCACCACTGTAGGGGATGGGAATTGTTTGAGTTTGTGGCATTCCTAATTAGACTAAATTAAGAACTCTTTATTTTTACTTAATGTTCTGTACACCAAAGAAGCCCGATGGCCCAGTTGGCGTAAGCATTATTAGCGCTTACGCATGATAAGCAATCCTGGGCGCAGTCCTCACTTGGATAGCTGACTGCAAGTGATACAAAAATATATCGAGCTCCTCTGTGCTGTACAAGGCAAGTAATCCTTTGAACCCGGCTGTCATCAATGATGGCAGTTGTTAAGCAGCTTGAAAATTTTGACACTACTATTAACCACTTACACACCCGAAATACAAACAAACAATCAACCAGATAGTAATGTCTGTACGGTCCATAAATTTACGACGGGTACTGACTGACATAACTTATTGCAATGTTATCACACCCTCGTATGCATAGAGTACTTGCTGTATTAACTGGTAGGAAGTATTAACTGGTTAACAGTGTATCAAATAATTCGAAAAGAATATTAAGTATTTGAATGTGACATTTGAGACATAGTAAAGCAGAAAGAATTTAAAAAGATTATTTGTATGTTTTGTCTGTTAGTAACGATTCAATCATCATCATTATTTTGTGTAGGTGACACGGTCAGTCGACCATGCACACCCTGGTGTCAGAGTTCTTCGGAACCGCCTCTCGGCCTCTGACGTGATTCTGTTAACGACTACCAAATGGCAGCCGGGACCAACGGCTTAACGTGTCTTCCGAAGCGATTCAATAATATTGGATAGATTGGATTTTTTTTAGTAGGTATTTTTTACTATATAGGTATTGTTGATTTGGAACATTGGATCACCTGATGCAGATCCATAATGACCCAGCTTAACTGTAAGAAATATAAAAATGACTTAGCTAAAGTGGGTCATACTGATGAGCATTTTTTGTTCAAGAATAAAATTCGAAGATTTGGAACACATGCTTACATTTTGCATAAAAAATGTGTTTAAAAATATTTATTATGTATATACCCGAACGTAATATGTGTATTTACATTTAGTTCGTGCTTATTGAAATATACCGAAGTCATAAAGTCCACGTGAACGAAATCACGGACATCAGCTGGCATCAAATAAAAATAATTTGAAAACTCATTTAAGCCGTCCATCACATTTTCACGAATAAGTTTAGTGTTTGTTAAACTCAAGCTTCAAGATTACGGAATGCAGCTGTATGCTGCAGACTGGCATAAGTCGGTAAGCTGCAAATACTCGAAAGCTCTAATAAGCTTGAGCAAATTCCTTCCAGCCGCCTTAGTTCCCAACTACTTCGCAACTAAAACGTAACTGTGACAAGTACCAGATGTCAATAACGGCCAATGCTATCGAAATTTTAGCTTTAAGTTATATATGCAATTCTTTAACTATATAAACTAATATTATAAAGACTAAAGATTTTATAGTTTGTTTGCATTGAACAGACTCAACATTAGAAAGTACTAAACTGATTTTAATTTTTTTTTTCATCTACAGAAAGCTAATTTATCTGCGGGAAACATAGGCTATTATTTACGTGGGCAAGGTCGCGGAAAAATTACTAGTTTGTAAATAAATATAAGGTCAAATCACACAGATTGAGCTAGCCCCACAGTTAGTTGTGAATCACACAGATTGAGCTAGCCTCACAGTAAGTTGTGAATGACACAGATTGAGCTAGCCCCACAGTAAGTTGTGAATCACACAGATTGAGCTAGCCCCACAGTAAGTTGTGAATCACACAGATTGAGCTAGCCCCACAGTAAGTTGTGAACTTATGTCGTGGGATACAAACTCAACGATACAATTTTTATAATGGTTACCTCATCCAAGATCAATGCTAATCTGAAAAAGATCGTTCATGATCATGGCTGACGATAGAACCGGGGACCCTGCAATTCAAAGGCACTTGTGGTGTGTGTGCACTGAGCCATTAAACGGAGGTCATCAAAATATATTGCTTACTACTAAACTTGTGTTTTATAAAAACAACCTAAAAGAATGTTGGATATTAACCCAACATTCTGTTAATTGTTTTTTCTTACGTACTTGTGTTCTATTTGGTACTTTTGATTCTAAAATTAAAATATTACCACAGGCTTCATATTCAACAACTTCTATTAATACTTAAATAAAACCGGGTCCGACGAGCTTCGTGGCGCAGCGGTCAACACGCTGGCCAGGGACACGGATGGTCCCGGGTTCAATACCTGGTCAGGTTAAGATGGAAAATGATCTTTTTCAAATTGACCTGGGTCTTGGATGTTTATCTATATATGTATTTGTAATAAAATATTGTATCGATAAGTTAGTATCCCATAACACAAGTCTTGAACATTGGGCTTAGCTCAATCTGTGTGATTTGTCCGTATATATATTTATAAAAAATTGCTAGGGTGATGATGAAAATCTTTCAAGAGTTTTTCCTTAAGAATACTTTCCGCTACAAGTTCGAATCTCAAATATTCTTGAGTCCATAGCTAGGCGGCAAGCCTGCAAGCACCCCAATTATGAAAAACAAAGGCCCTCATACATATTTAAGGTTTTTATTAAATGAAAGTGGTGCAGTGAAAGTAGGATATGGCAGAAAAGGCACGAAAGTAGAATAAATGCAGTTGAAATGCGATCGCTAAGAAGTATGTGTGGTATAACTTTGAGATATCGGGTAAGGAATGATGTCGTGCGGGAGCGATGTGGAGTGAAAGATGATGTAGTGACTAAGATTGAGAAAGGAATATTAAGGTGGTTTGGCCACATTGAAAGGATGGATGAAAGAAGAGTGACAAAGAATATATATAAAGCCAGTGTGAATGGGATAGTTGGCCAGGGTCGACCTCGTCGAACGTACTGTGATCAGATTGCTGACGTTCTTAAGAATGGAGATGTAAGAAGTACCCGAAACCGAAGAGCATGCATGGAGAAAGTGATGAGTGTAGATGAAGCTAGAGTAATTTGCCAGGATCGTAGCAAGTGGAGATCCATAGTCTCTGCCTACCCCTATGGGAAAAAGGCGTGATTATATGTATGTATGTATGTATTTATTAAATCTCGTGGCTTTTAACAGCGCATGTACAGAATTAAAAATATTGTTTTCCGGTTTAGATTGTACATTTTATAGAATTTTGAATAATTGCCTAGACAGAGATGAGCAAATTTTGTTCGCGTTGACTATAAAATTATATACAGGTGAAGGAAGTGTTGACGTTCTCCTATAATATTGGTAGACGATACAGTCAAATTCGTAGATTGCCTCTGAATAGGATCTGCAAAGGATCGGGACGGATGGCGGAAACGAAGAGAGGCATATAATAAGAGCACGTTCCAAAACTAAAGGAGAATATATTTTTGTATTTTATTTCGTAAATACTTTATCACTTTCATTTCATATTATCATATTATAAAACAAGTGTATCTGTTTGAGATAAACTGTAGTGTAGTAATAGCTTTAGTCCTAAGATATTAATAATCAATGTGTTGACATGAATAAACAGTCTTATTCTAGCATTCGGTGGTTTTTACCACATTCTTCAACCTAATACGGTGCGCAGTGTCATATCACGAGCGCGAGGCAGACCTAGCAACAAGGCGCTGGCAGGGTCGCCATATAAGGAATTGCGTACAAGTGAAACCACCGAATGCTAGAATAAGACTGTTTATTCATGTCAACACATTGATTATTAATATCTTAGGACTAAAGCTATTACTACACTACAAAACTCATAAACTATTGCACGGATTTTCATGTAGTTTTCATCAAGAGTTTGCATTTGCAAGCTCATGAAGGTTTATATGTATAAAACATGCTTGTAGCCAGGTAATTTATAATACGAATATACATACAGAATTACGTTACATTTGTAGGTTTTCAGACAGTGCTTTTCTTCATCTGTACTAATATTATAAAGTGGAAAGATTTGTTTGCTTGTTTGCATTCAATAGGCTCCAAAACTAATGAAGCGATTTTCAGATTCTTTTACTTATACAAAGCTAACTTATCTGCATATAACATAGGCTATTATTTACGCGGAAGAAGTCGTAGGCAAATTGCTAAAATTGTATAGTTTAATAAGTTTTCCCCTTCCAAAAAATATATGCTAGACATACTTCCTTAACCGTTAACGGAGCTTTTAACGTTCAAGAACAGATGAAAATACCCGTAAAATTTAAGAGAGTAAGCTAACAAACAGTACTTAAACTTGAACTTAACTCAAATAACTCCTCCCTCCCCTCCCCCCGACGTCGTTACGCAACCACAAGTGTGAGTACAGGCGAGGACGTAATGAAAAACTTGTGCCATATCCCGTCGCAGTCCTATGGATGTGTGTGTACGTTTATATATCTCAATGGAATAAGGAATTAGTTGTGTGTGCCTGCCTCTATGGTCTAGTGGTTAACGCGTTTGCCTTGGTGACCCGGGGGTTGTAGTTCAATTCCTGCGGGAAGCATACTTTGTAAAGTTTGGTAAAGACATTGCAGGCATGAATAAACTGATTGTCTAATAAGAAAGATGATTCCTTGCTTCGGAAGGCACGTTAAGACGTTCCAGCTGCCATTTGGTAGTCGTTAAAGGAACCACGTCAGAGGCCGAGAAGCGGTTCCGAAGAACTCTGACACCAGGGTGTGCATGGTCGACTGACCGTATCACCTACACGAAATGTGATCGATGACTTGTTTGTGCTCATGAGTTTAGCTTAAACTATACTTTAGTGTTATAAATACTCGTGCTGATGAAAAATGTGCAAAATAAATAAAGTACACTGTCATATGGAAACGAACAGATTTGTCACCAGAAGCCTATATACAGTTACAGTAGTGCAGACGCCATAGAATAACAAAAAGAATATATGTAGAACTACAAAGAACACTGATTTAAATGACTGAGGTTGAGTATACTTGTGGTAACCTTGAGGAAACGAATTGAGATATGCGTGTGATTCCTTTATATACAATCTACATGAATTATCTACACTTGGTGGAAATAAAATATTGTACGGCCTCCGTAGCGCAGTTGTTAACACGCCATACTGCTGCGCGATGGGTTCCAGGTTCGTTTTTGGCGCTGGAAAATACTTTTACTCTATTTTCAGAGGTATTTGTCTGCGGTTCTGGCAGTTTTGGCATGAGGCAGGCAGCATAAATGCTATCAAGCCATAAATCGTTTTGCCACATCATATTATTACAGCAAAGGATGCAGCCGGGAACATTGCTCAGACGTAAGACAGACACATACATACAATTAATCACGTCTTTATCCCTTGCGCGGTAGACAGAGCTGTAGGTCATAAAACTCAAAGGCCACGTTTAGCGTGTTAGTGGGCGTTAAGGTGGAAAGCGGAATCAAAATAGTGATAGGTTGCTAGCCGCATCGCCTATAACGTGATCCCTTAGATTGTTCGCCCAATCCCTTGACCGGCGTTTACGGTCTGCGCGGGAAGAAAAGCAGCTGGTATATTCTATGTTTTTACTTTTCTCCCAAACCAGCATGGAAGAGGATGAAAGATGTCAGAAAAATATTTAGATAAGATTAATAATATTTTCAATAAAATGATCACCGAATGATTAGGTACCATCTGACAGTCAAGTTAAAAGTACATCCATCTTCCAAAGTTGTTTACCGCGAGCCACCAGTGTAAATTGACACATCAAAATGTACTACAACATCCTCGTTTGACCTATAAAGGTAAATGTAAAGGGAAGCGTAGAAGGCCTTGTTACGTTGGACGAGGATGAGTTAACAAAATCGTTAGTCGGATCATTAGGCAGCTGTATCGAATTGAAACTCACTCTCAATTTCACTACACGTCTACAGCACTATGTGGTTTTAAGCTCAGGATAAAACCATTCTGTCTTCTAGATACTTCTTGCAAAACATATATGCAAACATATTTATAACGTTTTATGCTTTGTTTTTTTTTTCTACAAAAATAATTAAAATATAAGTTTATTTTCAATTTAATCAAAATTAATTGAAAATAGATTTTTGCAACAATTTGCATTTTGTTCTACTAATCGATATTAGTATCGTAATAGCTAATAATCCAAAATGATCAAAGCAATAGTAGGTTTTTTACTAGTTATTACATATTTAGGTAATGCTTTTGATGTAATAATAACATTGACTTCACATGAGAAACACAAGCTAAACAAAGCTTATTAACATCAAAGAGACATCTCCAACCCGCCTGGCCAGCGTGGAGAGTGTAGGCTAAATCCTCTGACTAGTCAGGCTAGTATATGGCTCTGGTAGTACAGAGAGGGTCGTGCTCCTGTAGTGGAGACTGGAAGGACCTGATGATGATTATGATGATCCGTTTATCAATAACAAAGCGGTAGTCAGAGCGTTTAGGAGGTTTGTTTTACTTGGGATTTCAAAATATTTTTTCTTCTTCTTCCACAGCTGTTCCTAGATCCGAGGAGAGAATAGTAGGAGGCTCTGCCACTACCATAAGTCAGTATCCGGAGATAGTTCCCCTGCTGTATAGTCATTGGTGGATCGTATAGTTCTTGATAATATGCCTTAAACTATTTCTTACTCCACTAATCCAAATACGCCGCTAACATCGACAAAGTGGTGTCTTCTTGTATGCTTAGGTTTTTTTATTCGGTAATCGCTTTCTAATTCCAACACAAAAATATATTACTACGATTAAAAATAGAAAATTTGAGCATCGCATGACCTCCCGCAGTATTTTCAGCGGCTCCGTCGGAAGCGCTCCAGATCCCAACAAAAGGTTTCCTCACAAAATAAAGAGTACAGAAGTTACCCTACACTTACAAAACTTAATAGACCGACTGACAGACTGAAAGATTAAAAAAAAATTAGGTAGATAATTCTGTTCCTGTTTTATTTTATTTTTAGTATTAAGATTACATTTACCATCTAGGTGAAAATTAATACTTGTTCCGCAAGCTGTTCTCTTTTAGATATAAATTAATGTATTATCTAAATTAATGAAAATTGACACAAATGTCCTAGACACCATTGGTGTTTATTAAGAGCCACTAAGTAAAAAATTTACGCCTTCACTCACATATCAGTATAGACCAGCCCCCGCATGGCTCCCGCGACGCCGTTTATATCGCGCGATAAACTATCTACTTCTCGCTCTTCAGTATTGCGAAAAACAAGAGGGCGATAGTCGATAAACGTTGTCGCGCGTGCCATGCTCAGGGGGCAGGTGACGACATTTGAGTTTGAATATAAAACTGAAGTACACTTCGAGCTCCATTTCTGTACTCCATTTATGTTTCAGCTTCCTACTGCGGAGCCTCACGCACTCGAAACTTAGAGAATCACAGATTATATTACATTTGTTTGGCCTTTGCTTTATTTTATCTTGAAAAATATTAAGGCAAAGTTATGTTACAAAATACAATATAAATAAACATGTACTTTCTCTTTATATAATTCTTTTGAATTTTTACTACGAGCAACTTAAACTAAAAACAGCAGTAAGGCGTTGTACATTATCAAATCATATATATCCTTTAATTTTAATAATTATGAACCTTTAAGTAATATTTTAATCAAACTCTGTCCGATCCTTAAGGATGCGCTAATCGGGAACTCGAACTCGTCAGCGCACGTGGCTAAAATGCGTGCTATTTCGCTGAGAAAGGGATAGACTCGGTTTTGAACAGTGCGGAACTATTAACACTGATGTATAAGCACATCGGAACAACAGTCTAGTGTGTGCAAACACAAATATTGTTGAAAATCTAAATCTTCGTCGTCTAAAAATTCGCGAGTATGCGTTTGGGAGAAGTGTTCTTGTGATAAAACAGCTGAATGTTTTTATTAAAAGTAAAATAATTTATATTTTTTAATAACCAAACTATGCTTGTATGAATTTTGTTTTAGAGATTTAATACTCCTTCCGGTATTTAATTGTGCCCAAATTTGCGTTAAAATTACGTGTTAAAACGGAATGTCCTTTGACGAGCTCCGTGGCGCAGCGGTCATCACGCCTGCCTGCGACACGGATGGTCCCGGGTTCGATCCCCGGTCAGGTCAAGATGGAAAACGATCTTTTTCAGATTGACCTGGGTCTTGGATGTTTATCTATATATGTATTTGTTATAAAATATAGTATCGTTGAGTTAGTATCCCATAACACAAGTCTTTCATTAGAACTTACTTTGGGGCTAGCTCAATCTGTGTGATTTGTCCGTATATATTTATTTATTTATTTATTTATTTAATGTTTTGAGACTCATAACTTTTAAAGTACTTATAATTTTACAATTATGATTCCATACAAGCATAGATAACGACAAAACAAATCGATAGAATTAAAAACTTTAAACAGACGATACCGAACAACGGAGTCGTCACCCTACAGAATTTGTATGGCGAAACACCTGACTAGCGCACTCTTAACGAGGCAACTCACTCTTTCCCAACAACGACAAGTTTTCCTAAGGGACTATTGCTTTTTGACAAGGTGAACATTTTGATAGAGTGGACAATTCTATAAAGTGGTCATTATGAGACTAAGGGTTTGTTCCTATCTATTTATTTATTTTATAACTCTAGTGGTTTTAAGCAATTTCCACGACTTGCTTTTTACAATTTACAATGCAAGAAAAACAGTTTTTAGCGTTTTTATTTCTTCTAAGGTTTTAAAAATTTTTCATAAAACTTTATTTGCCAAGGAAATAAAAGCTAGCACTAAATTAAAACCTAGAAATTTCAACCAACCTCAAATGCTTTCCTACCCTGTAAGGCTATGGTTCCACCAAAACGCGAGGGAGCGGTGGAGCAAGTGAGGGAAATGTTCAATAGAAGTATTGGTTTATTTTCTAGCCCCGCATAGCATAGATCTGAGGAAAATAATTTCACAGTTTCACTATCCATTTTGGCATAACTCAAATCAGTTTTTTTAAGACGACAAACTAGCAAGTGGGTCACCTGTTGGTAAGTGACCAGCGCTGCCCATGGTCTACTGCAACACCAGAAAACACAGTTTCGTAACCACTCAACTTATTTTAGCTTTGTTGTAGAACTAGTGAAGTGCCGCTGAGATGTTCCTTTAAAACGGCAAACGAATAATTAAATTTCTCAATAATTCTCACAAATGAGATATGTAATGAGAAATTCTTGGATCACTACATTTAGTTGTTAGTCTTGGCCTCTTGCATCATTCTCTGGCCGCCAAGGGATTTTTTACTTTGTCACCTAAAGTATTTCTTAGGTCCTTTTCTGTTGTGGGCTCCATTTAGAGGTGGCTTTAAGAGCTTTGCTGTTAATTATCTATCCCTGCGAAGTGTCTATCCATCTGTATGACGGTACGTTGTTTGGTATCCATCCAAATCAAGTGTTCGCCCATCTCAGGTTTGGCTACTCGTATCTTTGGTCGAAACCCAACTGGCTCAGTAAAATTATCTATTCCTTCCAAATATCTACCCACCTCTGTGATTCTATGCTGTTTGTTATCCGTCCTCTCCAAGTATCTACTCATCTCAGCCTTTGCTACCTTTGGTGGAAACTTGCCCTAAAAGTTGGCCAGCAACGTCTAAATGCCGCAGGTAAACTCAGGACGTGCTCTCAGGAATAGAACCCGCTAACTTGGTTCTAACTTGCACGCTTTCTGGCAACTTTATTTAGCGTTAAATATTGTATTTTTACTTCATTTAGTGCTAAAGTTCCTAACTGTGAATCGAATTTGAAACATGTCTTTAGATTTATCCCTATTTTTAAATGTTAATTAATTCAAATGATCTGAAAAGATTTACCTACAGGTATATAATTATGTCTGCGTTGAAAAACTTGAGACTTTTTAAAAACTATCCTTTGTTATTATTGACGATCTACTTGTAGCGAACTGATAAGTGTATAAACCTAAAATTAAAAACGTTTTATTAAAATACTAGCAAGTTTACCGCAACTTCATACGCCAAAATTAAATCCTATATCATCCGATAAATTAACTTTCCATAAGTAAAAGAATTTGGGACATATGTCCAGTAGTCTCAGAGCCTATTTAACGCAAACAAACAAACAATCACGTCTTTTCTCTTAGTATAACACAAGAAGTCTGCAAAAAGTAGAAGGAAAGTTTATATGCATACAATATTTGAAAATCACCTGCAAGACGCTCCTGCAAACTCACAATGTAAAGTACTCGAAATAAAACGCGGCATTGTAAATCTCTTTGCTGGCAAATTGTACAAAGAGCTTTACGGCCTTTGAGCAGACAGACGGACAAACACTGGATTTCTCCGGAGACTTTCATTAGTTCAATTTGTTGTTTTATTTTTACAATATTTTACTTTTTGAGCTGATTTATCAATATGTTGTTGTTTTGTATTTCATATAAGTATAATTGTGTCATTTGAATATTTTGCATATAAAATAGAATTTACTCTTCAACTTTTAAAAATATAGTTTTAGGATTTTAAAATGAAAATCAGAGATAACCTTATAAAACCGTTCAGAAATAGGTTTGATAATTAGCTCTCAAGCGAGGTCGCAGACGAATATATCAGGTTATATGGAACATGCGACAGTGCCGATGGCGGATAGGAAAATTCTACAATGGAATAAGCTGTCTATATGTTGGCTACGTTTTTACTCACTAGGGCAAAATAAAAAGAGCATGAGGCTAAATGAATGAGTTTTATTTTCAAATGGCGTAAGTTTAAATGTTAAGCTGCTTTAACCGTCAACTCGTCGATTTCAAAGATTTTTAAATGCAAATCAGAGACAGCAATTGTAATCCAGATATAGATTAATTTATTAGAATTTTACTCAACCAGTGACTTAGTGAAATTACTTTTTATACAATAATGATCATCAAAAAAGCGATTGATAGGTAAATGAACTAAACCCTAATAGATGAAAAATAGCATAAGAAAACATTCTATTTATTCATGTCAACTTAACCAACATCAAGTCTACTGCACTACTGCATTCCAAGCTAAGTGCATTGCAGTTGCGATTCCGCAAGAAAGAAAAATATTTATTAAAAACTTCATAGTACAACTTCGAATAAAATAAAAGCTCTCGCCATAAGTTTTATCACGGCGAGAAAACAAACGGGGAGATTTAAAAGCTACAAAGTTACTCACATCTAGGATTCATTTGGAGCTTTAAGCTAGTGTTGTCTAAAATTCGATAGCTTTTAACATCACGTATCGGTAACATACAGTTTTTATCGATACTGCCGATTGTTTACTATAATCAAGAATCTAAAAATTAGAGTGTACCACGCTGGTCTGAGATAAAATAAAAAAATTCGCCAAGTGCGAGTTGAGCTCGCCCATGAAGGCTTTCGTAGAATCAAGCTTAGATTAACCAAAAACCTTTATAATTTTTTGTCAGCAAAGATAACTTTGTTTTTCATAATGTTTGTATGAATGACAAAGTCATGTAAAAAAACACAAGTTTTTTCACATATCCATAACCCTTTAGCAGATAGAGGGATACACTTACCTCTAACAAAAACTTGCACTTTAAAAATAAATGTTTCAGAAACGGATCCCTAAATCGGAAAATGGTGTTCTCAACTTAATAATATTTTAAAGACCTATTAAAAAATAGCCACACGATGGGTTAGTAGAGAAAATAAAAAATTACCCCCACTTTACTAAAATGGAAGCTAGCATAAATTTTTTTTTTTTCAACATTTTATTTCTACCACTTTTTTGCCATGATTAATATACATACCTATTGCGAACTCTTTAGTTTTAGATTCTTTATTTTAAATTATATTTTTTAACCTTGTGTTTTGAAAATATGTCACTCTCTAATTTGTGTTATAAGTCTAGTAAATATTCGTGAATCAAAAGCGTTTCTCATTTATATTTCTAAAAGAACCTTTTAATAGCGAAAATAAATATCGATTGGTAATAATACCCATACCAACTTACAGCTTTCTAGTACTTATAGTCTCTGAGTAAAACCGTGGATGGACAGACAGACGGACGGACAGACAGACAAGGCGAAACTATAAGGGTTCCTTGTTTACTACGAACCCTAAAAACGTAGAATGTACCAACTGATTCTGCTTCCACGCAGACAGTAAAATCTAAGTTAGCCTGGCAAAAGTTGTTGCGGCTACACTATCACAATTTCGGTTCCTCTTATTACCTATAGGTATGACTAGCAAAACAAAAAACCATAATAATATGTATAAATGATAGTTTTAATCTAATTACAAATTGATACTTCCACATTGTATCAATACTGTGAAGAGGACCAGTACTATTTTAAGCATATCATTTTTATCTATCAGCCAGGGTCGATCACTGCTATACATAGGCCTTCCCCACAGATTGCATTCACAATCACATCGTTTGATTGAGAAATAAAGTCCTGTTATCGATGGTGGGAGTGACAACACTAATTTAAGCTCGGAAGTTGGAACAAAAACTATGACTCGCATTTTTTGTGATGATGAATGGCTAAGAGTTAGTTCTGGCGTCGTGAAATGACTCATTAATTGTAATTAATGGGACCTGTGGTCGGGGAAAAGATGGCGGACTGTAAAACTTACATTATAAAAAGTTGAGGTAATTAAATTAATCTTGATACTTAATTATTCTTAACTACCGTACTGCTTAAAGTTTTCTAGTTATGTAGGTATCATAAAAAAATGTTTAGGGAAGAAATAAGCAAGGTCAAATGGTAATAAGTTTTAGCAAATCTGCACTGTACCTCAATACTTTTAGGAAATTTTAAAATGAAATAAATTAAAAAGGTAATTTGCTGTTTTCAAAATCTGTGGCTGATTTGTTCGTACATATTTATTCAAAATTGCAGGTCCTTAAGAACGTGTGGTGAGAAAACGCGTGAAGAAAAAAATTGTTGTGCTATTAAATTTTGCTGAAAATCTTATTGGATTTATTCGTTATTTCAAAGCCAAAATAAACCCTTTATAATCTATTTACGTATGATTATATTTGTGCTTTGAGGGAAGCGTAACCGTCATGTGTCGACACCCCTTTAACTCGCCCCGATGATGGTCTTCGTAAAAGACCGAAACTAGTCAGCGGATCTGACGTAATAAAACGTGAGTAAAGCCGTGTTTTCATAATGTATTTACGTATGATATTTCAAAATAGCAAGAGTTTTTGTTTTGGCACAATGAACATAGGCTATAATTTACGCGGACAAAGTCACGAAAATAAAGCTAGTACGTAATGAAACAGATCGAGAGATCATCAACAAACGTATTAATTGCGAGTTGATTTGCCATCGCCATTTGGAGGGAGCCCAAGGCAAATCCAAGTTACCGCCCCAATATATCAAGACCATGCAAACATATTACGTCTTTATCCCTTACGCTGTAGACAGAGCTTAGCGCTATGAGATTTAAATAAATAAATTATAAATAAATAATACCTATTTATTTCGGACATAATCCATATTTTGTTAGTAGACTTAACCTAGTGTTAGTAAGAGGACATAATTATAAAACCACACAATACAAAATATTTTACTAACAGTGAGGGTGGGACCCTCTGGCTATAGGTATCTTTAGATCCACCTCAGTATGAAGGGCACGTTTAACTGTTGTGGACTCTAGCCTAGGGCAAATTGATAAGTAGACCTATCGCATATTGTCATGAATTCTTAGACGATCTGCGCGAGAACATTCATTTAGAATACATTAATAATAATGCAGTGAACTTGGATATAATTTAAGATATTTTATTTCAGAACAGTTTTGATACACAGTAGTAGTAAAGATTAGGATAGTGAAATCCAAGTTATTAAAAAATCGTAACTAAAAACAACTGAAGTACCTAAAAAATGTTTGAAAAAGGATGATTATTATATTTATACTAAAAGATTAAAAAATAAAAACCTACAATTTAACGCTAACCAAAGTACCAAAAACGCTAGCTGTATTTCTGCGCTGAATCGTATTATTTTTTCTGTGAGGAATGAGCCAGCTTTTTTGTTATATGAGCGGCGTTAGTTAAGGGTACTTATTAAACCGACATCGCTGAATTACACCAAATCCTAGAACCTAGGCCTTATCGACCCGCAAAGGATAAGAAGTGATTAGACTGTACTTAGAGGAAGGCCGAAGTTTACTCCAAGTTATCGCCGAATCACACTAAGACGATACTTCATTAACGCTAACGAAAGCTTCTTGTTCTCAACACCGCAAATATTTTCCATCTGTTGAAGAAACTCTGGTGTGGTTAGTAAAATGTACTATTTTTTACAGGGGTTTGTTACGCGTAGGTATTTCTCGAGAAAATCATCAATTTAGCTTTAAAATTTATGATAGATTCTAACAAAATCAAATAGAAATAGCATGTCCCCAAAATTTTTCGTTCTATTAGTACTCGTGGCGGATATTACAGACTAGTTAGTATACCCAGATCAAAAATATGTGGAAAATGTTAGTAGATTAATTAATAAATACATCACTTCATGCTTTACGTTTCAAATAAATCCGTATCCTTGTGAATGTAGAAAAAAAAATCAATTCTTTTAAACCCGCTCTGAAATAACGTTGGTTAACACACGCTTTGCTGAGTGCGCTGGAGACCGCTAAAACGCAGCCTTCTTTCTAATGCCAGTCTTTACACAAGGGTACAAAAAAGCAGCTGCTTTTACCAACTACTGTGTTTTTTGCTGAGGATATGGTGGTTTAATTAGTGGAAATTCAATCTATATGTTATTTACTGCGGATAAAGAGGATTTTGAATTTACAACAAAAGTTCATTGCACAGATGCACGGGTATGTTACTCTTTAACTATAGTGGGGGAGCTCGGGATCCTAAATTTGCAGTTACTAAGGGGCTATTAGATTTTTAAGAAGGTAGCTGGCAATGAAAATGACCGCAATTGAGTCAGATAGGAATACAAACTTGAAGATACAAGTCAGGTTTAGCGGGGTTTGAATCCTAACCTTTCATTTATGGATTGCACGCTTAGTGAACTTGAGCCTCTTAAAGTTTACACTTCGTATGAAAATCACGTATAAATGTTTTTCTACTACAAAGATATTACATTGGTAGCTTGCTGTAGGGAAAAAATATATAATATATCTACACAGATTTTTTTTTGTCTCGTGATGTCAAATTGAGATAGGCATAATCTAACGCAGTTAAAGTACTAAGTGAGGCTTTAAATTTACAAAAAAAGAAAAACACAACAAACTGTCCAGTTGTAATAAATTATCTACAAAGTGATTTTTCAGGTCATACATACCTTTTTCCCTGGTAGCTTTAGCCAAAGATGTATCAAAACAATCATTTTTCTACAGACAAAACAAATGCTTATAATTAATGAGCTAAGTTCTCCAACAGCCGAAGAATAAAAGTTGCTGCGTTACGCGCGCCCGAACTGACCAACAGTCGTAAAAAGCCCACTTGTACATCGGAAGAAACATAGTCTAACAGCTATTAATTCTAAGAGTTATAAATTGGCTACCTTTCAATATAAAGGGCACTTACTCCACTTGAAATCTTTCTCCCTTTTTTCCGGTGGCATTTTATTATTGGATTGAGAATTGGTTGAATAGAAGTTTATTGCAAAGGAACATAATATACTTAAATTTTTATTCTTCTCATATTTCCGTGATTCTGATTGATGTAAGCGTTTTTACAGCTTATATATTATAAAAGTATAGTCAATATGTTGTTTAAAAGAAAATTTTGTTTATATCAATAAATAAATATATACCTCTATGGACAAATAATGAACAAATTATTTGCCGTAATTGAATAACCTAAAAGTGAGGAAGGTTCCTCATAAGTATTTCCTTCTTCGCGGGCAGAAGTAAGTGTTTCAATAGACCTTACAAATGAAGTAAGGAAAGCTTGTGTAATTTTCTTCTAAAGTTTATTATGAAAGTTAAATTTTGCTGTTGCTATTTTATTTACTGAAATAACTTGAAGTTAGTTTTAAAATTGGGCAAGAATGAGCCAGCGCTAATGTACTAGCGGAGTAGTGCATTAACTTTTTAGTTGTAGCGCGTTTGCCGCTAATGGAGGTTGTATAGCGCCGTCATAGCTGAATTACTGCCGGACTTTAGGATTAGTTATATTTTATTTTGAGTTTTAGAATTTTTGGTTAAGAAAAAAAATCAGGTTAGTTCCCTGATTGTTTTTTATTTCATTTCTAAAAACACAATGAGGTATTAAATAGTAAATGTTCTCTCAATTATTCGCTGGTGGACTGAAAGATATCTCTTTTAAGGCAGATATGCAAAGGACATGCAAAATACAAAACTTATTCTCTATTTTAGAATATAAATTGGAAAGACTTATCTTTTTGTTACTACTTCGGAATAGTGCATCGGGCAGTTTATCTCGTTTTGTCCTGGTTTCTTTTCCATTTTAAATAGGATACTTCCAATTTAAACAATGCAATTCCCTCGATTGAGATTTAAAAACTCAATTTCATTTATTGAATTGCTTCGGAAGTTACGATAAGCCGTTGGTCCCGGCTGCCATGTGGTAGTCGTTAAAGGAAACACGTCAGAGGCGGAGAGGCGGTTCTGAAGAACTCTGACACCAGGGTGGGCATGGTCGACTGACTGTGTCACCTACACGAAAGGATGATGATGAGTTCGTATTTATCATCATCGTCATCATCAGTCTATACTCGTCCACTGCTGGACATAGGCGTCCCCAATAAGGTATATTAAATATTGAGTTCATATTAAGGTATATTAATACGCCGGAGGCATAAAATCCACGCGAAACAAGTCGCGGGCATCAGCTAGTATTCAATAATCATCAACCACTACACATTATTAAAACAGTTTCCTATCGGTTACTCTCAAGAATACACAACAGCGTATCCAGGATTGAAATTTTAAAACTCAATCCGGCTCATCCTTGAATGAAACATGGCAGTCCGGGTGCCGACTAAATCAAACAAGTCTGAATTTAAAATGAAACCTCTGAAAGTATGTATTATATTTGCTCTGTTATTTTTTTATCTCTTTGTTTGATACGGACTTTGTATTGAGATTGTAAGTTTTTGTTTAGCGTGTTGGTGGGTGTTTAGGTGGACAACGGAATTTATGGATGGGTGGATGGGTTAAAAGCAGCATCATTTCATCATCTTTAAATTCTCACCTATTCCCTCGGCTGACTAAGCTTGAAGTAATGGAGCGAGCACATTTTATGAGTATAATGAGACTTTATAACAAATTTAAATCGTTTTCTACCGGTTACTCTCAAGAAATAGACAATAGTGTATACCCGATTGAAATTTTAAATCTCAATTCGCCTCATCCCTGAATGAAACATGGCAGCAGTGCCGGCTAAATCAAACAAGTCTGAATTTAAAACGAAATCACTCATATAGGTATTATATTTGTTCTATAGGATATAAATTCAATATTCATAAGTCTTTTTTTTTCAGCTTTGATACGGACGTTTGTATTTTTGCTTGGGACTGCTTGTTTTCAGCTGGGTTCAGTCACTGACTAGTCAGGGCTATACTCAGGCCCTAACATAAGACTCAAAACAAGGTTTAGCGTGTTGGTGCCCACCATAGATATCGGAATATGTAGTGCCCACCAATATGATTCACAGGTAAATGCCCATTTACCTGTGAATCATATTTAATGGGTTTATAGCAGCATCATTTCATCACATCACTTCAACATTTTAGCCCATTCCCCGGCAGGCTTTTACGGCTTGCAAGGGAAGAGAAGCAGCAAATCCATCGTATTTTTTTTCACACTGTCCAGTATAAAAGACTAAATCATCAATATATCTTATTCAAATCATCTTCTATCGGTTAGTCTCAAGATTTACACAACAGTGTATCCACGATTGAAATTTTAAATCTCAATCCGGTTCATCCCTGAATGAAACATGGGCGCAGCGCTTGCCGGCTAAATCAAACAAGTCCGAATTTGAAACGAAATTGCTAAATAGCATGTATTATGTTTGTTCGATACGGACGTCCGTATTTGTTTGAGACTGACCGTTTTCGGTCGGCTCCAAACGAAGGTTTTTATTTTCTCTGTTCCTTTACATGACGTAGTCAAATCTCATGTTGAAATATGTGTTTTAGATGTTTATAAAGAAGTTTAGATTTCCAATACTATCGGTTAAATTAGCTTCCATCGTAACTTACTGGTTCATTTATTAATTTGGTTTGGAATCAGAAACTATTGAAAATTAGAAACTGAAGTCGCAGTCCAGCATTTATCTTGACCAATTTTCCATGCCCAATCTATTTTACACAATCTTTGTACATGCAGTAAATTGCCCTCAACATTGTCCCTAAACAAGAGACTCAACTCAACAATATGAACAACACTTCCTATGGGATCAACCCAAGACATTAAAAAGAAAATGTCATTCTAATCCTAACTGATGGCGTTATACATTTTGTAGGATTTTTTCACGGTTACAACTTTATTTCCATAGCAAAAGTTGTTCATATTCACATACAACTGCCCTTTCAAAGCTATGATGAAACTAAGTAGTGGGTGGAGAAATTTTGGAACTAGACGTAGATATATAAGGGGGAACAGTAGGCACAGTAGCGATGCCAATCATTTTATTCCTAATACTTTACAAATAGAAAGGAATTCAAGAATATAAACAATACAAGCCTTAGTAAATAACCTGAAGTATTTTTTGAATCATGTTTATTACTATCGGAATCAGTGAGAATTATGAGAATCTGATTACCGCCAAAAACGGCCGTTTTTGGCGGTTATCACTTTTTCTCTCAATGACTGATTCTCATAATATCAAAACATGATTCCAAAAATACTTCAAGTTATTTACTAAGGCTTGTATTGTTTATATTTTTGAATTTCTTTCTATTTGTAAAGTATTAGGAATAAAATGATTGGCGTCGCTACTGTGCCTACTGTTCCCCCATAACTTACGAATAAATGTTTAAAAATTATAAAAATAAATCAAAATCATCTTAATTTTCTAGAAGCACTAAAAGCGCATGATTTGAATGTAATTTCTAAGCCAGAAATTTGCCTTCTCCCTCTATTTTCAAAGCCGTTTCGTACTAATTGCTGTAGGACACTTAGTTCGCTGCTAACTGTGTTTTCTTTGGCGCGAGAACTAACAACCTACAACTAGGCAATATTGACTCACAGCTACACTGGTAGAAGTGTCTCTGAGTGATTTTCACAAGTCTTCGTAGGCTTTACTTGTGTTTCCCTAACACTTTTTGGCTTACTGGTGAGACGATCTGTTACGTAATGTAAGCGCTTACGAATGTTGAACAAACCTGGCATGAGTACTACTTGGAATGGTGGCCACACGTTGCGTAATACTATTTCAAGTTCCATCATGGTAATCCATCATGAAAGACAGTTCATGAAATTTGATGAGCCACATCAACATCTTTATACAGCTGAAAAATCAGACACAATTGTTGGACTCTTATATCCCGAATATTCAAAACATCTCATCAATATCAACAATTCTATAAATAAAGCCATTCTTTAACCATAAAATACACTTTCTACCTTTATTCTCCAAACTGCTTGGTAGTTAATTGCTGTAGGACACTTACTTAGTTCGCTGCTGTGTTTTCTTTGGCGCGGGAACAAATAAGCGCCAGCCAGGCAATATTGACTCGGTGCTTTGAACTATTTGCTAGTTGCTGGGGATTGAGTGATTGTCACAGCTTTAACTTTACTTGTGTTTTCCCAAAGCTTATTGTCTCATTATTTAGGTAAACAGGCCTTCTTCTCATCCCAGATTCATTATTATCTACTCCAGAGCCCAAGGTTTGTTCTTATTGTTATTCAACACATAGTTCGCTGCTAACTGACAACCTACCTGCCAGACAATATTAAAAAATGTGATAAGATTGTCTTCAGTAATAGAAAAATTAGAATAAGATCAAATCTTTAAAATTGCTTGCTTTTAATGTAATTTCTAAACCAAAAATTCGCCTTCTCACTCTGTTTTCAAAGCCGTTTCGTACTAATCGCTGTAGGACACTTAGTTCGCTGTGTGTAACTGTGTTTTCTTTGGCGCGGTAACTAACAACTTACACCCAGCAATATTGACTTGCTGTTAACACTGGTGGCAAAGGATAAAGTGATTTTCACAAGTCTTTGTAGGCTTTACTTCAGTACTTATTATCTCAGTACTTTGTTTCAGTTTCCCCAATACTTTTTGTCGGCCTTATTAAAAAGGCATAAACTCGTTTGTGAAGGTTCCAATGTCGTATTGATTCAGAAATACCAGACAGAAAGTTGATTTCATAGTCCAATCGTACGTGGCAGAGCCACTACTTACAGCTTTTGCGGTAAAAGTTTCAGTAACGGCCATTGTTAGCTCACGCGTTCAAATCACGAAATAAATTTCTCTAGGCGTTACCTCTGGCTCTCTAATTTCTTTATTTATTTATTTTTGTCTGGTCCTAAAGTAAAAAAAATTATAGCTCTTCGTTTATATACTGTCAGTATTGAATAAGCAATAACCGATAGCGCAGTGGGCGTGAGCGTTTTTGCACTTACGCATGTTAAGCAATCCTGGACGCAAGGGATAGCGCCCAGGATTGTATCTTGATTTAAAATTATCGCGAGCTTATTATATTTAGAGAACTACATTTTGAATGCTAAAAACCCTTACCATTTACCGCAAAAGTTTCAATTGCGGCCATTGTCAACTGCCGCGTTGAACTTCGAATGACGGAATAAGTTTAACTAGACGTTACATCTGCAGGCTGCGGAGGGAATAAAATAGTAGTCTTTTGGTCTGGTGCTAAAGAAGATTTTTCAGAGATTTGACTAGTTTTTTGTTTCTTCTATCTATTTCTTTCTTGGCGTTCTGGTCTGGCACTTAAAAGAAGAATTTATTATCACATATTATTATTCTTAGTAATTTTCAAATTGCATTTTGAATACTTCAAAACCCTTACAATTTACCGCAAAAGTTTCAATTGCAGCTATTGTCAACTCCCGCGATGAACTTCGAATGGCGGGATAAGTTTAACTTGGCGTTACCTCTGCAGGTTGCGGGGGGAATAAAATAAAATAATTATTTGGTGTGGTAATAAAGATAAATTAAAGTAACAGAGATATGACGAGTTTTTTGATTCTTCTTTCTATTTCTGTCCTCATTTGTCTGCTAGTCTGACACTAAAGAGCAGAATATAAATTCTGCTTTTCTCTTAAGAGTTTCAATAGGCATCTTACGATGAAAACATACATCAGACTGTCTTGACAACATTTTTTTAAAATATTTTAATCAGCTCTTTATTTTACTACTCGTTTCAGTCTTCATTTGCCTTTTGGTCTGGTAATAAATAAGTAAAATTTGTAAATTTGTTAGACATTGTCGCCTCGCGTTAAACTTTGAATGACAGAATAAGTTAATCTAGGCGTTAACAACATTACCGCTTGCAGGCTGTGGCGGGCGGGAATAAAATAATAACCCGTAGCGGGAATAAAATGGTAACGTGGCGGGACCTAGTAACTTGAGGTGGGAATAAAACAGTAACCTTATGGGACCTATGAACCTGGGCCGGGCATAAAATGGTAACCTGATGGGACCTAGTAATCTGTGACGGGAATAAAATGGTTACTGATTAAGTGCGAAACACAGCTATATATGTCTCATTCTTGCTTCTTCTCTAAGTTATTTTTTATTATGAAACTTACCCTTGTTCTGGTATTTTTGACTTTGGTCTGGCTTTTACTGTCCCTTATTTACTCGCTTACCTGAAACAAAACAATTTGTTTATTTACAAAATTGGAAAATATAATCAAAGGTTAATATCGATCTCGATTTTCGATAAAATATGTAAGTAACGTATGTGGCAAAAATATGGAGATGTAATATGTGCTCTCACAACACCATGGGTTACAACCGCCGTGACAAAGTCCCGACAAAACATATAACCAAATGAATAGACGATTTGACTATTTTTGTCAAAGGATTAACGAATATAGTAAAAGATGGATTTAATTATAGGCTGAAATATGAATAATATTATTTTTTCCAAGCGAGAACGTCATAAGGCGTTTTTTCTTCTTTCGGCAGTTCTTATATGAATGCCGATTATTTTTAACCGAGTTCAAAAAAGGAGGTTATTAATTCTACTAGCATATAAGTTAATATTGTCAGAATCATATAGTTTTTGTATATATTATTCTATTTCAGCTTCTAAACACGTCTTTTAGTTTCATAAATGTATGTACAATTATGTGCGAGTTAGTCGTCGAGCTCCGTGGCACAGCGGTCAACACACTGCCCTGCGACACGGAGGTCCCGGGTTCGATCGCCGGTCAGATCAAGATGAAAAACGATCTTTTTCAGATTGACCTGGGTCTTGGATGTTTATCTATAAAAGTATATATTATAAAATATAGTAACGTTGAGTTAGTATCCTGCGACACTAGTTCACAACTTACTGTGGGGCTAACTCAATTTGTGTAATATGCCCCTATATATTTATTTAATTGACATGAATCTTTTTAAGTTAAACTTAATAGAGTCCAACTTGGGAAACAGTGGTAGTTTCGTTAAATCTGTACGGAAGCTTTTGAGATAGAAAGTTAAGTTTGGTTCAGTCATTAGGAAAAATTGAAGCCAATTTAATTTTTTACTTACATCTCCATTTTCCACTTAAACTTTGGACCAATCAATTCATTAAAGTCAAATAAGAAAGATGTAACTCAAATTTATGAAAGTAATTCAAATCCTCTGCATTGCAAGCGTTTGATCAAAGAGAGCATGAAAACCGCAGACATCTAATACTCTGCAGTCGGTTAGCAAAAACTACAGATCGCCACAAAGTGAACCCGACAAATGTAAGCTCAATTCCTTGTTCTGTGTGAAAGCTTAGTGGTTGAGTCGGTGGTGCACACACTTAGTAATAGAAAGAATTTCAAAGCAGTTATTTTAAAACCGATTTCAAAATAATTAACACTATTAAATTAAAACAAAAAAAAACCTGTAAAATTATTCTTAAATTAACTAAATAATTAAGTTTATGACTTTCATACTTCTTCTTTCACATGACGTATTTTATTTTTTTACGTTTGTTTTTTTTTCACTAAATAACTAAATACCCTATAATGTACATATAAAATTAAATGAACTTATTAACGTTTTAATCTTTTTTTGTGGAGTTAAAGAGACTTTTACTTTTACTAGTCTGTCTTATCAAGAAGCGTTATATTTTAAATGTTCATTAAGCGGCAAGAAAAATATATTTAACTATAAAATATTCAATATCTTACCAATTTTTGTAGTGATATAAATGTTATATTCGATGTGAATTAATTTTATATTTTTCAAGATAAAAAATGAAATGAAATTGTCGCATCTTTTACCATGTTTCACGTGAATAAACGTGAAACGATGTGACAAACGTGGTAAAAGATGTGACAAATAATAACAGGACCGACATGTCTCGCTATCAAGATAGCATGTAAATATTTGTAGTTCATCCTAATAATTTACTTATCCTGACTTAATTATTATAAATGCGTAAGTGAGTTTATCTACTTGTTTGTAGATTAGTTTGTTACCCTTTCTCTCCGTAACAACTGAACCGATGATGATAAAATTTTGTATACGATTTGTCAGAAAAGAGTAAATATTTATTTCATTCCGGAAAAAGTATTGTTCTTGAGAGATCGGCATAAAGGCGAGCGGAGTGGCGGGCAAAAGCTAGCATAAGCTATAAAAAAAAGTAATTTGATTATTATTATTTTGATACATGTGAAGTAAATTTTTTATTTTACTTCTATTTTTGTGCACATACAATATATAAACGTGCAAAGAGCAATCGGAGCCTTTAGTAAGAGCTGCGTAGCCACGTAGCATGCTACGAGCCTACGAGGCTACGAGAACGCTACGACTTGCGGTGCAGAACAACCGACCTCCAACCTACCGGCATAAGCTCCACAGTAAGTTTTGAACTTTTGTAGTATACTAACTCAATCGCAACTATACTATTAATAGATACTTATACAGATAAACATCAAAGACCCAAATTAAATTGAGAAATATCGTTGTCCATCAAGATCTAGCCGGAAATCAAACCCGGGCCCTCGCGTCGCAGGCTGGCGAGCTATCCACTAGTCCAGGGAGGCTGGAAGTCGCGGGAAAGAAGTAGTAGTAAAACACATAAAACCATCAAACAAATTTAACCCTAACTTAAGAAGAGGCTAGTGTCGTAATGTGATAACCAGTGCGCTACGGAAGCTGTCATATTTGCTCTAATAGAATGTTTTGCGCATATCTAAAAGATCCGGAGTGGATCATTTCTTCAGATATTTTTTTTCTCCTTAGTTTCATTGACTTTGACAATGGAATAAGTGAAACAAAACCTAATTAGACTTTTTCTCAGTACTTTCATTGTTTTATGGGACAAATGAAGGTTAAGTTATTTCATTAGTTCCATTTTCTAAAAATAACACGTAAGAATGCGTAATTATTTTACTAAATGTTTTTGTTTATTTTAATAGGAAAATTTGCACATATCTAAATATGTGCAAATTTTCCTATCACAATCAAGTTATAGTCAATATATATACAATCTCAAGTTACCAAAACAGAATACAAACAAACGTAGGTGTTTATTTTAATACATATACGTATGTTTTATGAAATGCTCGCTTTTAATTGAGCATGTTTTTAAAGCGTGGGCTGTGATACACACGAAAAACGTTGTTTTTATTAAGGATAATCCACTGTTAGGGCTTTGTATGGAAATTTAAGGGTGTATTTTTAAAGCAGTACGATAAATAAACTATATTTAAAAAAAACACATTAGATAAACGTACAAAACCAGACCAATTTGAAAAATATCTTTTTCCATATTGACCTGACTGAAGATTGAACAAGGGACCTCCGGTGTGATAGCCTGACATGATAAGTAACTCACGCGACAAAGGTCACAGAGGTTCATATGCAGAATGTAAATAAATTCAAGTCAAACATTTTAACAATTTACAACACCAACTGCAAAAATTCTCACAAACTTACGAAGTCAGAAGCACGCAACAGCGATTGCAATAAAAAGCTCGAGGCATCTCGAACTTACGAAGCTCCGCAAACAGACTACACGTGCATACAGATTCAAAGAATTTAAGCTCGGGATGTTTCAATCCTGAACTTTTGCTATGGAAAGCTCAAGCAAATATGTAAATTTTATGACAAAGTCTTTAAAGCACAAAAAAGATGTTTAAGGTCAATGTGTAGATTATGTTCTAGAGACAGCTGTGTTTCTGTTTTTAAATCTTTAAAACTGTTAACATTACCATGTACGAGTATATATATAATAGAATTATGTTTATTTGTAAAATTGAATCCACACTTATTTCCTAAATTTACTGAAACAAGAAAGAGGTCAAATAATGTAAGAAACCAATATGAACAAAAGTTGATAACAGGTGGACATAACACTGCAATGATGAATAGAAATGTAATTGGTATGGCTCCCGTTATATATAATAAATTGCCGGATAGTTTCAAAAAACTTGATATTTTGACATTTAACACTTTACAGGACAGAAAACTGAACTCTAATTACACAGGATGACACTCCGGTTTTCCATACAAATAATCACCACGTCTATAGCCGTAATTGTTTAAATAAGTACTAGAATACCGATGTATGTCAGTAACCACGGGCATAACCGCTGGATAGCATAACCGGTTCCTATAAATTGTCTAGGCGAACAAAGCGGTTATAGCCGTAGTGTCACTGGTACTACCTACATATTCGTACTTCTATACAATGTAGATATGTATTTATTTTAGTTCTTAGATTTGACAGAACCAGTCTTTGATTAACTTGTAGATAGACAGTAAATATTGTTCTATACAATGATAGTATGAACCCAGCACGGCAATCACCGTAGCGCTCTTTACACTATCTTTTTTAGCGACGGCGATGCCCGTACTGTCAAATTACTGCGTTTTTAGATAACTGCTATAACCGTACTGTCCTGTAAAGTGTTAAAAAGAGATTAAAATTGCTAATGACTGAAAAATGTTATTATAATGTTAAAGAGTTTTTAAATGATATTTTGACGTAATTATTATTATTATATCCATTTATGAATGATTTTATTGAATTTTATAATTTTATGATTGGACGTAATTTTGTGTTATGACTATGGTAATTTATATATTTTTTTTTTCACTTATATTAGATTTTGAAACGAAATAACTATTGTATGTCTATTAAGACAGGTCACAGTGATGCCTTATATTTTGTAACACCTTTTTTTTTACCTGTGTTCCACAATAAAGATATTTGATTTGATTTGATTTGATTTGATTTGATTTGATTTAATTTGATTATGAGTGATTTGTGTTTGTTGAAGTTTTGCTGTGGAGATATTAAATTCATAAAGGTATTAATTTTTTTCTTTAACTTAGCTTTTAGTTAGTGTATTTTATTATTATTAGCAGCCCTCCCCGTTTGCGCCTCTTCGTTTAACTATAAACCTTCCTCATAAATCACTCTATTTATAAGTGAAAACCACATGAAAATCCGGACAGTAGTTTCTGAGTTTATCGCAAACAGACAGATAGACAGACAGACGCGTCCGGCGCGTCTGTCTGTCTGCCTTTGTTTAATAATATGTTTTGATTATCATGCACGTTATTACCGTGCCATTAGTTCTGGCTGTCATCATTGATAACATTTCTGCAGCTATATCAGATGCCTTAACATCTAAAACCTAAAATCTAAAACCACTGTTGGCCATCTACACACACGTAAAACAAGCAAGCCGAAAACAAAATGAAAGCTTTAAGCGATAAAGAGCATTATACTTGAGTAGTTTAAAGCTACACGACCCGCTGCTATTAGAAATTTGTTAATAAAACCTTGTCCGATCCATCAAGGGCCGAGTCTCAGCCCGTCAAAATGAACAACTTTACTTATGAGTTTAATGCTGGAAATTCGAAAAAAATACATTTTTAAAATTGTTAGGATTGTGCTAAGTCCTGTTTATACACATAATTATGACTAGGCTTTTCTTAGTTAACGCGGCATGGGATATACAGATGCTTACTATTTTACGGCAACGCCGTCCGCGTGAAACTTCACCCCCTCAGGGGATGAATTTCTAAAAACACTTTTTTAGCTCACTTACATCATGAAAGGAACCCCTGTACCAATTTTCAAGCTACTTAGTACAGTAGTTTCTGCTGTGCGTTGATATATAAGTTAACGAGTCAGTCAGGTTTGCATTGTACATATAAAGATTATAACTGGGCTAGGTTTAAAACATACAGATATACAGAGACAACGCCATCATTTGCACATTGCTCCTGTTAGCGTCGTAATGCTTCATATCGACACAATGGCGCGGGGTCAAGTGAGCGCGAGCCTAGCAGCTCCTTTTAAAACGGGATAAATGAGGTAACAACGTGACCTATAACGTAAAGTAATGACGGTCTCCGTGGCGCAGTGGTTACACGCCAGCACGGGAGGGGCCCGGGTTCAGTTCCCGGCCAGGTCGTGCTGAAAAACGTATTTTTTCAGATTGGTCTAGTTATTGCAAGCTTGTCTATATTAAGTACCTAACTATAAAAAATGTGTATCTAATTGTTCGCGATGTCGTACAAGGTGACTTAGAAAACACACGCTTAACAAAGCTTATAAACATGAAGAGACCTCTCCAACCTGTCTGGCCAGCGTGGAGAGTGTAGGCCAAATCCTCTGACTGCTGTGACTAATATACAGCTCTGGTAATTGTCGTGCTCCTGCAGTGGAGACTAACAAAGACCTGATGGTGATGATGATGAATTGTTCGCGATTCTGGAGCTGCTCAAAGAGAATTCGCATCCGTTCTGAAGAACTTCGCCAAATGCCCATAACAATTGAACTCATAGTATAGAAATTTAAATATATTTATTTATAAAACTTGCAAAAGTGTCATGACTTAACGTCCGCGTAAATCTTCATCCCCCTATTTTACACATCCGGGGGTTAAATTTCTAAAAAAATCCTTTATTACTGCTCACTTACATCATAAAAAGAAGCCCTGAATCAAATTTCAAGTATTCAGGTATAGTAATATCAGCTGTACATTGATGTATATGTCAGTGAGTCAGTTAGGTTTGGTTTTATATATATGAAAGATACCCGCGTCACCAACGAAGCAACATTTCTGAAATATCCAAACAGTTCTAATATAATAATAGTTCAGTACAAGTCACGTCTTCCGGAGCAAAACTAATGCGTGGATATTGCTTTCTCTGTTCAATTAGTGTGCAAGCCGGCGATGCAAAACATCTAGGCTACAAATGAAGCTCTTTTCAATCCTCCTAAATCGTGTCAATTGAATTAAACTATACAAATTTGACCATTACAGCGACTGCTCGACCATTTCTTATTCATTTTCAATTATATAATACAACATGTACTTATAACATATTTTAATTGAGCTCTATGCAGCGCCATTTGGCACACAAATTCAGTCACAGGTAAAACGTCACATCACAGGTATACGGCCAGTAAGTATTGTGCATTAGTGTAGCAGCGATCTAGTGATTTCCCTGCTAGTCTTTTCCCTCAGCCAATACTCCATTACTTACACACATACATATTATCACGTCTAAATCTCTCACGAGGTAGATAGAGCCCAAGGTTACGAAACCTAAAGGCCTCGTTTAACGTGTTAGTGGGTGTAATCAAAATAGTGATGTGCTGCTAGCCGCATCGTTTATTATTGTGATTTCTATTACTATAGTACTTCGAAAGGCACGTTAGCCCGTTGGTCTCGGCTGTCATCATTGATAGTAGTAGTTAAGCTATGTCAGATGCCTTCAGGCAGATAAAAATCTGTCACGAGTATTGGCCACTTGCACACACGAAAAACAAACAAACGTTACGATGGTTAATTCTGTAACATATTTATTTTGTGCTGCCGGCCTGGCGCGGTTATAGAATTCGAGAACTGAAGCTCACTTCCGAGAAAATAGAAAGACCAAAACTGTAGCGCGAAATTGAGCTGTGATATTGAAATACTGGGTTTCAACTTCGCTCTTCGATATCTATTTGAATCACACGATAACATTTTGCAAATCAAATTAATTTTTAATTTGAGCCATTTATGCATGCTCTTTAGATATAATACATAACAAATTTTGTTCACTTTGGAACCTCAAACAGGTGATTCAGCCAATGCTGGACACAAAAAAAAATTACTCCTTATATAAAATGACCGAGCAGCTGAATATTATTATTTATTATAAGTAAATATGTATTTTTTTTAGGTTTCAGCATTGGTCCCATAGGAACAGTTGTTTATATGACGAGCTCCGTGGCGCAGCGGTCATCACGCCTGCCTGCGACACGGATGGTCCCGGGTTCGATCCCCTGTCAGGTCAAGATGGAAAACGATCTTTTTCAGATTGACCTGGGTCTTGGATGTTTATCTATATATGTATTTGTTATAAAATATAGTATCGTTGAGTTAGTATCCCATAACACAAGTCTTTCATTAGAACTTACTTTGGGGCTAGCTCAATCTGTGTGATTTGTCCGTATATATTTATATTTATTTATATCGATAATATTGTATTAACTTTCACAACTTTTTATTTACTTTCTCTGCTCTGGTGTGTTCTCTGCCATGGCTGTTTGTAATTGAATCTCGCAAGTCTGGGTTTTAATAAATACCAATGTCATTTTGTTCATTACAATTTACAAGGAAATTTAAACCATACTTTAATTTTAAGTACAGTGACGAAGAAAACGCAAACCCAGAAGTCATAACTCTCCTTTAGCACATTCGAGTGCTAATTAGCCAGCACTGCATCGGCCAATGACCTCTATTCCTCATAGTGCCCGATATAATTCGCCATTACGACCACAAACGCCATAAATTTCGGGAATCCTTAAATTATTTCGCACTAAGCTGAGTACTTTGCGCTTTCCAGGATTGTGTTCGCAGGACATGAATACCAAAATATAGTTTTCCGGAAGATAGTGCAGTTTCATACAAACCCAGAGTCGCCTGGAAGCGCACGTCTCCAAACAAACGGAAAACGGGAATTGTGACAATATTTAATAATTTTGGAGTTAAATTAGTCATTAAATCAATTAATCTCATTATAATCTACGTACGTTCCTATACAGCTTGGTTAAAATACCAATGGTTTGAGAATTACTTTTCAAATTTGTATGGAAATCTTGAGAGGCGTATAATTCTCAAACATTTGATAATTTAACCAAACTGTATAGGAACGTACGTAGATTACGTACGTTCCTACATACGTGGATTATAATGAGATTAATTGATTGGATGCTTAATTTTGCCCTAAAATTATCAAATATTGCCACAATTCCTTTTTTCCCGTTTGTATGGACACATGCGATTCCAGGCGACTCTTAAAAGGATTTTATTGATCTGACTTTTTAAATGCAAACTTTTACGAGTATTTTAGAATGTTTCGTTCTGTAAATTAATACACACAGTTTTCTAACATTGTAAAAATTTTCCAAGTATATTTTATTAGTAAGAATTTTCAGCTAGAAAACTAGCGTGGTTTGCGATCGTATAAAATACACTTTGTTGAAGTCAAACGTTGAATTTTTAGTGTACGTATTCAGATTTTACTTCATATTTTATTTTATTTACTGGTACAATGTCTCGCCAAGATTTTGGTCAATTTTTAAGCACGTAAAAGAATACCTATAAGTGTATTTTTTTTAAAAGATGGAATAAATTCTCAGTAAAAAGTCAGTTGAGTTTACGTTATTGTGAATTATCTAATAAACTCAAAACGTTTCAGACTTAATTTACTCAGCTTCAGTTTATTCCATTGATCAAAGCAATTCTTATAATTTGAAAAAGTTTTCATTATTCTTATTCAAGATGCTATGGTTGAGTTTATCCTTTTTTTTTTATTCGAGTGAACATTCGAACTTTTTTCCGTTTTATTTTTGCACCGTTAAGATTATTCGACAAAATGCAGTAAGTACTCGTAATATGAAAAAAGTTATACTAACTCATATTCAAAATATCATTTATTTACTTTACCCACTATTCTCCTGCACATTATTGTTTTCACGCTCGAATTCTCATTCCATTTAAATAAATTATTAAACAAAATACAGTATTAAATAAAAGTTTAACAATTCATATTCAAAACGTTTGAGTTTAGTTTATCCACTGTTCCCTTGTAAAACGGATTCACGGTTGAACTCTTTTCAGGCTAAGTTCTGTTCCGGCCGGATTATTCAATAAAAGCTCTGTAAACATTATAAATTTGGAAGCGGGGATGATCGAAAGTTCGCGACAACTTTGGCACGGCGCGCGGTGCCATTATCTTTTGGAACAACAAAATTATTTAGTCTTTTTGTTATAAATATAAAAGGGACGAGCAATCCCGCGAGTTATGTATAACTAGCTATTACCCGCGGCTTCGCCCGCTTTTTATATGGCCTATGTCCTTCTCAGTACCCTACCCTGTGGTATGCAAAATTTCATCATAATCGGTTCAGTAGCTACGGCGTGAAAGCGTAACAAACAAACAAACTCACTTTTGCATTTATAATATTAGTTAGGATATGAGGTTTATGTAAAATTTCAAACTGATAAATTCATTTAATTTACTTAATTAGAATTTGAATAATAATATATTTCATTACACTTCATTTACTTTAGTTATTCAATTCATACTACAAAACGATTAACATAACTTTCAACACCAAACATGTATCAAACGAGCGATGGCTGCATTGCAGTTAGAGTGATAACAACTACGCAATTTTCTACAAAGTAAGAGTAGTGACAATGCGCGTTTTAAGTTGACCTATACAACACACTCTCTCACCTGTGAGAATCGTTCCTGAGCGTCCAAAATCTCGATGAATAAGGACAGCTTGTGGTCCATGATGGGGAAGCCATTTCTGGGCTGCATGAGAAGATGGCGCACCGCTTCCCGGACGGCAGCCGGAGTGCTGGGCGTCCCCGGCGTGCCCACCGCTGGGAACGGCCCAGCCAGCGCCGACAACCCATGGAAGGTCGCTGACGTCTTTGGAGGGTTCTGGACCCCTCCTGGCAAGGACAATCTTCGGGAAGTCGACGGCGGCACAGCGCCGTACCCGTTCGTCATAATAGCTGGTCTTTGCAACTGGTAATCACTCCTGGAGGACGGTAAGTGGTAACTGGTTCGGGGCAGGGTCGTATTCGGCACGGGCCGACGCGGCACCGGCTGGAGTAGCGGCACCGTCGGCCACTCATCTTCACAGCCGATGGAGTGCGGACGTCGAGTAAGCGGTGGGTTCGCCGGTCGTGGGGACACAACACTGTGGGGCCGCCGGGGCCGTCGCTCGGCCTGGATCGGCTTCGGCGGAGTATACACACTGAAGTTGTTAAAGTCATCTGTGATGGAGCGCGTGGGCTCGCTCGCGGGGGCAGGGGGTGGCGGGTCATCCCAGCGGGGCCAGGCAAGGCTGAGCGAGTCGGGCTTGCGAGGCGGCGCCGGCCTGGGCCGCGCTTCGCTCATGACGTCTGCGGTCACATGGCCGCGGCGGCGTGCGTGCGTCGCGCGCGGCGGACGCCGGTCGACTGCCGCCGCGGCGCCCTGCACCCCTGAAGCGCATGTTTTCAACGCATTTTTCGTTTGTTTTGGAACGTGCGAACTTTGTTTGCAGTTAGTGGCGAGCTTTATTTAGGATTCGTCTATCGATTACCGCGGATCCAATTTGAAAAGTCATTGGGTATTGGAACAATATATCTGGCCAACGTTGAGTTACGAGAGAAAGGATTATCCGGAACGAAACTTTATTTATGGGTAAATTTGTTTGTTAGGAATATCCGGGTGAATTTTACTATCATGGTATAACTCTGTGTGTACAACAGTATCTGAAAATCTGAAAAAAAGTAGAGACCATAGTATTTTCTAAAACTTTTTTTATTTTTACTTGAGTATAAAGTATGATTTTTGTTTATTTACCAGTAATGAATAATAATCAAATTTCGAATAAGATAACATTCATACACTTAGCGAAAAAGCAATAAATAAGCGAAAACCATCACGTACGAGGTTCGAATCCACGTAAAATGTAGACGTAGGAAGTGGCGTTCGTAAATCAAAGTTTTACTGCCGTAGCTAGTTGCTACGCCGTAGGACTTTCGTAGCGCTCGCGTAGACGGCGCTGACCGACTACCACTGTTGATTAACACCTTTTGAAACTTGTAATTTATTTAATACTAACATTTTATTCAACCCAGTAATTTATAGCCTATGTCACCTGCAAATAAATTAGCTTTCTATGGGTAAAACAATTTTGAAAATCTGTCAATTTTAAAATTGTTGTCAATCTGTTAGTTTCGGAGCCTCTTCCATTCAAACAAATAGATAAACCCCAACAGTGATTAACAAATTTCGCTGAAGTGAGTTAGCGTTAAATTTATAATATCAGTTAGGATATTACAAAAGGTGTTGATCACATAGGTATTTCGTTGACCCGCATAATAGTTCTTCATCATCAGGTCTTTATTAGTCTCCACTGCAGGAACACGACCCTCTCTGTACTTCCAGAGCAGTCAAAGGATTTGGCCTACATTCTCCACGCTGGCCAGACGGGTTGGAGAAGTCTCTTTGATGTTTATAAGCTTTGTTTAGCTTGAGATTCCTAAGTCGCCTTTTACGACATCCACGGGAAGAATTGGAGTGGTCCCATTATCATCTGCCGGTAACCACACGGTAATAATTTAATAGTTCTTATATCGGTGCATAAAGAGAGTAAATGGATTTCCAAGCTATATTCAATAAAACAGAAAATAGTAAAATTGAGTATGAAGTTTCAAAGGTGTTTAATCACTATTGAGGACTGCAAGTTTGTTAATTTACTCATTTGTTTGATGAATGAAAAGGCTTATTTTCTGAGTAAAATCTTTGGATCGTTAAGTTGCATCAGGTTATTGTCCCGTCTGACGATAAACCGCAGCCACTCAGGCGGCCGTTAAAAACGAAGCTGCACTCACCCACTTGAACGCGGAACGCATCTTACGAGCTGCATTTCTTTAATGCACCGCGCTGGTCTTGATTGGATGAATAAGTGCAAGTTAGATAGAGTCCCATATAAATTTATCTAAACTAACATTATAAAGAGGAACAATTTCGTTGTTTTCATTGAAAAACTAACGTGAGATATTAACATTACCGCCCGTGCCGCCGAAGATGCCGTGCGCTAACATCAGTGCGGACTGGAACGACTTCGTGCGCGCGTCTCGGTTCACATTCGCCTTGAGGAAGACTTTCGGATGAGGTTGAAACACAACTAGTAGTCTGTAGCTTTTGAACAATAAATAAATACATATTATCTAATAAGATAATTTTAAATATGATATGACGTGAAAAAGTGCCTGCAAAGGCCTATTTTCTAAATAAACATTTTGATTTTTGATTTGATTTGATCATGTCGGCCTGTAGCTGATTTCATACGTGAGTGACCCGTATTTTACATATTAATAATTATTAGACTTTGTAGTGGACCGGCTACAGCGGCAAGACATTTGTTTACAGCCAATGATACTAAACAATATCATTCATTGCGTGAGATACAAAGAACAACTGGTATAAATAGTTAGATCAAAGCGAAAAAAATACAGTGGTCTGTGCGTACCGATAGAAGTAAAAACTTGAACAATTCTTCTTCTTCTTCCTTAGTTCTCAGTTACTCTTGACAGAGTGGTCGTGATTATAGATTATGAACAATTACGTGTGTGTTTTTTGAATCGTCAGAAAATATTATATTGTGTTGGAAATACTTTAATATACATATACAATACAGAGATGTGGTCGGATTTTTGATAACAGTGACGCAAGTTCAATGGTTTATTCCTACCCACGCCCAACGCGCCTACAGAAGTTTTCACTTCAAAAAACCTAATCGCTTTCAAAGGTCAGGTATAAAAGTGTCATGATCAATCTCCCGCTCATAAAAAGATTAAGAAAAGATAATCTGTCCTACAATAACCCCAATCCTAAGTGTATCCAAGATGATACATTAAAGGCAAATAACAATACGTCCTTGACAATGATACAGCGATATGTCGATGGTGAGATATTGCCTTCCCACCCTTGCTCTCACCCCTCGCACCCGGACATGTCAGTTGTAGCAGTTAACAAGTCTGGAAGTTGGAGAATTAAGCTTTCACAACTGCGGTGGCGAGTTTAGAGATCTTTGATAAAAAAGAAATTAACGTGATTTATTAATAGTATAATATGAGGCCAGTACGGTAAGCTGGATGTTATAGTCGAGGAGTTTATAGGAACTAAGCGAAGCCATTATGATCAACCGAGGACTATAATAGCTAACTTGCTGAGTACAAGCGTCATACGGCGGTTTTTAATGCATTTGATTTTAATACGGTCTTTATGACATCTAAAAACATACTGGAGGGTAAGGTAAAAGGAAAGAAAGGTCCAGGGAGACCAAGGAAAAGTTTTGTTGACCAACTAAAGAAGAAGGCTGGTGTCATGTCGTATCAAGAACTAAAGTCTAAAGCGGAAGATAGAGAAGTTTGGCGCATACTCCATCGACAAGAGCTATAAAGCTCTTAAATAAGAAGAAGAAGACATCTAAACTTGGATCTTAATCTTGTATTTTACAGACTAAGCCTTTTCTTCTACACCATTCACTATGGCTCAATGTATTTTATGGTAATCGCAAATATATTGAAGAACGTCGTATGATACGCATACTCTTGTAGACATCGGTTTACTATAAGCATTCGGCTTTAACGCCTAGAATATGATATCCAGCTTATCAAACTTGCAAAATAGATATAAATCCAAAATGGGGAATTAACGTGAACTGATAGTTTTTTTCAGTTATCAGTCATCCAGTGACCACGGTGTAACTTGGCTAAAACGTCTGGAGGAAAAAAAAAAACTGTTAATGAAAGAATGATATTTTTGCATTATTAATGCCCGATTTTGCATTCAATAAATATGCAAAGCGAAAGTTTAAAAGAAGTTATAATGTACCACTATTTATATGTACGCTGTCTTAATAAATGAGTTTTGAGTAGCATATGAACAAACACTTAGCCACAAGCACCTTCTGCGTCTCTTACATATAAATTATAATTAAGACAGCATTCTCGCGATGCTCGCAACAATCTGAAGGATTTAGTGTATAACCGTGTATTAGTTAATTACAAGTTATATTGCGAAACTTTCAAGCTCACCGCAGCTTTCAAGCTCGCAACTTTCGTTTTATTCCCGCTCATTAAAAGATGGCGGGCATCTCGAAAATTCAAATACGGCACCTTTATTATTGCACAAAGACCCGGGAAGTTTCCGAGCTTTTATGAAAAAAAAAAAGATCTACATGTGGGATAAGGTATAGCTAAGGAAACTCAAAGGATCCTTTTAATCTACCAATAAACAAAACCTTCGGCCGGTATTTTTAAGATCAAAGAGCGCAAAAGGGCGTTTGTAATTCCTTAATACGATGTTAGGTATGTACACTGTACAGGACGCAATTTTCATATGGAACTATAAATCAGTTTGACGAAAAGGGCCGGTAGTGCCGTCCGTTTCATCGATAAATTCTCTCGACTCTTGCTCGGGGGGTTAAAGTTTTAACAAAATAAATGTTTGAGTTCGGCAACGGTTAACTTCTCTGATTTCTTCCGGAGTTGCTGCATATTGAATGTAACATCTCAATCGTAAACAAGCGAACAGTTCTTGGGAACAAACTTATTTTTCTAATAAATACATTACGAAATGGCGGAGCGTCTTACTCAGATGATATTTTATCGTGTTTCTTTTCTTATTTGGTTTATAAACTAAACTTCGATACATTTTGGTGGATTTTCTAAGGATCGTCTTACTATGTTTTTTGATTCAATGATTTGATTTTTGTCTTGCTAAATGGTCTTAAATTATCAATAATTTAAGTTTTTTTTTTAAAAAGATGGCGTTGAATATAAATATTTGAATATTGCTTCATTGACCATAATTTAACTTATATCTTTTAATACCTACTCCTGAACCCCTTAGTGAGGTGTCATTGGCTATAAAAATAGCATGAAAATAATATGGCGGACGTAAACCGCAAAAAAGGCTATTTTCACTTTTTTTAAATAATGCTACTTCTTTCATCATTAATATCGAAAAGTCATTAAACTAATTCACATATCCCATCACTGCCGTTCCGCGCGACCGCACGCCCAAGAAACATCGCCCGAAATTCGCGTTCGTCTCAACGCACAGACCGCCTTGTTCGCCCCGTTCGCCCCCGTTCCGGCCTAATCCGCCCCGTTTAACCCCGTTCACCCCGATGTAGGAAACTATTCGCGGAATGTGCGTAAACGTTTAATTTGCCCAATTGATTGTAGCTGCCGCAACGTGGGTTTGTTTGCTGTGAAAACAATCTGGAATAATCGTTGTAATTAAAAACAAAATTAGACTGTAATGGTTGGGGAGTTATAAAACTCAGCATTGTTGCAATTTGATTCATTTCAAATATATATTCTCCCAATTTTGTCGAATATTTTCATTTTTCCACTATTTTTTATTTTGTCATGTTACAAAATTTATATCTCAACCCTTTAATTTTTAATAATTTAATTCAATTTTTTTGTATTAATTATTTATTAATTCTTAATTTACTGCTCAATTTACTGCCATTTTCAAAACAGTATGCAGAATAAGCGGCAATAAACTGCACAGCGCATTATCTCTTAGCGACGTCAACTCACAATTTAACATATTCTTTTTTCAACTTTTGTGCTTTAAACACATTTTAATGTTACTAGGACTTAGCACGTTGTTTTACTTACTGATTTCCGCTGACGTTTCTTCTATGACTTCAAATCTTGTAGACACCGTCATGCCTTTATTTCAATGATTAAAAAACAGGCCAATTTTTAATGCTTGTGTGCGTGACAGCTTTGTGTTAGCACACACGTCCTGACAATTAATGCCATCAAAATCCGTCAAATTTGTAGCTATGTGCGTGATAGACCATGGGTTGGATCTATTTTTCTACGCTTTAAGACTAATGGAGTCTATTAAGGCTTTATATAATCTAAACTTATAATATGTAAAGAAGGCTGAACAATCCTTTTACTATCTTTTAGTGACTCCTTAATACTAACCCTGTTCGGAATAAAGTCCCCAATTTAGTATTCTTTGCCGACACAGCTGAGCCTAGGGGTGGGGGGTGGTCACAATAAATCACAATCGACATATCTACCATTGTCAAGGGCGCGGTGATTTAGTTGCTGGAGACGGCCCGTTGGTTTTATGTAAGCGCTTTTAATGTGAGTGTTATCTATATCCTAACTATATCCTAACTTCCTATCTAATATTGTATATGAAGTGTATTATTTTACTACGCCGCTCTAATTTGTTTTGTTTGCTCTGATCCTACCCTAAGGTAAAGGTTGACTGGAAGAGATTGCATAGCGATAAGTCCGCCTTTGTACCAATTAATATCTGTAAGTTGTTTTTAAATAATTTATTTTTTCTTTATAATGGTGCAATAAAGTGTATTTTCATGGTTTCTTTCTTTCTTTCTAATTTTATGAATGCGAAAGTGAGTTGGAATATTTGTTTGTCTGTTTGTTAACTCTTCACGGTTTATCTACGAAACCAATCTTCTTGAAATTTTGCATACATGTTGATAATGCTACGGAAAAGCTATAAAAAATACATTTATTTCAGATAAACATCCATATCTTTGTTAGTACAAGAAACTTATAAACTATGTTAGTATAATTCTTAATATTATATGGCATGAGACAATTTTATGTTTAATTAAGGTAGTAGCCACCCTGCCCACTGGGGCCTCCTGACACCGCCACATGTGTTAACACCCAGTGCCTCCATATGCGGCAGTCTGGCTTCTCCATCACGACCATCAGGACACTGTTGGTGCTTTTCCTGACTCTGCGCATAAGCGACGCGACCCGCCCACGCAATAGAGCAAAGAAATCTGTTGTGTGTGCTTCGGCGAACATGGAAGACGCACTGCAAATTCGAGGAAGCCCCAATACTGTATCACGCGTCTTAAGCCGCGGGCAACAGCTAGACATATCCTAACTAATATTCATTATCATCATCATCATCAGGTCTTTATTGGTCTCCACTGCAGGAGCACGACCCTCTCTGTACTGCCAGAACAGTCAGAGGATTTGGCCTTCACTCTCCACGCTGGCCAGATGGGTTGGAGAGGTCTCTTTGATGTCTATAAGCTTTGTTTAGCTAGAGTTTCCTAATTTGCCTTTTACGACATCCACGGGAAGATTTGGAGTGGTTGTTCGTTGGTTACGATTTCACGCGCTATCTACTGAACCAATCAACATGAAATTTTGTACACGTTGTCTGGAGTACGAAGAAGGACATAGGCTACTTTTCATCCCGGAGAAAGTTACTGTTCCTGAGGGATCAACACTACAGCGCACGGAGTCGTGGGCCAATACTAGTTAAAATTATAAAGAAGAAAGATTTTATTATTTGTGTGCATAGAATAGTCTCCGAAACTACTGAACTAATTTTTAAAAATTCTTTTACGTATACATAGTTTGATATTGGAGAAAGTTAGTATTATAAACATACAGGTTGAATCATCATCATCAGACTTTTTTAGTCTCCACTGCAGGAGCACGACCCTCTCTGACTACCAGAGCCATATGTATATTAGCCAGAGCAGTCAGATGATTTAGCCTACACTTTCCACGCTGACCAGACGAGTCTGAGAGGTCTCTTTGATGTTTATAAGCTTTTTTCAGCTTGTGTTTCCTAAGTCGCCTTTTACGACATCCACGGGAAGACAGTGGTATTATTCTACTCTGTCGCGATCTACATGGCAACAGGTTGAATAGACAATTTTTTATGTCATAAGACGGCAAACGAGCAAGCGGGTCACCTGATGGTAAGTGATCACCGCTGCCCAAGGACAACTGTAACACTCGGTGTTACAATAGCGTTGCCGGCCTTTTATTTTTCCCTCCTAGAGGGGAGAGGGGATGGGTCTCTAGCTCTCTCACTTACTGAACGAAGCATAGCATTGATATATCTACTACTTATACGTCGATTTTCTGTGAGAGACAATTTTATTTTTTTAATCTAGTTAGAAAGCAAGATACACTAGTGAACAATACTCAATTAAGATACGTTAGTAAGACTAATAAAGAACAGAAATACAAACAGAAACCGCGTCGCTGAAGAAAATAATCAACGAGCAATTTTACAATTGTCTGGGGCTCTCAAGTCACACTGTAAAAAGCGTAAGGCTGACCCTTGGGCTAAAGCGATAGCGTTTCCGGTAACTCTCCCTAGGAAGACAGTTAATATCTTTCTTTTAAAAGAATCAACTAGTTTTTTAGCAATTTCTGGTGCTCCAATTGTAAAAACTGTAAGGATGCGTCTTATATAACTTTATGCAGCGCGTAAATTAACCTTTCAATTGACATTCTAGGGGAACAACTTTTAATACGGAACTAATGCTGGGAACTCTTTTTTGACTTTTCTAAACAAATTGTCCGGGCGGCTATGCCCTTATATGTCCTTTAGGAAATGTTGTTCGTATTGACGAGCTCAGTAACCCATTAAGAGTGTTTCGAGGGACTTTTGATACAGAAACAAAGGCTTTCTTGACAATTTCTTAAAGGAAAAATTGCAACCCGACTTTCATGCTCATGTCGATGGAGCTCTTTTCATTCCTCTCCGTCATCCGCCAGTTTTTTCACTTATCTATAAATAGAAACCTTTATTTTTCCATAAAAAAATATATCTTAGAAGCTCATTTCCACTGTCAATTAGGCTGCAGCCTAAAACCTAAGTACAACAAGACAAATGGATGTCGAACGCGATAGAACAGCTCTCGATAAAATAATAACGGCAAAGAAGGGCAGCGGGTTCTCGGGTGCGGTAATGAGAGTTAGGGCATTTTAAAGGAATGAAAGTGTCAATCAAGAGCTTTTTCTTGTATTTTCTTAGCCGTGAGATACACATTTTTAGTTTACCTAGTAAAAATATTACGATTTAAGAATAAATATTTCTGTTACATTATCAGAACAGTTTCGTAATCCGACGTATACGAGTGTGCAAATTAATCGGCTCTATTAACCGTTTCTAATGCCTTTATTTTAAGGTCCACACATAATAGCTTATGGTACGTTAATAAGCTGTCGCCTAGTTATGCCAATGTAAACCTAATTGGCTGTAATTGAGTATTAACACTTATGAACCGGTATCTATGAAAACATCAAAAGTGTTATATTTTGCATGTTTTATTTTGCAACCCATCACTATTGTGATTCCGCTTTCGACCTTTACGCCCACTACGTTGCTAAACGTGGCCTGTAGGTTCTATGACCTTGGACTCTGTCTACCCCGCAAGGGATAAAGACGTGATAGTATATGTTTTATTTTTAAAACAGGAATGTAACGGTAACGGTGCAAACACTCTATTCGGATACCGATAAAGTCCCTGGATAAAAGGTAGTTTTGATGAAAAATAAAGGGAGGTTTGATGTTTGTTTTTCGTGTGTGTAAGTGGCCAACACTGGTGTCAGATTTTTCAAGCTGCCTAAAGGCATCTGACATAGCTTTACAACTGCCATCAATGATGACAGTCGGGACCAACGGCTAACGTGCCTTCTGAAGCTCAAAGGAGCTTGAGATGTTTTATGCCACTTGCGGTGGGGATCCAAGTGGGGACTGTGCCCGAGGTTGCTTAGCATGCATTAACGCTAATAATGCTCACATGTGAGCATTATTAGCGCTAATTATTATATCAGTTATAATTAGGCTGTAAGCCCGATGGTTCAGTAGGTACTGGGCCATCAGGCTTCTCAGAAGGAGGTTTGATTATACAGAATGAGACTTTGAATACTGTGTGGTGGAAATCAGCGTTAGGTATTGAAAAAGTTTTAACATGGTAACAGTTACGGGCTGCTGGCAACAGTTTAAAACAGCGTTCAGCGTAAAAGCGTTTAACTGTGTGCATTAGCAGATCGTTAGCTACAGCTTTGTTCCGAGTTAAGCACCAATTGTTCTATTCTACAAGTTGTGTGTGCATTTAGTTAGGGAGCTTCTGAAAGCCTAGCTCTTGTATGAGGAAAAGCTACTTAAAGTAAATCTTATTAATATGTAAAATACGGGTCACTCACGTATGAAGTCAGCTACAGGCCGACATGTTTCAACCTCATCCGGAGGTCTTCCTCAGGGCGAATGTGAACCGAGACGCGCGCACGAAGTCGTCCCAGTTCGCACTGACGTTAGCGCGCGGCATCTTTGGCGGCGCGCGGGCGATGCGGGCGGCACGGTCAGCGGCCCGCTGGGCGCGCCGTGACAGTACGGACGTTGGTGGGGGTAGCTGATCTTCTGTTTCTGGGATTCCCGTAGATGTACTGGAATCCCCTACTCTGTCTATATCATCATCTGAGGCCGGTGATCGCGCCTTTATGTGAAAAGAGCTCACTGTGTCCGGCTCTGTAAGCTGAACATGGCTTATACTATCCAACCCTTGAATAACTGGTTTCCAGGTGGAGGGCAAGCTCAAGCCCACATCGCGATTGAAATTGGGACGTCTGCTAATTTCAAGTGCTTCTCGTATTTTACGAGAGATAAAGCCTTTCTCTCTGGCTAAAACTCTCACATTCGAAGACCTCCGGATGAGGTTGAAACATGTCGGCGTGTAGCTGACTTCATACGTGAGTGACCCGTATTTTACATACTAATAATGTTAACATCTCACGTTAGTTTTAAAGTAAATCGTTAATATTTAAGAGATTGCATTATGCACTTGACCAAAGAGATAATAACATATTGTATCATATAGAGATATAGAGGTCAGGGGTGACATCCTCGACTGCCTGTCTGATGGTTGATAGTATGACATCAGGTACTCGGCCTCCCAAGCTGCTACTTCCTCATCCCCAATCCATTGGAGCAAGTAGCATCCCAAATACCTTATCCCGTTCCCGCAGTGCAACAAACTTCTACCCTTCCCTCGCTTAAAAAACAGCTTCGATGAACAGCAGCGTCGGAACCGATATAAGGCAAACAAACTGCGCTCACCATTAACCGGTGTGGTGAGTATGGAAATCGCTACCCTCCAATGATGGAAATCGCTAGTCATCATCAGCCGAGGTATGTTAAACCAGTAGGCCGCGTTTAGTTGGTGGGCTTGTAGGTGGAAACGGAGTCACGATAAAATATCATAATTTTAATCGCTGCAAATTTTTATAATAAAATTTAGGCCTCAATCAGTTCTATCGTACTTAAGTATCTTATCAGGTGCTATTGAGCCAAAATGTATGATCAAAATATAATTGTTATTAACCCATATTAATTTCCAATAAGTGATCAACAATTGAATTTGTATTAAAATAAAATGTGAGCAACAATCATATTAAAAAGAATCAGTAGCTAACATTGCTGAAAATTACCATGATATTTGTTTGTTAGCATGTTAAAAAAGTTTTAACATTGCAACAATTACGGCTACTGGAAACAGTTTAAAACAGCGTTTAATGTAAAAGCGTTTAACTGCGTGCATTAGCAGATCGTTAGCTGCAGCTTTGTTCCGAATTAAGCTCTAATTGTTCTGTTTTACAAGTTAAAAAAAAAGTATATCGACCGCCTCCGTGGCGCAGTAGTTAGAACGCCAGCCTGCGACACAAGGGGACGGGTTTGATCCCCGGCTAGGTCATGATGGAAAATGAAATTTATCTGATTGGTCTTGGTCTTGGATATTTAAAAGTTATCTAAGTATAATAAAATATAGTATCATAAAGATTTAAATTCATGACTTACTGTGGGACTAGCTCAGTCTGTGTGATTTTTCCCTATTTATTTATTTATAACATCATTACTATTTTGGTTCCGTTTTCCACCTCTTCGGTTTTTGGTTACACGCTAAATGTAGCTTTTTAAGATCTTATATATCTTATAGAAACGTTATATTGTATGTATGTTTCTAAGTATGTATTTAAATAAAAGAAAGCGGAGCCGCATGTAAAAGGTACTTTTTTATACAAATGCCAGAAAAGGAGTATATTGCTATTCGAGTTCATGTAAATGTATATAATGTAAGTATGTAATTTTCTACCAAAACTTCTAAATGCCTCAACAAATTAAGGCATAATACCTTCTTATATACGTGTAGCTATCATTAGAACCCTTTCACTCTCCTGTGTGGCAAAGGCTAGCAATTTTATAAAGCACGAGGTATTTTTACTTTGTAAAATCACGTTTTTAACTTCGACTATATGTTAACTCTCTAGACGCCGTCATGTGTTTATTTCAATGATTCAAAAACTTTCAATACTTGTGTGCATGACAGCTTTGTTTTAGCACACGCATTCTGTCAATTAATGCCCTTAAAATCCGTCAAATTGGTAGCTATGTGTTTGCATCATAATCTATGAGTCGGATACCATTTTTTTCTACGCCTTTAGGCTAATAAATAAATAAATAAATATAGGGACATATCACACAAATTGAGCCAGCCCCACAGTAAGTTGTGAACTTGTGTCGCAGGATACTGACTCAATGATACTATATTTTATAATATATACTTATATAGATAAACATCCAAGACCCAGGACATACTGAAAAAGATCGTTTTCCAGCATGACCTGACCGTTGATCGAACCCGGGACCCCCGTGTCGCAAGCTGGCATGTTGACCGCTGCGCCACGGAGCTCGACTGACTCGAATAGAGTCTATCTAGGCTTTATATAATCTAAAGTATTTAAATAGGAGAGCCAAATACACACAGATTCAAGCTAAGTATCCGAACAATTTTGTACTGTTACCGCACGACGGTTAATTGCAACCAATACGAGCTTCTGGAGCTTCCGCAGCTTTCTCCTTATTGCCAAGTTCTGAACTTACATAATTACTTTTAGGTATTTCAGTTGCTCGTACTGTTCGTCGCTGACTAATATAGAGATATGAAATGCCCCTTTTCAGATATATGTTTTATCTAATAAAGCTACCTCCAAGCGAGCTATCGCTACTACACTCTGCTTTTGAGTCCAGGGCAGAGTGCTCTCGATCTGTATAGGCAATATCACCAAAGGGCCCCCAAGAAGAACAGACTTCAGCTATTGGCATTGCAGTACGCGGAAGGCTTGAAGAATAAGCAATCTCTCATATGACTGATAGGCCACGATCCCATGCAAAGGGCCAAACTAAAACACTTTAGCAGAGCCTTTGGTGAGCATCAACTCTCCTCTTTCGATATGGACCATTGCCAAAAGAGCTATAGTCGGAACTAATCTTACTCTACGCATTGTGTTCCGGTAGTGAGTGCGAGGGCTCAGTTAAGCGCTAGGTCTTACCACCTGGTCACCAATATTCTAAATGACTTTAATGAGCTGGTCTGATAACGCAGCACTCCTAAATACTGGACAGTTCGCTTAATTTTTTTTACAGTTGTAACATTAATTTGTTGTTTTATTTTCATTGATGTTTATCGAAGGATATAAATTCTTTTGAACTATACTTTCAAATAATATTAAAGGTAAGAGACAAAAACAAGCCGTAAGAAATGAAGATCGCATGAAAACATTTCTCGCTTCGCTCACCTGCGAGTAATTCGCAAAAAGTCATCATTGAATTCAGAGCCCTTCCTTTGAGCGCCTTTGATGTGAAAATTAACTGAATTATAAATTACTGCGCCCCACAGGCTAAGTGGCCATTGGCCCTGTGAGAGAGACGGATGCTGTATCTCACTAAATACTTTATAGAGCTTTTAACCCCCCAGTAAAAAAAGGAGTAATATATGTCTGCCCACTATCTTGTGGGGGGATTTATTTTTCTAATGTATAATTTTTTCTTAAACATGCTTGGAAATTCTCACATTATTTTGACAACCTTTTTTGGGATAAATCGATATTGCTGTACTGGCCAAATACACGCCAGCAAAGTATGTATGAAAATCCATATCTGTCGTCTTATTTGAAAATGGAACGATGGGTTTGCTGCGAAATAATTCAACTATGGAGGTTACATATTCGAATTTCAAATTTGACCTGGCTAGTAAGTAAAAAAAAAACCGGCCAAGTGCGAGTCAAACTCGCGCAACGAGGGTTCCGTACAATATGCTTCGTGAACACACACAATGTGCAAAAATGTTTTATTCAATTGACTAGCGCCATCTAGGTGGTGTTTTAGTGAACTATTTCCCTAGGTGAACTTATTATTGTGAGTTTACCACTTAATTTTCAAGTGATAGAATTCTTATTATTTTTCCTGTAATCTTCAAGGAATGAACTAAATTTTGTAATTTTTTCAAAATTTTCGTCCCATTAGTTTCGGAGATCAGGGGGGGGAATGGTCAATTTTTGTCTTCTTTCGTGAATAAAATCAAAAGTATTGATTTTACCCGAACAAAAAAAAATATTTTTGAGATCTTCATAATGAGCCCTTTCATTTGATATATGACACAGTAAGATTAGCAAAACTTTCTTTTAAAATTTTGTAATTGGGCCCCAAAATGACACTTATTTCAAAAAAATCTTTATTTACTTTGCACATCCGTGTTTGGGTCATAGGATTACCCTATCTTACCAACTTCATCTAATTTGGTTCAGTAGATTCGGAGAAAATCGGCTGTGACAGACGGACAGACAGACGCTCGAGTGATCCTATAAGGGTTCCGTTTTTCAACTTTTGTACGGAGCCCTAAAAATTAAAAATGCATCATTTTGGCGCGATAATTTCTACATATTGTTGTTCATTTGATTAATATTAATTGACACATTTACATCAATATTTCATGCTGGTCTAGGATAAAAGAAAAATCATTAAGGATTCTTGGACTGCCAAGGTTGGGAGCGAAAACATAAGGAGAAGAATATGTCAATGGGTGATGCGGCTAGCAACCCATCACTATTTTAATTGCATTTTCTACATAAAAGCCCACTAATACGCTAGACGCGGCTTTTGGGGTCCGTCTCACTTGTAAGGGAAAACACGTGATAATATGTGTGTCTGTTTGTCTAAATACAATTTTTTTTTAATTTCCGCGCAATATTCGAGAAAAGTACTATACAAGCCTTGGCCACAATCAGGCATTGATGGACTTACGTATGTGTGCCTCGGCTCCGCCTCGGTCCACATTCACACGTTCGTCCATCAATGCCTCTATTGCCGGCCGCTGCAGTAATGTACTATTATAATATAAAATAACTGGCACAGTGGCTTACTCACACGAAATACAAAACAAACATATTTTTATGTTATAGCTTTCACCAAGGTGTCGGCGATTCTGCCAATGTCCAATTTAAAGAGATACAAAGCATCGGTGTTGTTCGGTATACAGTTAAAGACTCTGTTTATCCTGTAAGGCCTATAAAGACGTTACCTACTTGTAAGCTTCTATTACTAATTGAAACTATTTATCTTTTGCTAACGCAGTACTAACCCCTCTATCTGAAACAACTATTAACTCACCTACAGATAGCGAGCATTTAACCGAATTTCTAAACACCCTTTATCTAACCCCTAATCTTGTGAAACTTAGCCGAAACCGTACAATAAAGAGGGTATAGAAGAATCACTACCATTCGCTTTTCATTAATGTCTGGTGAAGCTACCTGAACAGACAAAGCCTTAAAGTTATTTAAATCAGTTTGTTAGCATCTTTTTATTTATCTTCTGTTCCCTATTTGGCGGCCCTGTATGTCGACTCTCTCTATAATTTTTTATGATTTCTCTATTATAATTGGATATGATCTAACCTACCCTTATGTAACTGTCCATGGTTAAAACGACATGGTGTATCTCTGTGCTCTTAAAATCAAACGCGCTGAAAGGTTTGGGGGACATCAAGTATATTAGGCATATAAATATTTTGCATAAAATATAGTATCGTTGAGTTAGTATCTCATAACACAAGTCTCGAACTTACTTTGGGGCTAGCTCAATCTATGTGATTTGTCCGTATATTATATACATTCAGACCCTATCACGTTAAGTTTTTTTTTTCATGATATGTATGAGAAAATAAACACTAGGTATCATATAATGAGATATATTGCAAGTTTTAGTACAGGAGCTACAGAGTCGCGGGTTTTAGGCTAAGGTCGGATGACCCCTTCAAGTGAGAGTAACTACTTAGCTTGGGTTCAGCTCGCAGATGCAGAAGGGCCGTCGCTTTTTTTTTTGCATGGACTACGTAGCTAGCTCCAAATGAGCTTTAGCTACTTCACCGGACTTTTTGAGGTGAGGGCAGAGTGCCCTCAACCTGTAAGGCAATCTTTACCAAAGGGTTCCCAGGAGGGACGAACCTCGGCTTTGGGCGTTGCCTGGGTGCGCAAGGCTTGGCGCTGGGCCGCGCGACGCCTGAGGAGGGGCTGCAGACCGCACGTCGTCACAACCCCAATCCCTTTTTGGTGTCATCATCAACTGCCTGTCCGGTGGTTGCATGTATAACATCGGTTACACGAGCCAAAACTGCTACTTTCTCATCTCAAATCCATCCGAGCAAGACGCATTCCAAATACCTTAATCTCGTTCCCCCAGTCTAACAAACGCATACCCTTCCCTCGCTTTAAAATCGGTTTAAACAAGCCCCCCGACGAATGATGGAAATCCTTGGGTTAAGCCATTGTCCAGATGATGATAACGAACCGAAATTGTGTTGAAACAAAGTCTTGACAGACTTAGTTTCAGCACGGTTTGCGTTCGTCATAAATTGAACAAAACAAAAGTAACTTCTGTAGTAACATTAATTTGTTTTCGAGCCCATTGGTTGTGCTCGCATTGAGAAGGAGTCAATGGCAATCTAATCAATCTCCGTCGCAACATGTAATTACGCTTTCAATCGACGAAAGAGGTTGCGAATGGGACTGTGCTCGTAGGAGGGTTTAGATTCATCATGATGAACAAAACGATGTTGAATAATAACAATCATTAATGCTTATTATTGTTTGTTTTTCGTGTGTGTAAGTGGCCAACACTGGTGTCAGATTTTTTAAGCTGCCTAAAGGCATCTGACATAGCTTAACGACTGCCATCATGACAGCGGCATAGTTGCATGGCTTAACGTGCCGTACGAAGCATGGAGGAGCTTGAGATATTTTTAAATGCAACTTGCGGTCATCCATCCAAGGGTAGACTACGCCCAGGGTTGCTTAACACGTGGAAGCACTTATAATGCTCACATCCACTATGCCAGCGATCAATGACGTGAGCCAAACTAGTGAACCAATGTTATTAAAATTCCTATGAGACATTTTTTATAGGTATTTTATGTACTCACAATACTATTCTGATATAGGTACTCTTAGTATATTACTCTTTCAATCGTCGAAAGAGGTTGCAAATGGGACTTCTGCTCATAAGAGGGTTAAGATTCATCATGATGAACAAACGATCATGAATAATAACAATCATTGATATTTATTATTTAGATCAACGATATTAACCAAACTAGTAAACCAAAGTTGTTGAAATTTGTGAATGACATATTTTATTGGCGTTTTTATTCATTCAATATTAAATTAAGCAATGAGCTATGGATAAAGAAATCCATGCGGGTAAGATTCGAACCAGCAGTCTTAAGTTTTTGTACGATTAACGCCTTTTTAATTAGGCCACCGCACTTCTGTACTATTTGTAGAAGTCTCCTATAAAAATTTATGGAACAAATTTAAGATTTTAGATTTTTAGTGAATATATTAGTTTGGCTAGATCTCATCTCTGATAAACATGTTTCTCAGAACGTGTTTTACGTTACCCATAGAATATTTTATAGGAATCAGTTAATTACTAAGTATTTTAATCTAAAGGTTAGAATACTGAGAATAATGTGTTTTTAGTTTCCTCCTCAATTTCCAAGAAAAGGATGTCATGGTTAGATTTTTGTCCTTTTTTATACATACATACACACAGACTTTTGACTACGTCTCAAAATATTTGAAATCTTTTTCTCGACAATTCCTTGGGCAAATGAAATGCCCTCCAAGGATCCGTCAAGTCAAAAACATCTCAAGTACAAAAATAATTAAAGGGTGCCCGCACAAAAGGCCGTGGAGGAGCTCGAAAACATAGACTATTGCTAATTATAGAGCAGGCTTTACTTAAGGCATTTTTTTTTCTTTGTGTAACTTTTACAGTTGAGCAATAAAATTGAGGGAAAATTTTGAAAATGGACATAATTCTGCACGTTTTATATTTGAATGTCTGCTGACGTATCCTTATGTTCACGAATCTTGAGGAAAATCAGAGAAAATTAGTGCACCGCCGTTCCCTAAGTCTATATCTTCTTTTTAGTAGATCGTAGCGTAGCATTGGAAAGGCATACTTTCCTTTGCTGTTATTTACTAATTTAACTTATTTTAATTTTTGGCCGGTCAAAAACGCAATATTATAGATTGTTGAGGCGGATCCACTCGGCTGAAAACTTACAATTGCTATCTATTAGTACTAAATGTAAGTTTAATTTTATCAGTTCTGTGGTCAAGTGTGTGTGTCAAGTCTATGCCAGAAATACGCAATAATATGGAACGCGGAGGTACTGTTTCCGATCCAGCGACCGGAAAACTTACAATTTATTGTTATATATTACTACCATCTCCATTTATGTGGTTTTTGTAAGGCTATGCCTGAAAAACGCAATAATATGAACCGGAAAGCTCACAATTTATTGCTATCAATTACTTAACTGCAAGTGTAATTTGTCAGTTCTGTGGTTTTTAAGGCTATGCCCGAAAAACGCAATAATATGGAACGCGGAGGTACTGTTTCCGATCCGGCAGGCCGGAAAACTTACAATTTATTGCTATCTATTACTACTACCTCCAAGTTGAATTTTGTCAGTTCTGTGGTTTTTATAAGGCTATGCCCAAAAACGCAATAATATGGAACGGGAGGTACTGTTTCCGATCCAGCGACCGGAAAACTTACAATTTATTGCTATCGGAATCAGGAATCGGAATGAGTTGCCTTTCCGGAACCAGCCGGAGATGAATGGAAGAAAACCTTAATAATTCTTAGACGTAATTTGTTATTCGGTGATTACTTAAATTACCTCCTAGTTAATGCATCTGAGGTTCATTTTAAAATATTTTTAAGAGCACTACTAGCGCTTACGGATGTTAAGCACTTTGACAACAAACTGTTGATAAGAGTTTCTTTCGGCGTTTCTTCTCTGCAGTGGTCGGTTCCGAAACGCTAGTAGTCTGTCTTTTGAACAATTAATAAATACATATTATCTAATAAGATAATTTTAAATAGGATATGACGTGAAAAAGTGCCTGCAAAGGCCTATTTTCTGAATAAACGTTTTGATTTTGATTTTTTGATTTTGACATTTAAATTTCACTTTTAAATAAATAATGAAAAAAAATTGCTTTAAAATATTAGCTTAAGTCTTCTTATGACCACTGAATATGCGAGGACGAGTATGTAGGTATATCTCAGGTTATTCCACTAATAGCTCCCTGCCGCTCGTGCGTTTAGTTAATGGTGATATCGTTTGCTACAATTAGATGGAGAACACTTAGCGTAATGCGATGATAATTATGACTGGCAATATATTACCTACCTGAGGCAGAGCAGACTGAAATTGATCTTACAATAGTAGTTTTGATTGTTTTAAAAAAAATTATATATTTTAGAAATACCAAATTGAACTTATATTTTTGTTTGTTTATTTTTAACTCTTATACCTACATAATAATGGACAATAATTTAGGTATTCGTTCTTAGGAGTTTATGGAAGGACATAAGGTTGCTTTCGCCGTGGAAAAGTATCGATACTCAATACTCAATACTCAATCATTTATTGCTTCCTTAATGTATACATAACATACAGATCTTCATTTAAGTTAAAGTAGACATTAAGGACCCTGACGGGCGCTGCAATGGGAGAGGTGCTTTAGAGTTTCGAAAATGATATTATAAAAGTTAATTCAATTGTTTTACATTCTGTATGATTTTATTAAAACTTAAACTTTATTGATAAATTATGATAACTATATTTTATATTTAATTGCACATGATATTGTCATTTATTATTATTTATTTGTTTAACATTAATCATTATTATTGTTTTATTTTTTAAATATATTTATCTTCTAAATATTCATTAATTGTATAATAACATTTATTAGCTAGCATTTCTTTTATATTTTTTAGGAATGTTTTATAATTTTCGGTATTTTTTATTGCTTCTGGGAGTTTATTAAATATCTTTATAGCCATTACGTAAGGACTAGATGAGTGCAGCTGGAGGCGCGAAGTTGGTAGTTGAAGTCTATTTTTGTGCCTGAGTGTGTATTTTGATACTTTATCTTTTCTTTTTTCGAAAAAGTGTTGATATTTACGCACAAATTTGCATGTTTCTAAAATATAGATACTAGGCATGGTTAGTATGTTGTATTTTTTGAAGTAAGGCTTGCAGCTGTCTTTTTGTTTAATGTTGGCTATTATTCTAACTAGTCTTTTTTGTAGAGTAAAAACTCTACACCAGTCAGTTCCGTTACCCCATAGGTTGGTACCATAGCTAAGCCATGAATAGGCGTAAGCATAGTAGGTGACAATAGCAGTTTCAACGTCTGTGGACTTCTTGACTTCTCTAAGCGCATATGCAAACTTTGATAGTTTAGCGCAAAGTTTGTTAATATGAGATTTCCAGTTTATGTTACTATCTATGCCTACGCCCAATAGGGTGAATTCTTTAACTACCTCCAAGTCTATGCCGTTTAAGTTTAAATTTATACCTAAGGGTGGTTTTTGATAGGGATGGAACACCATTAGTTTCGTTTTTGAATAATTGATTTCCAAATTATGCTCATTAAGCCAGGCTTCCGTTTTTTTTAGGATAGTGGTTAGATGTTGAGATAAATTTATATTATTGTCAACTGGCGTAAGGATCGAGATATCGTCGGCGAATAGGACACAGTGCTCATCCATTATTTTTGGGAGGTCATTGATATCTTCCCCAAAGATTATCGTTCCCAAAAGACCATTCAAATAAGCAAAAGTGAGTACTACTTCCTATAATCCATACTGAAAAAAAAACACGAAAACAGTTCTGTCTGTCTGTTACCTCTCAACCCCTAAATCGATTTAGATAAAATTTCGTATAGAGGTAGGTAGGGGCCAGAAAAGACCAAGGATACCTTTCATCCCGAAAAATGCACATTTCCCAAGCCAGAACCACAGACAAAAGCTAGTACGTTAGAAATTACGAATACAAAGTCACGGAAAGTTAATACAATTTTTAAATTGTGAAATGAAACGCATGTGTAAAGGCGGTGACACACCGGCGCTCATGCATAATGCACACACACACACGCACATTACATTCGCCGCGTCAAATATTAATATCGGTGACACACCTGCGCGACCGGTTATTTTACATTTATTCATGTTATTTCTTTAATTTCTTCCTCTCCAACCCATCTGGTCAGCGTGGAGAGTGTAGGCCAAATCCTCTGGCTATTCTGGGTAATATATGCATGCTCTAGTAGTAAAGAGAAGGTTGTGCTCCTGCAGTGGCGATAATAAAAGACCTGATGATGATGATGATGATGACCCACACTCCCAAGTTCACACTAATGAATTTTTAAACATGAAAGCTTATCTTCAGAACACGTAGGTTTTGCCGGTTAAAGTCACCGGCAGTAAAATCTACAACAATTATAATTCTAAAATTAAACTTGCGTGTAAAGGCGGAGGCATACCGGCGCTCATGCATTATGCACACATACGCACGGATTACATTCGCCGCGTCAAATATTAATATCAGCGACACACCTGCCACCTGTGTATTAACAATTTTTAGGGTTCCGTGGGCCGAGCAACACGAAATGTGTCGTGTATGTCTACCGCATAAAAGATAAAGACATATAAATGTATATTATATGTCGTAATTTTTTTACAAGTAAAAATAATTAAAGTTACTCAAAAAAAAATTTAGATTCTAACCATATAACATTGATTTATATAACATACGGATATTGTTTGTAAGATGCTTATGTACTACGGTAGAAGGATTACTTACCTTTTAAACTCCAGTCAAAAATGTAAGGCTGACTTACCTGTAAAGAGAAAAAAAAAATTGAGCAATTTTCTTATATATAGAATATTAGAATTGTACTTTCATACATAATAGTTATATGTATGCAAATAAATAGGATGTGGCTATGGTGAGCGCCCAAAAGATCATCAGCTCACTTCTATACAACTCTAGTTACTAGGCCAAGTTTAGAATTTTTGACAGATAGGCATTTACATTAGGTAAATAGTGTACCAACCCATCTGGCCAGCGTGGAGAGTGTAGGCCAATGCCTCTAACTGGTGTGGCTAAAATGGTAGTACAGAGAGGGTTGTGCTCCAGCAGTGGAGACTAAAAAAGACCTGATGATGATGATGATGAAAATGTGAAATGTGAAAACCTTAGGGATTGATTTTTTTTAAATAATTCTCTCTCAATGCTCACTTAAATCATGAAAGGAACCCCTGTGGTAAGTTTCAGTAGTTTTGGCTGTGCGTTGATATATGCCGTGTGGTTCCCGGCAGAGTAGAATAGGACCACTCCAAGTCTTCCCGTGGACGTCGTAGAAGGCGACTAAGGAAACACAAGCTAAACAAAGCTTATAAACATCAAAGAGTCCTCTCCAACCCGTCTGGCCAGCGCGGAGAGTATAGGCCAATGCCTCTAACTGGTGTGGCTAAAATGGTAGTACAGAGAGGGTTGTGCTCCAGCAGTGGAGACTAAAAAAGACCTGATGATGATGATGATGAAAATGTGAACAATTGAATCGTACAAAAAATCACCTGCGTAAGTGTTGATTGGACAAATATTTATATTCGTAGTTGTACTTGTTCGACAAATACAGACTGTCAAAGGACATCGGGGTAGCAAAAGCAAATAAAAAATAAGTTTGTATGTATATAAAACGGGTCACTCACGTGCTTTTTGTCGGGATTGCCGACTATAGTTTCGACCTCATCAGGAGCCCATTTTCAAGGCGAGTGCAGGACGCGCGTGACCCGTTGTTATATATAATGTCTTTATCTTACGTTATTTTTAATGATAAAAATACTTTTTATTTGTAGGTAGATTTATCTTGATGAAAGTAGAAAGCGAAATAATCTGAAAATACTATAACATCCAGGGTAAATTTTAGCCATACTCAAGAAATAATTTTTAAACATACGCACTCCAAACAAATCTATAAAGTATAGTTTTTGGATAAATTTTATTGTATTACGTATGGTGCCCCCACAAGTAACATTCTTGAAAATATACGTTATCGTTATAACATATTGTTTTTGTAACGTTATATAACTACTGCGTTTAGCATCTTTACATAAAATTTTTAGTTTGCTTGTCATCAAACAAATTAAAATAAATGTAATAATGTTAATTTCTAATATTCTTTGATTATTTATTAATATCCTTATACTATATAAAATGTTACAGGAATAAAGGCTTATTTTATTTATTAGATAAAATTAATCCAATCATAATACAAGGCACCAAGAGGGTACTTCTAATATGGCGAAAACGAGGAAAAATTTCAATCATCAATATTTACAGCAAGTTTTTCAGGTAACTTTCTACCCAGTTCCCAAATTATTCCCATATTTGAGAAATTTGCCAGAACACCCCGCCATTCTTGCAAAGTTCTTTGAGCTCAAGCAACGCTGTGCTAAGAACGCGGGAATTCCGCATGCAAGCTTTATATACATATTTCTTTGAAACGGGATGAAATATTCCTCCAATTTTAATAAGCCCGGTTAATGAGGGAGCGAGACAAAACATGCTAACCCCGAATCTCAGTCATCCCGCGGTGTTTCAATGTTTGAAGCGAAATTACGTTTTGCTTAAAATTGCTAGTGACATTTTCTTTTAGCTTTGTGAATGGTACTTGGGTGGTTGGTCATTTTAACTTTTTAACCGACTTCGGAAAAAAAGAAGGAGGAGGTTTACAATTCGTCGTAATGTTTTTTTTATGTATGTTCCCCGATTTCTCGAAGACGCCTGGACCGATTTAAGAAATTATTTTTTTGTTTGATAGGTAATACTTTACAGATGGTCCCATTACATTTTTTATCAAAATGTGTCGAGAGCTTTTTGGAAAAAGCAAAAACCAAAAAAAATTTTACAGGCATGCCGTTCGGATTACACTTATTTCCATTTTTTAATATGCTTTTTAAAAAAGTTTATATGGATGAAGTTGGTTTTTGTTAAAAATATCTTAACATAAAACTAAGGATCTAAGCTATGTTTCATAACGTCCTAATGGAACAAGATTATGTTCGGCATGGGTCTACGTTTTAGTGATAATGAAACCAAAACTTATTTCAGTTGTTATTAGTGCCGAAACTACGAGTACTTTATGGCCGAAAAGCTATGACCAAAACCAAAAATGAACTTTTGCTTGGTGCCGTGTATCGCTGAGTTAGTATACTACACAAGTTTCTAACTGTAGGGTTAAGTCAATTTGTGTTTTATGTTCTAATACATTGATTTGAAGAGCCCGATGAGAGCCTAGTGGGCGTGAGCATTATTAGAGCGCTTACGCATGTTAAGCAATCCCGGGCGCAGTCCCAACTTGGATGGGTGACCGCAAGTGGCTTAAATAATATCGAGCACTTCCGTGCTTTGGAAGGCATGTCAAGCCGTAGGTTCCGGCTGTCATCATTGATGGCAGTCGTTAAACTATGTCAGATGCCTTGAGGCAGCTTGAAAAATCAGAATAATGTTGGCCACTTACACACACGCAAAAAAAATATACTGACTATTATTTATTTATTAATCTGGGATTACTTGTCACACTGGTCGCGCTCGCTACATGTACCGTAATGACTACAACATGGCCCGAAGTCATGATTTACAGCGTGTCCCACAGGATTACCAGCTTAGCCTCAATATTGTTGCCTTGTACGCTAAACTATGTTAGTCTACAATTGATGATATGTTCTGACAGAATACACAGACTATACAGAACATAAACGTAACGAAATGTAGCAATAATTAAAGTCATTTATTGCCAAAGATAGACACTTTCTTATACCTAAACAAATTTGCAAAGGAATTCCTCGGCTTGTGTTACTACGTTACTTAAGGGGCCGTACGTAGATTATAATGAGATTAATTGATTAAATGCTTAATTTTACTCGAAAATTATCGAATATTGCCACAATTCCTTTTTTCAGTTTGTATGGAGACATGCGCTTCCAGGCGACTCTTAAGTAGTGATTATGTTGTTTTCAAGCACTCCCACTCCCTAAGATCTAATGCGGGATTTATATATAATTCCTAGCAGTCCGCCCCGTCTTGGCCCCTGGTACATACGTACGCCATTGGCACTCAGGGATAAAATACCTATCCAACGGTGAAAGAATTTTTGTAATCGGTCCAGTAGTTACTGAGATTAGCGCGTTCAACCAAACAACTCTTCAGCTTTATATAAGTTTAGATTAATAACTAACATCATTTTAAGATTATTCATTAAACTAAATTAAGGCGTAGTGAGTTCACACACTAGCGCCACCCAGCAATTAATTCTATAAGTCCTAAATCATATCAAATTAAAAAAAATCTAATAGCTGAATGCCCTAGTAAATTACTTGTAGTATTATTGATACAAGTTTTCACTATTTTTAATTAGATGAATTAAGAAAACAAATCATTACCGCCAAACTTGGATTGTAATATCTATGAAAAGTAACAAAAAGAATACTACAAGTAATTTACTAGGGCAATCAGCTATTAGATTTTTTAAATTTGATTTGATTTAGGAGTAAATGAATTAATTACTGCGTGACGCTAGTGTGTGAACTCACTTCGCCTTAATCCTTTAATAACAATCATAGGTTTCATTTTTGTATAAATGACTAACCGTCAAAATAAATGGCCAGTGTCATTTGCAATAAGAAATGATACGAAAGATTACAAGTTTAAAAGTTATAGTGATATAAGAAACCCACCTACAACCTAGAAAACATTACACTCATATTTTGGCAACCGCGTAAAATGTATTTCTTCTGAAATATGTTTCAAACCCCAATTTCCTCCCTTTAAACGCCTCAATATCTGAAATCATGATGGATGTGCCTGTTTTTATTAAACTAGCTGCCGCCCGGCTGCGCCCGGGGTGCGACGCGTCAGCGCCCGGGGGCTGGGATCCCCGCCGATTGATTGATCGAACTATATTGCTACTTTTATTGTAGGGTTTGCTTGGACCTTGCTTTTAAATACAAAGTAGGTGATTTAAATGTTACGCGAGACATAATTATTATTATTAAAAACGGTTGCACTCACGTTATATTTAGTCGGTATTGCCGACCGGGTTTCGGCCAATTCAGCGACACGGCCATTCCTTGAGCACTGACTGATGAGTGCTTAAGGAACGGCCGTGTCGCGACGACCTTGATACTCGCCCTGAATATGGCCATCTGAATTGGCCGAAACCCGGTCGGCAATACCGACTAAATATAACGTGAGTGCAACCGTTTTTAATAATAACAAAGTAGGTGTTTCATTTTATTTTTAAATTATTACCTAGTTAATTTAAAATAAAACGCCGCGTGGCTCCGGCATTAGAATAGAGCCACCCCAACTCCCTGGGTGTCGTAAGAGGCGACTAATAGGGACCGAGTTGTGGCGGGATAACCACTCACTTGCTCGGGTGACTGGGCAAAAGAGGCTTCAGCGGCCTTGGGATCCAAATAATCTCAAAAAGGACTGGTGCAGAAGGCAAGGGGAAACCACTGCGACTATATTCCCAAGAAAGTCACATGAGAGTACACTTGAATGAGACACGATCGCCCTGTGAACCGATTAGCAACCGGCGCCGCGCTGCGTCCGGGGCGCGCGGTGTGAAGTTGGCTACCGGCCATGGCTGGGTAGGAGACCAGGCCCCCCATGGAAATTCTACTACTGGAAAACCTATCAAGTTACGACGCCTCCAGACTATAGGTACATGGAATGTGCGTGGCTTAAACCAACCTGGGAAACTTAACATATTGGAACGAGAGGTAGTTAGAGTCGGTGTGAACATCTGTGGTTTAAGCGAAACACATTGGAAAGGCAGCGGACATTTAGTGACAGCTCACCATGTCATTTACTACTCTGGCAGTGACAGCAGCAGCAACGGCGTGGCCTTTTTAATTCCTGTGCATCAAGAAAAATGTGTGATGGGGTACGAGCCGGTGGGCGATCGGATTATCAGCATCAAGATAAAAGCTTCACCTATGAATCTCAACATCGTTCAAGTTTATGCCCCGACCTCTACTGCAAGTGATGAGACAATCGAGAAGTTTTATTCCGAATTACATTCTACAATAGCAAAGATACCCAATAGAGAGTTTTTGGTAGTACTGGGAGACTTAAACGTTAAGATCGGAGAAAACGCTCATCAGCTGGGACAATGTGTAGGGAAGTTTGGTCTCGGGAAGCGAAATGAACGAGGTGAACGCTTAATACAATTCGCTTCGGAAAACGACCTTCTTATTACAAATAGCCTTTTCCAACACCACCCTCGAAGGCTGTACACTTGGGTATCACCCGATGGAAAACCCGCAACCAAATAGATTACATCATGATTCGGTCGCGATGGAGATCATCTGTTACCAATACCCATACGTTACCAGGAGCTGATTGCGGGTCCGACCATCAACTATTGATCTCCAAATTAAAACTCAAGTTGAAAGCAGCCAGAGTCAATTAAAAGCCGAGGAAGCTGGAGGTTAAGGACGTTCCAAGGTTCCGATCGATTATCGAACAGAAATGGTCGCAGTGGTCTGAAGCGGATCTGTCTATCGAAACGCCCGATGCACTATGGGGTCGAGCCAAGAAACTTATCGTTACAGCTGTCTCGGAAGCCGCACCGCCAAACACAACACACAAAAAACAACACTGGATGACAGATGGGACTTTCGAACTCGTCGAGAAACGCCGTAAGATGAAAGCAGCGGGAGCCGATATTAAAGATCTAAATAAAATGTCGGCTCAAATACAGATGAAATGCAGACAAGATCATAATGCCTACCTACGCAACGTGTGTAAGGATATTGAGGCTCATGCAGACAGATACGAATCAAGAGATTTGCATCACAAAATCCGCCTAATCACAAGAACGCTACCATCCAACACCTGGGCCATCGAAAATCAGAATGGCGAATTAGTCACTGAACTTGACAAAATCTCGGAGGCTTGGAGGTATTACTGTCAGTCCTTGTTTCAAGATCCTCAGTCGCAGAATTTTGCACCCACAGAGCCAGCGAGTGACATGCTTGAGCCGGGTATTCTTGAGTCAGAAGTAACAGCCGCTATACAACATCTTAAGAATGGCAAAGCTACAGGCCGAGATAAAATCCCGATTGAAACCATAAAAGCATTGGGAGACCGTGGCGTTCATATATTTCACACCATCTGCAACAAGATATGGCTCACAGGCAAATGGCCCTCTGAGTGGGCTCACACTGTTTTCACTCCTCTTCATAAAAAGGGTTCCACGAAGAAGTGTAGCAACTTTCGACTTATTGCATTGATTACCCACGCTAGCAAGATAATGCTACACATTATAAATGAGCGACTGAAAGCATATTTATCCAGAGAAATTGTACCAGAGCAAGCTGGATTTGTAAAAGGAAAGGGAACCCGTGAACAAATCCTCATCGTTCGTCAGATCATCGAAAAGGCTCGAGAATTCAACAAACCGACTTACATATGTTTCGTTGATTTCTCCAAAGCGTTCGACTCGGTGAAATGGCCGACATTGTGGAAAACACTTCTAGACATGGGAACGCCAAAACATCTCGTGCACCTGCTCAGGGAGCTATACGAAGGGGGAACAGCTTCAGTGCGGGCAGATGATCTGTTCTCAGATAGTTTCCATCCTAGCGCGGGCGTGCGACAGGGATGCATAATATCACCCTTACTTTTTAATATTTACACCGAGCTTGTAATGCGAATCACTCTCGAAGACTGGACAGATGGTGTTGTGATTGGTGGATACAATATTGCGAACTTGCGGTACGCAGATGACACCACCTTATTTGCTAGTAACGCTGGCCATATGGAGGAATTGCTTCGCAGAATGGAGCGCGTCAGTCTTTCGTTTGGGTTAAAGATAAATCGATCTAAGACCAAGATTATGATTGTGGATCGCGCCAACGACAATTCGCCCGAAGTAACCCAGATTGCGAACTGCGACGTGGTTCAGACCTACGTATACCTAGGGGCTTTAATCTCAAACAACGGTGGGTGCGTAGATGAAGTAAAGCGACGTATGGCCATTACTAGAACTGCGATGGAGAAGTTAGCAGCAGCGTCTATCGTCCGTAGTACAGTCACGCATACTACAATACTTTGGACACGTCTCTAGGCGGGGTAACGACTCCATAGAGCGACTGGCTGTACAGGGAAAAGTAGAGGGAACCAGACCGCGCGGCAGATCGCCTATGCGCTGGACTGACCAAGTAAAATCTGCAGTAGGAAATTGTGTTTCTGTTTGCGCCAGACAGTCTGCCAATAGGGAGAGGTGGCGGGAAATCGTGCGGAAAGCTGTGTCCGCCTCTACCACCGACGTGGACGCCTCAACGTGACCACGACCGCTCTGTCAAGAGCGAAACGACAAAGAAGAAAGAAGAGAGTTAATTTACGAAGTTTGGCTGTCGAAAAAGTCAGGCCTTTCTTTCATGCAGTTTAGTATTTTTTTAGGATTAACCGAAAAGGATGTATTTATACTGCTCCCATGAAGTTGTTTTTCCCCTTATTTCTTCATTTATCAAGAGGATATCAGAATAGCATTGTGAATGCATAAAAATACCTATAAAATAAAGGATGTTGTAAGTTTCAAGATTTCTTCTGTTTGTTTCAGTTAGTTTGTATAATGTATGTAGCATAACCCACAAACTACGAAGAAGTTACTATTACTAGAGTATACCAAACTTCCAACGGTTTCAGTTATGTATGAAACACAAGATTAAGATTTTTTTCAAAAGTGTTGATCTTATATCCGACAGTAGGTATACTAATTAAAAAAATCAAATGCATTTTTGAATTTTTAATATTATCTTATTATTTTCTTTTGACATTATTAAATGACGTTGATAGTTTTAGATTGTGCTTACTGTTTACTTTTAAACAGCAATTTTGTAACAATAAATAGAACGCAGAAAACTCCAAACAAAGCGTACCTCATAAAAGAAACAAACGTGAACGAACAGATACACGTAGTGACATCTACAAAACGAAACGTACAAACACATTTTCCTCATCACACAAAGGTTCTGAGTAACGTCACAACCCTTAATTCCCGCCCTTATTACTTCACGTGAATATACACAGATGTCGCTAGTTCAAAACAAAACCAAAAGCAACCTCTGTAATTTGTCGTGCGAATTGTTAAAAATACTCACAGCGCCATCTCTACGAGGGTTGTTGTACTATTACCTGTGTCGTTGTAGGGCGCAGCACACGCAAAACTACATTTGCTTGCAAAAATGATTCTCTTTTCATTTAAACTATACATACATTAATTATTCAATGTTCCTATCCTTAGTTTTCGTATTCATTTTACTACTTTTTTATTAATTTAAAATAGAAGAACTTACTTATATGAAAAGGAGTTTTTTAAGTTAAAATTCTTCATGATAACTATTTGATAGGGTAAATGTCAAAATGATATAGATACCTAGGTACCTTTACATAAATATTGCAATTGATTTTCTCAAAGAGATCTAAAGGAACTAAATAAAACAGTACGTTGATAAATTCACAACAGACTTTGTTAAAGATCACTTGTAAAACTCAATTAAGGCTCGATACCTAAACTAATACTGAAACCTGATAGACCCAGTATCACTATCACTACATATTATAAAACAAAGTCCTCTGCCGCGTCTGTCTGTCTGTCTGTTCGCGATAAACTCAAAAACTACTCCACGGATTTTCATACGGTTTTCACCAATAGATAGAGTGATTCACGAGGAAGGTTTTAAGGTATAATACATGCCCGGGCGCAGCCGGGTAGGGCTGCTAGTTGGATATAAAATTGCCCAGTAGGCCTGAGCTTCCATTCCTCGTGACTAGCCAAAGTTAGGTACGATTTTGACATTACTCATTCTTTGTTATTAAACTTGATTAATTTTATTAGTATATTATATAGGTGATTTTTAAGCAGTCAGTATGCTATTCTGATGTACTGTTATTCAATTTAGAATTAAGATTTGCAAAATATCCTGCCCGCATGGGATTGTTTCCCATCTCATTTGTTTCAAATAATTTTACGTTCTAATTTTGATTGGAATCAACCTTTAGCATTGACTCGGCCTCGCTGAGCCAGCCCACGAACTTCTCGAGCGAGCGGTCGAAGTTCTACAGAGACGACACTGCTGATGGTCTTAGGCTCTGTCTACCCCGTAAGGGATGAAGATGTGATACTATGTTAGTTTGAAACCAACCTTTAGCAGATGAGGATCGCGCTCAGCAGCATCCAGCATAGACTCGGCCTCACTCAGCCAGCCCACGAACTTCTCCAGAGAGCGGTCGAAGTTCTGCAGAGACGACACCGCCGAATGAAGAGCCTTGCCTCGGGCGACGATACTGCAAAGAAATATATGTAATTTGAGTGATTTAAGCAAGTGTGAGTCGGACTCGCGTATGAAGGGTTCCAGTACCGTTATCGAAATAAACAATATTAGGCTATCGTCCAAATACGACCCACAATCTTGTTTGTTGTATGGGAGCCGCCTTAAATATTTATTTTATTCTGTGTTTAGTACCTATTTGTTGTTATAACGGCAATCGAAAGGCTGCATCACATATTGAAAGATTAATTAGTGCTTCAAAAACCCATCGATAACCTGCTCACAGTTTTTTTTCCTTTATCGGTATAATGAATTAGGGGTGGGTAAGACAATGTCACTGGTAGATATTTGACAAGGAGAGTTTGTGGTGGGAAGTCAAGGGGTACAGTTGAAGTTTGCCTTAGACAATTTTGCAAATTGATTTTAGTGGACTTTATAATATGAAATTGGTGTAGTTTGGTGTTGTAAATGCTCGTGCTCATGAACAATTTGTGAAATAGTTAAAGTGAACTGATAAATGGACTCGTATAGATTTGCCGCCCCAAGCTGCCACGAGGCGTCAAAGAACATACGCCATCTTTGATGCTGCTTAGAAAAACTTTACCGTACAACACCGATACGTAGTATCTCATTATACTGGACATTGGCAGAATCACTGAAATTTCGGTGGAAGCCATAATATAAAACAGAAGAAGAAGAAGATATTTGACAAGCAGCTAGAACTGACACATTGTTGCCTAGTTCCTTTAGTTATTAATCTGAGCCTAGTTCATATATCTTCATGTTGTTGCCCAATAACAGTGCTGCCGCCACTCATGTATTTCAGAAAACACTTATTAAGAAACAGTTTCTACGTGATACTCGCAACAAATGCGAACCAGTTTGTCCTTACTACTGAAACCATGCTTATCAAACTAGATGGCGCTGTTACAAACTTTGCACATAATTGTGGTCTTTCAGCTTTGATCTTTCAGATAATTGTTATGGTACAATTTTTCACTATTTTTAATTTGATGAATTAAGATAACGAATTATTACCGCCAAAAGTGGCCACTTTTCAAAAATCGTTATCTTAAACTTAGATTGTAATATCTGTGAAAAGTAACAAAAAAATATTACAAGTAATTTACTAGGGCAATCAGCTATTAGATTTTTTAAATTTGATTTGATTAAGGAGAAAATAATTAATATTTATACTCTAAGGAGTAAATTAATTAATTGCTGGGTGGCGCTAGTGTGTGAACTCACTTCGCCTTATGAAATAAGATATGATCCCATATATTATATAAAGTATTTACCTAGTTAATCAAACTCAACGATTTTAGAAACAACTGTAAGGACGGTGTTTTGCAAATTACGTAGTAAACTAAATGGTGCCAACAAAAAAGAAACCCCTATTCACCTGTTATTAAGCTCATTGTCGCGATGGTTGATGGGTTCGGTAGCGCGCTTGATGCGGGTAGATTCATCGTTGTGGAAACTAAGTGGTGCCAACCAAAATGGAACCTTATTCACCTGTTATCAAGCCCATTGTAGCGATGGTTGATGGCCTCGGTGGCTCGTTAGATGCGGCTAGTGTCGTCGTTGCGGAAACTAAATGGTGCCAACCAAAATTAACCATATTCACCTGTTATTAAGCTCATTGTAGCGATGGTTGATAGCCTCGGTTGCTCGTTTAATGCGGGTAGTGTCATCATTGCGGTAGACGGCGATCAGACGCTGGGTCAGCTGGCCGAACAGTTCGATCTGATGCTTGTACTGATGCACCTCGGCGTGGAACGACTGGAATCAGAAAACAGAGGTGTTAATTATTTAAACTAGATATGAATGAAAATTAATAATGATAAATGCAAAATTTATTATTTTCAAGACTGACAACTTTTCAACAGGCTTTTCATTCCTAAATGTGTCTGAATAGAAGCCCACATTAATGTGCGAACAGAGCTTGCTTGTGGACATTTTGTTGAGTCTCGAAATAAAATATGCAAGATTTTCTGTTTACATATAAAAAAAACATCCTTTTATGTATGTTACCAGCATATTGTAGATATTTGTAACTATCCCTGGCTTTTCATTCTTGTACAGTATTGAGACTTTTCTTTTAATTTATTTCCAGTATGCTTTTTATGTTTAATTTTGGGCAGCTTACACAACATATTACAGCCTTTATTGCAACATCCGTGATCTCTATCAGCCGATACAAATGGTCCGGTTGAGCGTACAGCGGCCGGTCCCATAAATCTGCTTAATTGGGGACCCCGCGTGTCCGATAGAATGTCCACAAACACGCGCGAAAATCGCGGGATTTGCTGGACAGATTATGTGAAACGACGCTTTTGTTTGGCAACAATAAATACATACATACATATTGTCACGTCTTTATCCCCTACGAGGTAGACAGAGCCCAAGTTCATAAGACTCAAATGCTACGTTTTGCATCGTAATGGGCGTACAGGTACAAATAGAAATAGAGTAAGTGAGCACTGAGAAAGGATCCTAAGAGGGTGAAATAAGGGGGTAAAGTTTTTCGCGTACTAAGTCACGGGAAAATAGGTAGTTGTTATATTTTTGTTTAAATAGTATAAAATAGTGAAAAGCACTGCGCTATTTACGGCCGAATAAATTCCCGCCAAATTGTAGCGAGCCGCTAAGCCAGCGCGTGTGCTATTTATAGCTGCATTATGCAGATTATGAACTGAACGATAAAAGGAACAAAGTGCAATGTTATTTTTGAATTATCGTCGTTTTTATGCAACAATATGAGGTTATAAAACTGGCCGAGAGCGGTGTTTTCAACGGTTTTCAGACAGAAAAAAAGGAATGATAATGAGGAAAAAAAACCGGCCAAGTGTGAGTCAAACTCGCGCAATGAGGGTTCCGTACAATATGCTTCGTGAACACACACAATGTGCAAAAAATGTTTTATTCAATTGACTAGCGCCATCTAGTGGTGTTTTAGTGAACTATTTCCCTAGATGAACTTATTATTGTGAGTTTACCACTTAATTTTCAAGTGATAGAATTCTTACTATTTTTCCTGTAATCTTCAAGGAATGAACTATGTTTTGTAATTTTTTCAAAATTTTCGGCTCAGTAGTTTCGGAGATCAGGGGGGGGGAATGGTCAATTTTTGCCTTCTTTCGGGAATAAAATCAAAAGTATTGATTTTACCCGAACAAAAAAAAATATTTTTGAGATCCTCATAATGAGCCCTTTCATTTGATATATGACACAGTAAGGTTTGCAAAACTTTTTTTTTTAATTTTGTAATTGGTCCCCTCAAAATGACCCTTATTTCAAAAAAATCTTTATTTACTTTGCACATCCGTGTTTGGGTCATAGGATTACACTATCTTACCAAATTTCATCTAATTTGGTTCAGTAGATTCGGAGAAAATCGGCTGTGACAGACGGACGGACGGACAGACAGACGCTCGAGTGATCCTATAAGGGTTCCGTTTTTCAACTTTTGTACGGAACCCTAAAAAAGAACCTCATTATCATTTTTACCTATCGTTGGACACTCTTTACATGGAGACATGTTTTTTAGTTTGATATATATGAGACTCCGCCATATTCTATTTTTTTAGGGTTCCGTAGTAAACAAAGAACCCTTTTAGTTTCGCCATGTCTGTCTGTCTGTCTGTCCGTCCGCGGTTTTACTCAGAGACTATAAGTACTAGAAAGCTGTAATTTGGTATGGATATGTATATTAATCATGGCAAAACAGTGGTAGAACGAAAATTTTTTTTAGTGTAGCTAAAACTTAGAAAGAAATTTTTTTTTAGTGTACTAAAACAAGTAAAGTTGGGGAGTAATTTTTTTTTTTCTCTACTTACCCATCGTATGGGGTATCGTTAAATAGGTCTTTAAAAAATATTGTGAGGTTGACGCTACCATTTTTCGATTTAGGTATCCGTTTCCGAAATATTTGGTTTTAAAGTGCAAATTTTTGTTAGAGGTAAGAACTGAGTACTAAGTGCAAACTAAAAAGTTATAGGCAACCAACTTATACAATGTACTGGAAAATGTAAAATTTCATACAATCTTTATTGTTAGATGTTTTTGGTCGTTAAACTGTGAGGTGCGAGTGTGAACAGTGTGAACTCAAAGTTGTCATTCGGAACTACGGAACTCTACACTGCGCGTGGTCCGACACGCACTAGGCCGGTTTTTTTTTATTTATATTCCTAGAAGTTACATTTTATTTGTAACAAACCGGCTGTGACATACGGACCGACAAACAGACACAAAAAAATTGAGGAGTAAAAGTTACGATGATCTAAAGGCATGACATTGTAAACGTAAGGCTACGTTGTAGCTTTTATCGTAGTAGACATCGTAGCATTTAGCGTAGCATACATCGTAGCATTCTTCGTAGTAGCGTAGACATGTAGCAACACCTACGACACAGCATACTATTTTGTCACTAGTATAAATTTTATTTCTTTGTTCCGAGCGTGTTTTTGTGGTTTAGAAATACGATTTTACAACAATTACTAAACGTTTGTAGTTTATGCATGTTTTCTTACTTTCTTAGTTTAAAATAACGATTTATGATCCTCAAATTTTGTGATTAATGAAAAAAATAATGTAGTATGACCTATAGAATTGATAAAAAATGATAAATTTTAGAAAAATATTTTTTTTCATTGAGATTTTTACTCACCTTTTGTTCTCTAAGCTGCATCTCCAAAACATCAGCAGTATGTCCTGGCGCTGCCATGCCAGCCAGCCGCGCCTCCATGCGCGTGAGCCAGGCGTCCGCATCGCGCCGCCTCGCCTCGTATCGTTGCGAATCGCCCAGCATCGCATCGAGCTGCGCCTTGCGTTGTAGCACGCGTGCGTTTGCTTCATCCCAATGTTCGCGGAGAGCTGTCACTGTAAGCAAAATAATAATAATAAGTCATCATCATCTTGAGGACCTTTTTAGTCACCACTGCAGGGGCACGACCCTCTCTGTACTACCAGAGCCATATATTAGACAGAGCAGTCAGAGTATTTGGCCTACACTGTCCACGCTGGCTAAACGGGTTGTGGTGGTCTCTTTGATATTTATAAGCTTTGTTTAGCTTGTGTTTCCTAAGTCGCCTTCTACGACATCCACGTGATCCATCCAGTAGTCCTATTCTACTCTGCTAACTACACAGCCAGTTTGTTATATTTTTCTTATTTCTGATAATAATATTATTAACGTTATATGAAATATGTTGCAGTTTATATTAATATCACATATTGAATTCTACAGTGCCCTGAAGCTTTATAAGATACTAGATTTAAATTTTGGCCGATCATGCACATTTTGGAATTTGCTGTAACTCGCGGGAATTAAAACTTATTTACTTAGGGTACTTGTCTTTGACCTAGAATTATGATAGTTTTTATAAATTAAGATCTCATAACAGAAATAAGGAAAAAATAAAACCAAACTTCTTTATGACGACGTTAAAAAAACGTGTGAAGCCCTAGATGCGCGAGTCTGAGTTATCAGACTGCCGTTATTTTAATTATATCTTTATTTTAAAAATGCTTTATTTCTACGGTATTACAAGGCTAAGAATACTTGAAGCATGTTAATATATTATTTACGAAACACAACTTGATTTAGCTGAGTGCGAAAGAGGTAAAGGTTAATCCAGGGGGATTATGACGAAATAAACAGCAGCTCGGCAGGTTCACGGTGTTAAGTAAATCCCGCGGAGACATTTCATAATACGTAGAAATAAGAGCGTCCGTGAATAAATAAGTACGTCTTAAACAATTATTTATTTAGGAATTATTTCGCCCGGATGAAATAATAAAGCTGGCATACTAAAAGAGGCAAGGATCTCAAACAAACCCATTAAAACCCAGGCCCCCTTATTTTACCAACAAATTTAACCAACAACATAGCTTTTAAACTACTGAAAGCAGGCCGCCTCCAACCGGCAACTCAGCTGGTAAATTGCACAACTTTTTCTTTGCTAGAAAGACGATGTTTGTTTTTTGCTCCGTGGCGCAGCGGCTAATACGCCAGCCTGCGACATGGGTGGTTCCTGATTGATCCCCGGTCAAGTCAAGATAAAAAATTATATTTTTCTGATCAACCTAGTCTTGGATGTTTATCTATATATGTATTTGTAATAAAATATAGTATCGTTGAGTTAGTATCCTATAACACAAGTCTCGAACTTACTTTTGGGCTAGCTCAATCCGTATGATTTGTCCGTATATATTATATTTTAATGATTATTTTATTATTTATTATACTTATGTTAATGGCTCATAGATATTTACTATAAATATTTTAAAATGTAACTCATAAATAAAATACATAATTATTTGTTCATCCCTTATAAAAGTATTCAGTGGGCCGCGCGAATTGGATGGAGCACGAAAATATACCGATGGGCTGAGTCAACATTCCAAGGCCAAATTAAACCGGGAGAATTGAAGGGTATTTTACCCCGTATTTATCATTTCATAACATACTAAGTATATAATTTTAGGAGACGTAAATTGGTTGTGTTTTTAAAGAGGGTTTTTATTATCTATTTGGTGTAAAGCAGTTTATGCTTTACACCAAATAGCAGCACTGAGAACAATTGCAGTTTAATGGACCCGAATCATTGAATTAGATCATGAGCAAGATTTGTTTGAAGCACATATAAAGTGTCATTTTCAGCGGATAACTAGGCACGTACATTACATACGCGAACGAAGTCCATCCGGTAGCCAACCAGCCGAGAACAATGTAATTATTAAAATGCCAAGATAACAGGCCCAGATAAACCCCAGGATTTGAAACTACTACAGCAAAGGATATAACCGAGGTTACGCAAGAATGTGAAGGGTGGATTTTCACGAAATAATATTCCATCTTTATGCAATCCACCTGGATTGATCCGTGCGATATTATTGCTGCGTCCCGTTCCACGCTCTCATGAATGTAACATGTTCACCATCATTTGCTATTCATAAGATTCTGTTCATAAGATTTGTACAAACATCCTCTGAGCCGCGACATCTTACTCGGCCTCGTAAAATACGAGGGAATATTTCACAATATCTATTTTCCATACAAAAACGTGTTGAGCAAGTAACGAAATGTTAGTTATAGAGCATTACAATTTTAGTACATGTTATAAAAGGAGTGTTATGTACATTTCTAAGTTAGTAAGTAGGGACGTGAGTTCATTTATTGCATAACTAGCAGTCTGCCGCGGCTTCGTCCATGGTACATACATAAAATTATAACATGGAAAATTAAAATCGCTCTAATAGTTCCTGAGATTAGCGCGTTCAACCAAACAAACCAACAAACTCTTTAGCTTATGTATTAGTAATAAATTAGTATGGTTACCTTCTAGTGAACAAGTTTAGATGTACAGTCACGGGCAATAATATATTTACAAATTGTATTCTATTTTGTACCATAGTAGTGATTTTAGTAGCTCGTCTCGTCAAAAAATTTAAATTACAAATCTTGTTTCCGTCATGTCCGATAATACAGCTTTTGAATCCAGTAGAATAACAAATTACAGATAAAAATAAGAGTTAAGTAATATCTTTGTATTGTAGGCGTAATATAGATTAGATTTTATAAAAAATACAGGTGAGAGTTAAAGTAATCCAATTTCAGTGTTTTTTTTTTTCATAATGAATAGATTTTTTAACAAAAATATTCTGTTTATAAAACAACAATTAATACGATATTTCGAGCTGCTCCAACGTATAAAATGCCAGGGATTTGTACATCAGTGACGAAAACCTACGTGTTACTATAAGGTGAGTCAAGGAAAAGCTCGAGGTTCAACGAACGTGGACGAGTTCGCTGAAACTCATTAAACTTTTAATAGTCCTAGGGTTTCTTCCCAGAGTTGGCGTTCGTGTTACTCGATTACCACTTGTTATTTGTTGTGTTAAAAACAGAGAGAGAGAAGCTTTAAATACTAGAATTTCAAGTAGTGATGATGATGATGATGATGATCTGTCCGACCGATTTCGGCCATGGCGACCTCTTCGATTCGGAAGCGGTCAAATACGCAGGATATATTAAGGTGCGCAAACGTTCGCGCTAATGCAGGCGCACACACTCGTCCTTCTCCTCCTTCACTAGAATTTTTAACTAGAATTTCAAGTAGTAAGTATAACTCTAAGTTACCAGACTCGGTCATTTGAACCTGAGTAATGTTCAAATAAACAGATGAATGGCCCGGACAGAATATACGGATAAAATCACACTAAATGAGCAAGCCACGTAGTAAGTTGTGAACTTGTGGCATAGGATACTAATTTACAATACTATGTTAAATATAATATACAATTACTAGCACCCCTCCGCGGCTACGCCCGTGCATGAATTATAATATAGGTATAAACCTTCCTCTTTAATCACTCTATCTACTTAAACAAAAACCGCTTAAAAATCTGTTGCGTAGTTTTAAAGATCTAAGCATACATAAGGATAGACAGTCATTGGAAAAGAACTTTGTTTTGTACAATGTAGTGATGATAGTGAATAGATCAAAGCAGAGCACATGGTGTCTCCCGCAATATTGTGGTCCATGTACTTCACCTTCGCGTATTGGTGGTCTGCATATGCGGGGGGCTGAGCCCCCCGAATCTCTTATTAATCGCTTGAGCTTGTATTAGATTATGTCCCTAAAGGTATTGGTTTTTTTGGTGTGTTTTTGTGTTGTTATCGACGAATAAAATATTTTTTTCAGGCGTTTCACCTTTATGATTATGCAATCTTAACTCATATCAACTTTCGTAATTTTTTTAGTTTTAGACATGCAAATTAACCAATGGCTGTGCGAGTGGCAAAGTTGTAAATTCATTACTAATCCTATATGCAACCAATCGAAAATATTTTAGGTTAAATAGCATACCTATAAAAAGTTCTGTAAAAGATATTCCAACAACTATCACCTGCTTAATACATTCCTGCCTCGACTTTAATAGTTCAGGATATGCAAATGCCGCTTGCGGGCGACTCGCGGCAAAGTTGGGGTCTTATTGCAAATTCATTACGGTGCTAATGGCGGTGGTAATATCCGATAATGAACTGCATCCATTCTCGCAGTTTCCATATACATCGTAGAAGTATAAACTGCACCTTCTGATATCCAGCCCCGAAAAGGACAGACTCGTACTTCTTTTCTCCCTCTCTCAAAATGTTTACAGGTGTGACGATTTGGAGCCAGAGATCCGCCATTATTACAGAATTCATACTGTAATATATTTTTTTATACTTTTTAGGACTAGTCTACTACTCTGCCTAACGCCAACCTTTTTCACATGGCCTACAAGTATTGTGTTCCGTGTGGCGTATTCTCTATTGTATTTTTGAGCCGATATCTATACTAACTATACAGAGTGTTAGTATGAGCAGTTCCCTTTTTCTATGGGACCAATGCTGGTAGCTTAAAAAAAATTCGTCATTTCCATACAAAAGTGTTCGCCAGGCCGGCAATTTGTATGAAAATGTTGAAAAAAAAATTGTGTTCCCAGCATTGGTTCTAAAGGAAAAGTTGTTCATTTTGACGGGCTGGTTTGTTGGTTCAAAGGATAACACTGTTCACACTAACACCCCGTATAAAGAAAAAAGATTTATTTGTTTGTATTAAATAGGCTCCGAAACTACATGACCGATTTTCAAAATTTGGTCACATATAGAATGTTACTTAATCTGCGGGTAACATAGGCTATACAATTTACACGGACGAAGTCGCGGGAAAATTTCTAGTCTACTATATGTAAGTATATAATAGGTAAAGCCAAATCCTCTGACTGCAGTGCAGAAGCATGACCCTCTCTTTAGGGCAAGAGAGGGTCATGCTTCTGCAGTGAAAACCAAAAAACCTTGATGATTATGCACTAGTATGCTGTAAAATGCCGTTCTGACACCGTCCTTAATTCTACTAATTATTACTTTCAACATGATTTATCTAACAATATAGCCACGTACGTACATGCCAATGGACTATAGCCGTTGCTGAACAGTAAGCAACTCCCCATTGTCTGCAACTGCTTAATACTCCTAACGAGCACAAACTCGCTAACTACCAAACAGGGCGTTAATGACCCTCGCAAGAAATCGTAATTAATTTCAAAGTGTACTTCTGTGCGGGAGTGAGGACGTTCGACCTACTAATAACTAGTTGCTCTGTGAATGAGGGTGTTCGGAATCGAAAGAACATAAAAATGATGATTAAACTTGATCGGTGGATTTTGACAGCTGCTGTCAAAAGTACCTCTTGACATCTGGGGGAATTCTCGATTCCTCTTTATGTCTATAATGAGGAATCGAGAATTCCCCCAGATCGCGAGTCTTTATAACAGTACTCTCAATGGTTCTAAGCGATATATTATAGATCTATATGGTGCCTATTTACTTAACACCATTTCGTTTTTAGAAATCGATTCGTCTAAAATATGGTATGTCATTATCTAACCTGCTCGGAAATTTTACAGTTATGTAACCGCTGTACGCTGTACGTTCAGTCAATTATAATGACATACAAGAGCTAAGTTTCAAGCTAAATTTAGTGTGTAAATAAAGACAATGCAACAAGTGCTTTGACATGAATGAATATGTCTTAGTATAATATTTCATACACTCCACATGCCAATGGTCCTATTGAGCGTCAGCTTTCTACTGAGTATAACAGTTTTACTATCTAACGACCACAAACTCGTTAAATACTAAACATAGCTCTGTGCGGGACTGCGGAAGTTGCCCATACGATCTCTCTTATGTTTATATGTCATAAAAATATTACAAAAGCTAAAGTAAATTAATAAATACAAACAAATCACACAGATGAAGCTAGCCCCGAAGTAAGTTCGAAACTTGGGTATAGGGATACTAACTCTACAATAATATAACAAATACATGTATATAAGTAGATAAACATCCAAGAGCCAGATTTGAAACATAGTTTAAATTTATGTCATAACAACATACTAGAGAGAAATAGATGGAGGTGCAATATAAATACCCCTTTATATTGCACCTCCATCTATTTCTCTCAGGTCAGCAACAAAGGTACGGGAAATTGTATCACTCGCAAAGCGCAGTTTTAACAAAATTTTGATCGCACGGTCAATAAACCCGCATACTGTTTAAAGGGCATGGGTTGGTTTTGACAGCCACCGTGGTACCATAATGTTGTAGCCACAAAAGTATACGCAGTACATATATCTTCATGGTTGTAGCTAATTTATCTGCGGATGGCATAGGCTACATTTTAAATGGACGAAATCTTGGGAAAAGTGCTAATGTAAAATTTCTAGTTTGTATATTAAACTCTTTTCTTTCGCACGTGTATTAGTAATTTTGCTAAAAGCCTTAAAAATGTTGATTGAAGTAAATCATAAGTTTTAAAAGCGTATTTGAAACAAACAAGTAACTAGAAACAAAACACACAAATATATTTTTTTGTTTGATTAAAAACAAACGTGACAAATATACATTATTGGAATATGTAACAACGAGAGTGCATAAATCATAGACTTAAAAAAAATTCGTCTATGGCATAAATAGTCAGATACTGGCCGATATATTTTGACCTCGTCCCGATCCGCACTCTCTCAGTGAGGATTAGGACGACATCGTACGCGCGTCTCGGTTCACTTTCGCCCTGAGAAAGACTTCCGAATAGGGTCGAAACTAGACGGCTAGTAGTTGACGTTTTACGTGAGTAGCCAGTTTTTACTATTTAAGGAGTATTATATATATATTTTATTTTGTTATTCTGAACACACTTTGCCTTCGTTAAGTTATTAAAGCGTTTATTAACTTTACGGACCTTTCATCAAGCAGCGTAAGTGTAAGAATTGTGCACTTGTCTTAGAAACGGGGAAGCCGGTAATGTCAGCTGAAACAAATACATAAACATACGTATATATACATAAATACACTTAAATATATAAATACAGTGATACTTGTGATACTATCACACATATATTGTACAGATTATACAACTAAATTATAATATGCATTAATTTATCTTTGATCACATCACATGGATGAGTGTGGTAGAAGGTTAAATAGGGAATAACAAAAAGTCATAAGAATAACAAGTATTTCATAGTTAAAAATATTAAATTTTCAACAAATCTGACACTTTTTTGCAAAGAGGTTTCATTAGTAAATATATAAATATTTCATTAGTAAATATATAAATAAACTAAAAAAAACAATAAAAAAGGGTACAACCAGTTATAAGGAATCGTTGCTACTTTGTTTTGATTTGTTATGGAAGCTTGTAACTAATAAGTCGTGTTTTATTAAATATACAAGTTGCTCAGTAATGCAGTGCAGTGAGCAACTTGTATATTTAATAAAACACGACGATTAGTTACAAGCTTCCATAACAAATCAAAACAAAGTAGCAACGATTCCTTATAACTGAGAAAGACGAAAATGTTCCATTCTTCAACAAGCATCAAACGTCTTATTTTTAATGATAAATATATTTTCCTTACAACGTTTGAAGAAAATCAAACGGAACATAACGAGGTAAACAACTTATTTATAAATTATAAACGTGGGTATTATATTTTACAAATCTTTTTCGCTACTAAAAAGGTTATCATTTTGGGAATCCTACTTTACTTTTTAATCTCTAGTGAAAAATTTCTTTCAATACATCTTTTTTATTCACATGAATAATATCCCAAATTTTTATAAATAACTTTTTTTGTATCTATCCAACTCGAAACGTGGCTTTGTTTATGAAAGAGGACGGCAAACGAGCAAGCAGGTCACCTGATTGTAAGTGATCACTACTGTCCAATTCCATGGACAACTGCAACACCAGGGGCCCGATTCTCGTTTCCATAGAGATTTGTCGAATTCGATAAAAATGTCGAAGATTCGATGTCGAATGAAAAATATCATTATTGCCATTCTGGGGCATAATAGACATGATATTTTCACATCTCTACTGAAAAACGTTCCGTATTGCTCGATTGTGCCAAATCATAATCGATGAAATATCAATTTATTTTGAAATTATTTATTTCTGTAATTTATCGTATTAAATGGAAAAATATTTTTGTAAAAAGTATTTTTTGACGTTTAATAATAATATTTTATGGCTTTGTATTATTTTTCATGCTAATAAATGTTTATAATAATAAAAGTTTTCATACTTTTGATAGCGTGTGTGCATAAAACGAAACGCATCATCGCAAATATCGCAATGCGATATCAATGAAACGCGCGCTTTCTGTTTTTGTCAAAACATCTTTCTTGTCCCTATTTAACTTAATTATGAATTAAAAGTGTTACTGGATGTGTTTTCCTTGTAATTTGCGTATAGAAATGTTAACCTACGCGTCTACTGTGCTTATTTGTTGGACGGGGAGCCATCTACACCTTGTTGGAAAAATTTAAATATCTTTTTTCACTCCGAAAATAGTCTGTGTCTGCTGGATAATTTGATACAAAGAACTGGAAAATGATGGAGTCCGTGACCAAAGGTAAAACATACGATGTTTTCTAATAGTAAAAGGTATATCTATGTATAACTACGACTTACCAAACAAGTGTTTTATATTCGTTTACTCACTTCGATCACCCATGGATCACATAGTGAAATTCTTCAAAAACTACAGCCTTACACATGCCTTAATAGCTAAATAAAGAGTTATTAGATTGTAGCTCAAATTTCCGTTCCCTTTTATCTTAAGTTTTGTCTCATTGTAATAAATAAACAAAGGTACCTACTTAATCAAGATGGTTTATTAATGAAAGAAGTAAAGTTGTATACTATCTTTATCATCATCAAGTATTTTTTAGTCTCTACTGCTGGAACACGACCCTCTTTGTACCACTTACTAGAGCAGTCAGATGATTTGGCCTACACTCTCCACGCTGGCCAGACGGGTTGAAAAGGTCTCTTTGATGTTTTGCTTAGTTTGTGTTTCATAAGTCACCTCTGTAGGAGGTGACTAACATCCACAGCAAGACTGAGTGGAGGAATAGGAATGCTACTTTGCTTGAATGTTGTATGCATAGATTTTTCTGTTTTAATGTTATTTAATTATGTAAAATACAATTTTTCATTAATTAGCATTATCTTTTTATTTTCAGTTTCTAGCAGTAAAGGTGTCAACATACATGAAATTGAGAAAGATGACTTGGAAATAAAACAAAACAATCTGGAACACTTGGAAAATCATAAAAATCTTCAAATAATTAATACACATTGGAGCGTAGATCAAAAAATAAATATTTAAATACCAATTAATGACATTTTTATTTATGAAATTCCAAATTTTTACATTAGGTATCTAATCTAACAAGAAGGTTTTTTTAACCGACTTCTGAAAAGGAGGTTATCAATTCAACTCATATGTATGTAATATATAGTCAGATTTATCCAGTTTTTGGATATGTTAGTCTATACTATCTTCTTAACATGTATGCCAAATTTCATAAGTGTTTAATATTTGTCTGTTCGTCCTCACATATCTCAAACTAGCAGTGGAATTGCCAAAATTCTTTTGAACTTGGCATAAGTAAAGTAAAGTAAAATAAGTTTATTACCATATAAACTGCATGCTGAATACTTACAATAAGTTTATATCAAACACTTAAGAGTCTAACAAAAAAAAACAAAAGTAGGAATAAGACATACCATTTGGTATTAACAAAATTTCTCACACTAGGCTAAGGCATTGCTAAGTTGGTAGGTAGTCTAACTTTTAATGAACAAAGTTTCATCAAAATCTGTTCATTCGTTTTGGAGATACCTAGTGTTAAGTGTCAATAAGTCACTAGGAAAATTTAAGTTTGTTCTTTATTATTTAATAATAACTACTTGTAGGGATACATGTCAGTCTTTAATTCTTTATCAGCTTCTAAACATACATGGCAAATTTCATAGGTGTATATTGTATGTTCGATACGCATAGTTATCTCAGAGATCACAAGTCAGTTTGTAAAATTTTTGTTTTTGTTGGACTAGGTTTAATCCAACTTAGGGAACAGTGCAAGTTTCATTAAAATCGTTTTTGAGATAGAGAGTAAAGTGTGTATCAGTTATTGGGAAAAATTTGGTCTGTTAAATTTACAAGAAATTCCCTAAGTTGGATTATAGTTATAATCCAACAAAAAAAATTAACAATCCTACCAATAGTTTCCGAAATATTCGCAGATAAACAAACATACATACATACATACATGTTGAGAAGCTAATAATGACTAACAGATACAAAACTCATGCAATTCTGACATATTACATACAAACGAGTCGAATTCATAACCTCTTTTTTGAAGTCAGCTGAAAATCGTTGACAAAATATCGAAGTTATTGCATGAGACATGTCTTGTCGAGTGCTGCCGACCACTCGATGCATATCGAGCGCTGGGAGTCGATAAATATCGACTGTGATATAGTGAGCATAGCACAATTCGATATCCGCCATGTTTTTTCGATATATATCGAATTCGACATCATGTCGAGCGCGCGAGAATCGGCCCCCAGGGCTATGACAAGGATGTTTGTGTTCATAATTATCATGTAAATACAAATAAATTGTAAAAACAATGAGCTACTTATATGCCCAGCGTTTATGAATGTAAAAATTTGCGCGTTTTTGTTTTGTTTTTGGAGTATAACATTAAATTTATCTGCGGGATCACATCAGAAATGAGGTGATCCGGCAGAGAACCAAGGTCAGCGACATAGTCCACCGGATTAGGAAGCTGAAGAGGCAGTGGGCTGGCCATATTTAGCTGCAGAACCGATAACTGTTGGGGCAAACGAGTTCTTGAGTGTAGACCGTGGCTCGGCAAACGTATAATACGCACGTCCTCACGCACGGTGTAGTGATGATTTGCGCAAGATGGCTGGCAGGAGCTGGCTGCTTGCAGCCAGCTCCATGGCAGGGAGGCCTGTGTCCAGCAGTGGACGAGTATAGGCTGATGAAGATGATGATAAGAATAAAAGTTAGAATAATATCTCTACCAAACTATTTAAAACCAATTTTTGTTAACTAGTCTGTCTACCTCTATTTTGAGAATTGAAGTAGGTGAACCAGTAATAGAAATAGAGTGGTCGCAAGTGTCGTCAAGCGCCTCCACTAATAGCTCTTAGTTCATGATTCAATTTTAGGACCTCTTTAAATTACTTTACTCAGCTAAGCTGTTTTGGAAAGGATCAAACATTTTTATTAGTTCTAAAAAATACAATGATTTGACATAATGGACATTGATTTAAACTTGAATTTTTGTAATAATTACCCGACTGACACACCCAGAATGAAGGTAATGTTTTTGGCGCAGATGTATGTAGTATCTATGTGTGTGTATGCATGTTGCATCCTGAAGCTTAAACGGCTTAAACGATTTTGATGTGTGAGGTGTCAATGTATTTTAGAAATTAGTTCACAAAATAGTTTCAAGGTTTTTTTAATCCCTCTTGGATTAAATGTATCTCCGTGTATCGTCTTAAAATGCTCTGATGTTGTGAGTGTACACACACAAGTTAAGTGTACAGTGGCAAAAACATTTCATCACGGAGTACACCCACATTATCGACATTGACGCAAACATTAATTAAGTAAGAGGAACTTAAAAAAGCCCGCAAAAAGCCGATGTTCCCGCGACCTCGTCACAGCCGCCGGGATCAAAGGCACCTTCTAATTTGGGTTAATTAAATTGAATTCTGATTATGATAGAAGAGACTGGTGTTACATAAAATCAGACAAAATTCCCTTATATTTTGTTATGTTTTTTGCATTTTTGGTTTTAAAAATAGCCTAGAATTATTCAAATCCTTCATTGAATAGGAAAAAAAATGTTGAATAATCTTTAAGCAGAAATAACATAGTTTGCTTTCCGTGCGTGTAATTGGCCAACAGATATCTGACATAATGACTATCTGCTCATGACGACAGCTGGGACTACCGGTTCAAAGTGTCTTTGCACGTCAAACATTGTAAATTTAATAATACACATTTGCTAATCCATTCTTAATCCTTTACGGGGTTTATACAGCCTAATAAAGTAGACCAAAGGCCACGCTTAGCATTTGTAAGTGGAAAACGGAATCAATATGATAGTTTGCTAGACACTTCTAGCCACATCGCCTTTTAGCTGGATATCTTAGACATTTATCTATACTTTTGAATGTTTCCTAAAATCTGAGTGGGTAAAAAATCGTATGGTAGATTTTAAGTTTTTCTTATCTCCTAGGTCGGCTTTAAAGATAAAATGACAACAAAGCTCTCAATGCAATTGATCAACCGAGTAATAAATGGTAAATAAATAACTTTTGATGATAAAGTAACGTGTGGTAATTGTGTAAGCGACGAAACATGATGGTATTTCTGGTTAAATTTTGTCAGAAAAGGAATTAAATTGTGTTAATTGGTACTGACGCTTTAACCTATAAATAAATAAATATATACGGACAAATCACACAGATTAAGCTAGCCCCAAAGTGAGTTCGAGACTTGTGATATGGGATACTAACTCAACGATACTATATTTTATAATAGAATAAATATTAATAAATAAATAAAATACGGACAAATCACACAGATTGAGCTAGCCCCAAAGTAAGTTCGAAACTTGTGTTATGGGATACTAACTCAACGATACTATATTTTATAATAGATACATATATAAATAAACATCCAAGACCCAGGTCAATCTGAAAAAGATCGTTTTCCATCTTGACCTGACCGGGGATCGAACCCGGGACCTCCGTGTCGCAGGCTGGCGTGGTAACCACTGCGCCACGGAGCTCGTCATGCCATTTAATAATAGCGAAACTATGGGTAAAAAAATTACATCATTGGGCTAAAAACACGTATTTTTGTCAATAACAATATATTTATTAATACAACCGAATAACGTGAAATGGTAACCCTCACGTGTGTGAATTGCGAAAAAAAGGGAACATGTTGGTATTACTTGTTAAATTTTGTCAGAGAAGGAATTTAATTGTGTTTATTTGTTTATAGGTACTCCGATGCCTTAACCTATGTCTGCTGCAGGTTTGCCATTCAATAATAGTGAAACTATGGGTTAAAAAATTACATCATTGGGCAAGCAACACGTACTCGTTTCGTTCTTCAATAACACCAGATTTATTAATATAACTAAATAACGTTTAATGGTAACCCTTACGTGTGGTAATCGTGTAAGCAACGAAACCTGTTGGTATTTCTGGTTCGATTTTGTCAGAAAAGGAAATAATTTGTGTTGATTGGCACTATTTCTACGGATTTTCCATTTGATAATAGTGAAGCTACGGGGTATTAAATCTCATCATCGCAAGAGCCGTGTGGTTCCCGGCAGAGAAGAATCATCATCATCACCATCTCAGCCATAGGAAGTCCACTGCTGGACATAGGCCTCCTTCAAGGATTTCCAATACGACCGGTTAGAAGCGGCCTGCATCCAGCGCCTTCCTGCGACCCTTATCAGGTCGTCCGATCACCTGGTCGGTGGATGTCCAACGCTGCGCTTGCCGGTACGTGGTCGCCATTCGAGAACCTTTCTGCCCCATCGGCCATCGGTTCGTCGCGCTATGTGCCCGCCCACTGCCCCTTCAAAGAGCTAATCCGCTGGGCTATGTCGGTGACCTTCGTTCTTCTACGGATCTCCTCGTTTCTGATTCGATCTCGCAGAGAAACACCGAGCATAGCCCTCTCCATAGCAGAGAAGAATAAGACCACTCAAAATCTTCCCATGAATGTTGTAAAATGCGACTTGGGAAACTCAAGCTAAACAAAGCTTATAAACATCAAAGAGATCTCTATAACCCGTCTGGCCAGCGTGGAGAGTGTAGGCCGAATCCTCTGACTGCTCTGGCAGTACAGAGAGGGTCTCCTGCAGTGGAGACTCATAAAGACCTGATGATGATGATGATGATGATCACAAGAGCCTAACTAAACAGCTGCTCGACCACTTCGTGGGCTGCACGTATGCCTTTAATGCCGGAAAGTGTACATAAACGCGCACATAGATGTCGGTGAAAGCTACTGTTTCTATATTATTTACTTATTACTTTAAATAAGAAAAGTCTTTTACTCATTTTCTTAAAGTCCGTATAATCCGAACCCTTTCATGTTTCCAAGCTATAAAACTCCCCGTTCTTCCGGCGTCCAACAGGCCTAATTACTCAGTTACAATTAGCTATATAGCTACGGACAGACAGCCTTACCCTTTTCTGCTAATTTGATAATTCTTCAGGAACTCAGAGAAAGCAGGTCAAGTTTTGTTTACTGCAAGCAGTAGAGTGCTTTTAAGCGTGCGGTCCACAAATTACTACTGGAAGATTCCGCAAGGAATTTCTAATTAAAAAATAAAGTGTCATTCTTATGAGGCGATTAATCTTCTCACATATCTATACTAATTTTTATGCTAATATTATAATGTGGAAAGATTTCATTGTTTCCATTAAATATGCTTCGAAACTACTGTACCGATTTTCGAAATTCTTTTACCTGTAAAAAGCCACTTATTTGTTGATGACATGAGCTACAATTTACTTAGGGAAAAATCGCGGAAAAATTGCTAGTCTATTCTAATATCATAAAGAAAATGTTTTTTTTTAAAATTAGTAAATTATTGATAGCGTTACTTTTTAATATTTGGCTTGTTGTATGCATGTTGAGGATTGCGATCTCGAACTATGCTATACGTTATGTCTTATTGTTGTTATGTTACGATTGTAATCTGTTATAAGAGCCTCATTAAATAAACAAATGTAGAAGATTTGTTTGTTTGCATTAAATAGGCTTCGAAACTAAGTGACCGAATCTCAAAATTCTTTAACTTATAAGAAGCTCATTTATCTGCAGGTGACAGACTAAAATTTTACTTGGACGAAATCGCGAGCAAATTTCTGGTATTACATAAAATTATTGGCAAGCCAGTAGTCAAATAATATTTCATAAAGATGTGGCTACTAAAACGGAAGGTCACCAAAGAATAAACAGTTTTAAAGGCAGAGAATGCCTTTAAAACTGTTTTTTCTTTGGTCTTTAATTAACGTTAAAAGGTAACTAAGGCACAGTAATTGCTTTAAGGGGTGTCCGAATCGGTAATAAAAAGAAACGAATCGAAAACGAATCGGTAATGTTAGGAATTAGTGTAAAAATGTTATCTTTTGGTAAAAGGTTGTTAGGAATCCCATTTTGAATTAAATTAAAATCGACTCCTACAAAGTTCGGTGTTGTCTTGTATTAACTAGTTTTTTTCCCCAAATTGTGTGAGTGCTAGTATCAAAGTCTCTTACTTTTACGTTTATGAAATTTACTTTTCATTTTTATGTTTCGATTTTTCTTTAGAGCGAGGTATAGATTATCTATAGGTAAAGAAGCGCATGTTGCTCTATGTTAAGTGACCTGTAAAAAATGTTTACCACTTATTACTTAAAAAATGATCTTTGTAAATTATTATGATTATATCCTACGTTTAAACACTTCCAAATCAAACAAAATTACAACTATTGCAGTTTCAATTAACACTCTAACATTACGAGGTACTACATTTTTCGCTGAAGGTAACACTGAAACCCTCTTCTCTGCTCTAAAATAACTCACAGCTGCACAGGCTATATATTATATACAAGTATGTGTACAGATACTTAGAAGTGCAGCCTCAGCGGAAGTCACGACATAAAGACTCGAAAATTACGAGGTATTCCATATTTTAGCTGAAGATAACACTAAATCCCCAATTTCAGAGCATCAGCTTCTTCTCATCTGAGCTTTAATATATAACTCACAATTTTACAGGCTATATATACGAGTGTATGTTTATAGCTAGAAGTGAACCCTTAGCGGAAGTCACGTCGACAAGATTGATACGCTACGTGAAGCCTCGTTAGGGCTCGTGCACCGGTTTTCTTGTTGAGTTGAAATACCTACGTTTAAATTACGATTGACTAAAGAGGTAGAATACTGTATTATAGAAAAGAAACATTATGATAGCGACCATATTGTAGTGATTAAGATGCAGGCATGTCATACGAGGAGACCTAGGTTTGATCCCCGACTAGCCAAAGATGGAAACGCGTTTCCAAAGTTTGGCCTGGCTTGTGGATGTTTATCTATATAAGTATCTATTATAAAATATAGTATCGTTGAGTTGGTATCCCATAACTCAAGTCTCGAACTTACTTTGGGACTAGCTCAATCTGTGTCATTTGTCCGTATATTTATTTATTATTTACAAACATTTTGACGGTCTCCATATCGCATTAACTAACATGCCAGCATGCGAAACGAGAGGCACCGTTGTGGGTAATAAGTAAATATTCGGGTTTGTGGTGGGTAATCTGTTATAAGAGCCTCATTAAATAAACAAATGTGGACAGATTTGTTTGTTTGCATTGAATAGGCGTCAAAACTAAGTGACCGAATCTCAGATTTCTTTAACTTATAAGACGCTCATTTATCTGCGGGTGACAGACTAAAATTTACTTGGACGAAATCGCGAGCAAATTTCTGGTATTACATAAAATTATTGGCAAGCAGTAGTCAAATAATATTTTTAAGATTCATAAAGATGTGGCTACTAAAACGGAAGGTCACCAAAGAAAAAACAGTTTTAAAGGCATTCTCTCCCTTTAATTATCGTTAAAAGTTAAATAAGGCACAGTAATTGCTTTAAGAGGTGTCCGAATCGGTAATAAAAAGAAACGAATCGAAAACGAATCGGTAATGTTAGGAATTAGTGTAAAAATGTTGTTTTCTGGTAAAAGGTGGTTGTATTAACTAGTTTTTTTCCCCAAATTGTGTGAGTGCTAGTATCAAAGTCCCTTACTTATACGTTTATAAAATTTACTTTTCACTTTTATGTTTCAATTTTTCTTTAGAGCGAGGTATAGATTATTTTAAGGTAAAGAAGCGCAGGTTACTCTATGTTAAGTGACCTGTAAAAAAATACTTCAAAAATTATCTTTATAAATTATTATGATTATATCCTACGTTTAAACACTCCCAAATCAAACAAAATTACAACTATTGCAGTTTCAATTAACACTCTAAAATTACGAGGTACCATATTTTTCACTGAAGGTAACACTGAAACCCTCTTCTCTGCTCTAAAATAACTCACAGCTGCACAGGCTATATATTATATACAAGTATGTGTACAGATACTTAGAAGTGCAGCCTCAGCGGAAGTCACGACATAAAGACTCGAAAATTACGAGGTATTCCATATTTTAGCTGAAGATAACACTAAATCCCCAATTTCAGAGCATCAGCTTCTTCTCATCTGAGCTTTAATATATAACTCACAATTTTACAGGCTATATATACGAGTGTATGTTTATAGCTAGAAGTGAACCCTTAGCGGAAGTCACGTCGACAAGATTGATACGCTACGTGAAGCCTCGTTAGGGCTCGTGCACCGGTTTTCTTGTTGAGTTGAAATACCTACGTTTAAATTACGATTGACTAAAGAGGTAGAATACTGTATTATAGAAAAGAAACATTATGATAGCGACCATATTGTAGTGATTAAGATGCAGGCATGTCATACGAGGAGACCTAGGTTTGATCCCCGACTAGCCAAAGATGGAAACGCGTTTCCAAAGTTTGGCCTGGCTTGTGGATGTTTATCTATATAAGTATCTATTATAAAATATAGTATCGTTGAGTTGGTATCCCATAACTCAAGTCTCGAACTTACTTTGGGACTAGCTCAATCTGTGTCATTTGTCCGTATATTTATTTATTATTTACAAACATTTTGACGGTCTCCATATCGCATTAACTAACATGCCAGCATGCGAAACGAGAGGCACCGTTGTGGGTAATAAGTAAATATTCGGGTTTGTGGTGGGTAATCTGTTATAAGAGCCTCATTAAATAAACAAATGTGGACAGATTTGTTTGTTTGCATTGAATAGGCGTCAAAACTAAGTGACCGAATCTCAGATTTCTTTAACTTATAAGACGCTCATTTATCTGCGGGTGACAGACTAAAATTTACTTGGACGAAATCGCGAGCAAATTTCTGGTATTACATAAAATTATTGGCAAGCAGTAGTCAAATAATATTTTTAAGATTCATAAAGATGTGGCTACTAAAACGGAAGGTCACCAAAGAAAAAACAGTTTTAAAGGCATTCTCTCCCTTTAATTATCGTTAAAAGTTAAATAAGGCACAGTAATTGCTTTAAGAGGTGTCCGAATCGGTAATAAAAAGAAACGAATCGAAAACGAATCGGTAATGTTAGGAATTAGTGTAAAAATGTTGTTTTCTGGTAAAAGGTGGTTGTATTAACTAGTTTTTTTCCCCAAATTGTGTGAGTGCTAGTATCAAAGTCCCTTACTTATACGTTTATAAAATTTACTTTTCACTTTTATGTTTCAATTTTTCTTTAGAGCGAGGTATAGATTATTTTAAGGTAAAGAAGCGCAGGTTACTCTATGTTAAGTGACCTGTAAAAAAATACTTCAAAAATTATCTTTATAAATTATTATGATTATATCCTACGTTTAAACACTCCCAAATCAAACAAAATTACAACTATTGCAGTTTCAATTAACACTCTAAAATTACGAGGTACCATATTTTTCACTGAAGGTAACACTGAAACCCTCTTCTCTGCTCTAAAATAACTCACAGCTGCACAGGCTATATATTATATACAAGTATGTGTACAGATACTTAGAAGTGCAGCCTCAGCGGAAGTCACGACATAAAGACTCGAAAATTACGAGGTATTCCATATTTTAGCTGAAGATAACACTAAATCCCCAATTTCAGAGCATCAGCTTCTTCTCATCTGAGCTTTAATATATAACTCACAATTTTACAGGCTATATATACGAGTGTATGTTTATAGCTAGAAGTGAACCCTTAGCGGAAGTCACGTCGACAAGATTGATACGCTACGTGAAGCCTCGTTAGGGCTCGTGCACCGGTTTTCTTGTTGAGTTGAAATACCTACGTTTAAATTACGATTGACTAAAGAGGTAGAATACTGTATTATAGAAAAGAAACATTATGATAGCGACCATATTGTAGTGATTAAGATGCAGGCATGTCATACGAGGAGACCTAGGTTTGATCCCCGACTAGCCAAAGATGGAAACGCGTTTCCAAAGTTTGGCCTGGCTTGTGGATGTTTATCTATATAAGTATCTATTATAAAATATAGTATCGTTGAGTTGGTATCCCATAACTCAAGTCTCGAACTTACTTTGGGACTAGCTCAATCTGTGTCATTTGTCCGTATATTTATTTATTATTTACAAACATTTTGACGGTCTCCATATCGCATTAACTAACATGCCAGCATGCGAAACGAGAGGCACCGTTGTGGGTAATAAGTAAATATTCGGGTTTGTGGTGGGAAGTCAAGGGGTACAGTTGAAGTTTGGCTTAGACATTTTTGCAAATTGATTTTAGTGGACTTTATAATGTGAAATTGGTGTAGTTTGGTGTTATAAATGCTCGTGCTCATGAACAATTTGTGAAATATTTAAAGTGGACTGATAAATGGACTCGTATAGATTTGCCGCCAGAAGCTTCCACGAAGCATCAAAGAACATACGCCATCTTTGATGCTACTTGGAAAAACTCTACCGTACAACACCGATACTTATAAATAAATAAATAATAAATAAATATATAGGGACATATCACACAAATTGAGCTAGCCCCACAGTAAGTTGTGAACTTGTGTCGCAGGATACTAACTCAACGATACTATATTTTATAATATATACTTATTATAGATAAACATCCAAGACCCAGGTCACTCTGAAAAAGATCGTTTTCCATCATACTTAGTATATCATTATACTGGACATTGGCAGAATCACTGAAATTTCGGTGGAAGCCATAATATAAAACAGAAGCAAAAGAAGTAAATATTGACAGCATTCGTGGCGCCGTGGTTAAAAAACCAGCCTGCAACACGAGTTCCGGGTTCGATCTCCAGCCAGGTCATGAAGGAAAACGATGTTTTTTTAGATTGGCCTGCCTAGGTTTTAGATGTTTATCTATATAAGTATCTTTTATAAAATACAAGAAGCGTTGCGTTCACAACTAAGTGTGGGGCTAGCTCAATTTGTGTGATTTATTTCTATTTTTTTAATAATATTTAGTTTGCTTCGATTTTGAAAGCAAACTCAGTTTCATCACAGTTGGCACCTATGGCAGTTACAGAGTTAGGTAATATGCCGCCTTGTCCTTTTCCTTGCAGTATTTAGTATGTACAAAATTATAAATATGTATAAGGATCTACAGAACGAGCATGCCAGCGGAGTTGCACTCCAACTTCTAATTCTCATTCAAAGCACAGGTACCATACACCAGATTGTAAATTTGGCACTGTAAACAATAAACATTACTCCAAATATTCTTAAAACAAAAATTTCACTCAGCATCGGAAAATTGTAATTTTCCGTAATATTAATGCACTTTTTAACCTCGTTACCACTGACAATTCAATTACTGTGCGCTGGCTGACGATTCACCTCGCACACAAAATATAAACAGCAGAGATAAACTCCATACGTATTCCGTACTAGTAATTTTATCGCCAAATCCTCTGACTGCTCTGGCTAATATGGCTCGGGTAGTACAGAGAGGGTCGTGCTCCTGCAGTGGAGACTAACAAGACCTGTTGATGATGATGATGATGAATTTTATCGCGACTACCTCCACGTAAATTATAGCCTATGTCAACCGCAGATAGGAAACCATCATCCTCGTAAATTATAGTCTATGTAGACCGCATATAGATAGCCAAATTACTTTCGAAAGGTGACTTATGTAACTGTATGACTTAAAGATTTGTTTTTTTTTTTTTATTTGCATTGAATTGACTCCAAAACAATTGGACTAATGTCTTTCGAGTTTCACACATTGAACAAAAGAATATTTTAATAAGTCCAAATTAATAAGTTCCTATTATTTTATTTATTTTCATTAAATTCTGACAATTATTGATGTAATTCCAAATTTTAATTTTGACATATTATTTATCAATGTAATGTATTTTTTTTTTAACTGTTATTTGATACTCAAAATATGGACCTGTAATCGTTGTCTGAAATAAATAAATGAATTTGAAAATATTGATCGAAACGTCCTCCTATAGTCAAAATCACGGGTCACTCCTGGACGATGCAATACAACACAACATGGCGGAAATTAAGAAAGGCTCAGTAGAAAACGGACGATGTGCTGAGGTGTTAAGATTTCTCGAAATAATTTAATAATTTTGTGCCTACGCTATGCCGAGCTATGAACAAAAACTATTATTTACGACTATTTAAACATCAGGGTCATCAAAAGGGTAGGAGAAAAAAGGCACATTTTGAAGACCATTGAAAATAGAAGAGGAAAGATGGTGGGACACTTACTTATTACGGCACGACGACTTGGCCAAGAACATAATAGAAGGAAAAATAGAAGGTAAAAGGGGACCGGGAAGGCCGAGACACACCTTCATGAAACAAATAAAAGAAAAAGTTAATGTTGCTAAGTACTAACAGAGAAGTGAAACAACTGGCGGAAGAAAGAGAGGAATGGAAGAAGCTCCACCGACAAGAGCCCAGCTCCTAAATTTGATGATGATTTAAACATCATGGTACTTTTGTCGCACTTTCCCTATTTTACGACGCTGCGCTATCATTTATATGCAGATTGCACTCCGTGAATCTGAGTTATTGACGCTGGGACCGTGAGTTATAGCTCTGACGTGTATATCGGATATGTGGAAGCACCTTTAGTAGGTTATTCATTGACTTTACTGCTATAAATTGTACTTTTTATAATTTTTTTATCTAATTAATGAAACATGGCACAGTTTTTAATTGTCTTCCACACATTGCCAGCAAACGAGCAAGCGGGTCACTTGATGGCAAGTATCACCGCTGCCTCTATTGCAACGACATCTGGGCAGGAGATTCTCAAAATAATTAGAAGGCACCAATTGACAAAGCATGAGCCGACAGACTTATCTAAAGTATTTTATCACTGTATTATGATGTAGACTTATAAAACATAAACCTCCTAACACTGACGAGTTAAACAAATCATCTTCATCATCATCTCAGCCGCAGACAGTCAGACAGACACAGCTGGACACAGCTCTCCCCCAAATATTTCCATTACGACCGGTTGGAAGCGGCCTGCATCTAGCGACTTCCTGCAACTTTGAAAATGATAACCGTCCAATTGATCGGGGGGTTTCCAACGCTGCGCTTACCGGTACGTGGTCGCTATTCAAGAAACAAACTAACATATATGTTACCAAAATGTAATAAATAACAACATAGCAGTTTATAAATATAAAGGTAGGTAATTAAAATTAATCAGAGATTAATAAAATTTCAATAAAATATCGACGAATCCCGGTGGTTACATTAATTATTTCTCGTAAATCCATGTAGGTAATCTCACTGCAAAATGCGCCGGGAAATTGGCAACCAATTACAATAGTTATCAGATTTGATACAAATAGCAATCGGGATTATTGTTTGTATATTATCATGTCAATTGTGTAGTAAAAGTGTATTCAATTTCAAGTTCCAACAATTCTTATTTCTCGTACGTAAAAAAAATTTTAATAACATTCGTGCAAGTTGTACCATCCAGAGCTCTATCGAAGTTTGATTAAAAATTGAAGTTAGAAAATGACATGGCTTAAGGCTTAAATATGTGATGTGGACTGGGAAACTTATTCCAGCTTGGAAATGAAATGATTGATTTAGACTACGAAAATACATTTCTATATACATACAGAGTAAGGTGAAAAGTAGGGTTATACATCTAGATAAGCTGACATGCAATTTTTTGTCACCTAATAAACCAATTGATTAAATTTTTCGTGACACGCGGTTTGACACCATATTGACTCGGAAACGGGGTCTATAACTATAATTAGAACTAAAAATATGTGATGAAAAAGATCTTGCCACTGGTCGGATTAAAACCCCTGTGCTTTGGGTTTACGCCTTAAGCGTGACACCAATTACAAACAATCAAACACTTGTTTCGTTATAATCACAAAAATATTTACCTAACAAGATACTGTTTTAAAATCAGGATTTATAGTATGGGCATAGGTAAAACATCTTTTTATATATTTTATCAATCCTAAAAGTCTAATCTGTAGCCAAACCTGACAGCCCCAAAACTCGGCTCCTTATGAATAACTCATTCTGAGTACGACGGCCATGTTTACCTGGAAGAAAAGAAACAATGTTATTCTTTTGATCAGGGAATTGCGTTTTCGAATCGGTCGTGCCTTAATGCCTCCTTTATTTGTTTGAGGAGCGACGTGAATTTTGTTTATTTTTTGTTTAGCAGGACGACAATTCATTCTAAAATTGTTGCTGATTACTCTGATGGATATGTTTTTTTAATTTCATTTACTGGGAAGAAAAAAAAATGAAATATATTTTGATTAAAGAATTGCGTTGGCGAATCGTTCATTTGTTTAGAAAATTACCTATTTTTTCATTAATTTTTATGTAAATAATTAAGTGCGTTTGATTTTAAAAGTTAAGTGCGTCCTATCTTGCCTGATGTAGGATGAGGCAACGACACGCAAACGCACATAATGCCTAGTTTCTCTTGCCTTGAAAATCCCTTAAAATTGTACGAGTCGGGAAATAGTGATGCGAGGAAGGAATTCCATTCCTTATGTTTATTGTTTTGCTGGCAATTTGTTTTAAATATTAGAATCTAGGTTTCAACCGCGGCTCTTCTTTCGTGTCAATGTCCATTGCTTAGGATCAGTACTCACGCATTTTCCGGAACAAAAATTATCCTATGTCCTTCTCCGTACCGTTAAAACACGTGCCTATACATCATAATAATGTTAAAAGTAAAAGTCACAAGAAAAAGTGTAAAGAAGTTTTTACAGAAGTATAATTACTTAATTAAATAAATCAAAGTAACATTACGAAGTGGAGACTTCCATTATTAACGTTAATTTACTTCTTTGTACACAAACCCATTGATTACACTGAAAGCCTCAAGGCAGGCCACCACTAATTAATTTCCACGTTTGTATCAAAAGAAGGCATAATATTTATGGCAAAAGACACTTTTCTATATGCTTTAATGCATTAGACATAAGGTTGAGAATATTAGATCTATTTTTAGAGCAGCTTCCTTTATGTTTGGAAGGCTCGTGTGAGGCTTAAGCGTAGTATAGTGTGAACAGAAATATAACATTAACAGAAAATTATATGCTGCAGTATGCAAGCCATTTCACAGGAAAAGCACAAAAGTCGATATAACTATCTTTACATTGGATAGGAATTAGAACTGCGACATATACACGAAAATTGAAATTACGTAATTACCGTACAACGTAAATTGCATTGTTCGTCTATACACGAACGAATATTATTGAATTAAAGCATAATATATTTATATACGAGTAAGTGTATCCGATCAGATGATGATATAGTAACTCTTTACCAACATTTTCTGAACAAAATTCGACTCCAAAAAAACCATCGGCGTTTACCTAACATTATTCACGGAGAATTTTATATAAATCATAGGAGAAAAGAATGTCGCTTTCGAATTTTTTGTTTATTGCAAGAAGTTATCCAAACATCAGCCTATTCTCCCTGCATGTGAAGTGCTCCCTGCAACAGGATAATTAAATGGGGTTCAAACTGTAATTCATTGTGATCTAAAGACATGACAGGGAAGTGTCTTATTGGAAATCATTTGTTTTAATTAAAGATTGTTAATATTATTTCAAGCTGACATTCTGTTCACACGTTGCTATATCGTAAGTGGTTTGGGGGAGAGGGGATGTAATAAGATGAAGTTATAATGAAATATTGAGGTTCGAACAGGTGATTCATTGTTTTACTAAAGTTGTAGATGGGAGGAGGAAGCTTATGAGGGATGTTTTTTTCTGTAATAACTAGATTGTATGTTATAAAGGAGCGTCTTTTGTGGCATGTAAAACTTTGCAGAGAGTTTCTTTCGGCATTAAGTATTTATCTCTGTGTGTTCTACCGTTTAACAGTAGGCTGTGCTGTAAGGAATTGTTTGAGATGCCTATCTACTATCACTATCACACCTCACGGGGAGTTTGCCCTCACACCTTAGATGGTTGCCTATCGTACGTTTTGAGAGGATCTTTCTTCCACGCACGCTGAAATTTAGGAATTAACTCCCTGCCATGGTTTTCCTGAGAGACTATAACGTGGAGTTCCTCAAAAAAAGCGTGATAGATTTCTTCAGTATAGCACCCTTGGTGTTGCAGGTGTCCATAGACTACGGTAACCACATTCCATCAGGTGGGCTATATGCCTGTTTGCTTACTCGTACTTTATTATTAAATACAATAAAAGTGTTCCAGAAACTTTTGTATTCTAACAGTAAAACAGATAGTAAAAATACAAGTTAGATTATAAAAAAAAATATAATGGAACTCCGGTAGTGCCGATCAAAAAGATTTAAGAAATTAAAGATACGTATCTATATCTTTAATGATTAATCTTTTGGTAGATATTAATTGCGGGCATGGAAAACCATACTTTTCATTTAGTTTGAAGAGTCTCGAATTCTACATAAGAGTGTTTGGATTGAGTTTATCCAAGTGTTTGCCGAGGCTCCATTTAAATGGGTGATGTTCCCCGCGGGCAACGTACGACGTGTTTTTGTATGTTAATCGTAGTATAATTAGTTCGCATTCAAAATACGCGATGTACTGTTGCCAACAGTATTAAAGTAAATTCTAAATTTTATTAAATGACATTTTTAGTCACATGTATAACAGTTATAGATTATTAAATGCAGTTATAGAGTCAAAACACTATCATATTTGCTTCAATGTATGTAACGAGACCAGCAGGCCTATTTGCTAACTTTTGACTGCTACGGTGTACATCATTGTCATGGCAACTTCAATATGTATTACGGCTTCGGTATAAATGACTATTTTTTTACGATATACGTTTATACGTTTATATACGAAAACCGTATTGGATGCTAAAATGACAATCAAATCGTTGTACACCGAGTTAGCAAATCGGCCTGCAGAGCCTATTCAAGAAAATACAAATTTTGATGGTAGATTTTAGGATTCAGAAGCAATAATATGTCGTCGTGTATAACCTCCAAATGTAAGAGCACTGCAGCTGAGTGGTCATCATACCTGGCTGTCAGATCAGAGGTCCCGAATTCGATTTCCAGATCAAGATTCAAAGATCACTGAAAAGATTTCTTCAGCGCGAGTGACATTCCACCACTTTCGATCTGGTGGGCTGTATGCCTGTTTGCCTACTCAGTTGTATTAAAAAACCATAGACTTTAAAAAAACGCGTCTTCTACTCATCATCATTTCGTGTAGGTGACACGGTCAGTCGACCATGCACGCACACCCTGGCGTCAGAGTTCTTCAGAACCGCCTCTCGGCCTCTGACGTGGTTCCTTTAACGACTGCCAGATGGCGGCCGGGACCAAAGGCTTAACGTGCCTTCCGAAGCACGGAAGCACATCTTTCTTCTCAGACAATCAGGTAATTCATGCCTGCAATGTCCTAACCAAACTGGAAACAACAAATTATGCTTCCCGTGGGAATCGAACCCACGACCCGGGGGTCAAAAGGCAAACTCCTTAATCACTGGACCACCGACTTCTATCAGAAAACAGTCCATCGCATAGTTGTCTATAAATATTAGCCTAATCGAAATAAATATCATATGTAGGGCAGTGATCCCGCATCATCCACTCCGATTCCCACGTCTTTCTTTATAAATACAATATATAAGATTGACAGAAATGGCATTTGTGGCCAGTTCTGTAATAAGCGGCCACAAATCTGGGGATCACTTCAATATTTAATTTGACCCAAAATAGCACGAACTGGACGCGACAACGTTTTCGTAAAGTGTTGACTCCACTCCTTGTGTTACAGGCATCCATAGAGTACTATTATTAATTCTGTGTCCATAGGCTACGGGGTTAACCACTTCCATCATGTGGGCTGTATGCCTGTTTGCCTACTTAGTCTAAAAAACCATAGATATTTAAAAAAAAATATGCCTCTTACTACTTCTATAAAAAACAGTTCATCGCGTAGTTGTCTATAAATATCAGTCCTAATAAATATAAATATCGTAATATTATTTCGGGAAGTCATACCGTATTACTCGCTCTGCTTTCCACGTCCCCTTTCATAAATACAATACATAAGATTGACAGAAATGGCCACAAAATAACGCGGCCATGAATCTGGGGATCCTCAATATTTTATTTGATCCCCGAAATAGCAGAAACTGGACAAGACAATGATTTCGTTAAGTTTCGGACGTATGTTTTCCTTATGGGTGGTATTTTTATGTATTAGATGGCCATCATTGACGTCTGATTTTTCAAACTGCCTAGTTTGGAATTCTCGGGATTTATCCCGCATTAAAAGTTGTAAATATTGATGGACTGAGTCACCCATTTATGGGAATGTCGATATATTTACACACTGTATCATCAGCCTATACTCGTTCAATGCTGCACATAGGCCTCCACAATTGCACGCCATCGATATCTATCTTCGACTGCAAGTAACACTGTATACGACTCATGTTTTCATTGATGATGTTTGCTTCTTTGATTAATTTATGATGATTCATTTATGAATGATTAATTTATGATGATTTAATTATGTATTTCAAGTGTGAAATACATATTTGGAAGTAGAACAGTATCATATAAAATTTTGTACTCCGAAGCCCTATTTAACCCTTCTAATCTTTTTGATGAACACACAGTTTAAAGTGAGAACGTGCACCTTTCCTTACCCTTATTGCCTATTAGGTGCAAAAGTATCTTAGCTCGTAAAAATGATACATAAACTGCTAATGCATTGATATTGTGATGTAACTCACCGCTTCTGAACGTGTCTCTTTAACCACGAGCAAAACCGACCATTACCGAGCTTGCCCGAACGCGCCCGAGGTAGAAAACATCCATCAATTTCAATAAAACCTGCTTTTACTCATTTTTATATGTTTTATTTTCCGTTCGGGTCGAAGTTACCTGTGAAAGTTGTTCACATGTTGGCCTTTTAATAATAATAATAAAATATTTATTTCAGATATAAACATCCATATTATGTTAGTAACATAACTTATTCTAGGGTTAGTAACTATACTATAGCACTACGTTTAGGTGCAACGTGTATAGTCCCTCATCGTTGCCCCTGTGGGGATACCGTCGATAGCTTTGGACACCACGGCCTATCATGCCCCAGGACTGCCGGCCGTTTAGGGCGTCATGCTGCCCTTAACAATATTATCCACCGCTCTCTTGCCACCATTAACATGCCGGCCGCTTTAGAACCCAGTGGTCTGGTTCGTGATGATGGCAAGAGACCGGATGGAATGACTCTGGTGCCCTGGCGAATGGGCCGGCCTTTGGTATGGGATGCTACATGCGTCGATACCCTAGCGTCGTCCCATCTTCAGGTCACCCAGTCAAAGGCCGGTACAGCAGCAGCCGCGGCAGAAAGCCTCAAAAGGCGCAAATATGTTAGTATTGGGAATAGCTACATATTTGAGCCTTTTGGGGTTGAAACCATGGGTCCGTGGGGTTCATCAGCCCATCGTCTCCTTGACTTTTTGTCAAAGAGGCTTATCGAGGTATCACGTGACCAAAGGGCTGGCAATTACTTGGCACAAAGGATAAGCATTGCCATCCAACGTGGCAATGCTGCCAGCCTTTTGGGCACGTTACCGCGAGGTGATGGTTTGCAGGGACTATATAATTTGTAAATATTTTAATTAATTTTAAGTAGTTTTACTATAATAATTAAAATAGATATTACTAAAATTGGCTTCCCATGGAACTCCTTTGCTACAGATATTGGTAGCCAGCAGCAGGAGCATGAACCTGTATCCAGCGACATAACAATGGGGAGTCCCATCGGTCGGCCAACGCGCTCAGGATGGTGTTCGATGTGCCACGCACTCGCGCCCACAGCGAGGCACACCGCTTTCTGACGATGGTATAGAAGCAGTCGGTATGCGCCTCGGCAAACATAGTTGACGCGCTGCAGAAACGCGGCAGACGGAACAAGATCCTGAACGCGTTGTTGTATTGAACACGTAGTGCGCTGTATGCCTACCGTGTGAAGTTGACTTCTACATACAAGTATCTTAAAATGCTACCAACTCTTTCTTGCTATTCACCCTATATCTCATTCAACGACCTCTGTGGCGCAGCGGTTAATAAAAAGCAGCTTGCGATACGAGTGGTCTCGGGTTCGATTCCCGGTCAGGTAATGATGAAAAACGATCTTTTTTCAGTTTTGTGTGGCTCTTGTATGTTTATCTATTTAAGTATCTATTCCAACTAATATAAAAATGCGAAAGTGAGTTTGTATATTTGTTTGTCACCTCTTCACACTTTATCTACTGAAGTAGTCTTAGTGAAATTTGGCATACACGTTGATAATGCTACGGAGAAACAACATGGGCTATATAGCAGGCGGGCGAAGCCACAGGCACAGCCAGTTAGGAATAAAACATAGTATCGTTGAGTAAGTATCCTCGACACAAGTTCGCAACTAACTGTAGAACTAGCTCAATTTGTGTAATATTTCCCTATATATGTTTTTATTTATAAGTTACTAAATCACAGACCTATAAGAAACTAATATTTGTCCGCCTGGAGAATCGAAGTAAGAAAACCCTCGATCGCGCCGCAGATGACGGTAAGCCATGTTATTTACAATATCACCTATTAAAATTTATCAACCAACATTTTCCCCACAAGAATTCACATTCATGACTTTTCCCGGACTAGCTCGCAGGAATTATTTTACGGCAAATTGAATTCCCGTGTTCGTGCTATTGATTTTGTCCGGGTTTGCCTGGTCCTTAAGGCTAGTTCCCACACGGTTAGTAAGTCGAGTAGCGAGTATTTTAGTGACTCGCTGTGTCCAAACACCAACATTTTAGTTATGTAGATAAGTCAAGAATTAAGTCAAGCCGATAGAATCTTCTCTACTTTTTGATAACAAATAAATAAAATATAAAATAAAATAAATTTAAAGTTTCATCCATATTTTGTTGGTAACAAATCCTTACATTCTATGTTAGTAAAAACCGGCCAAGTGCATGTCGGGCCACGCGCAGTATAGGGTTCCGTAGTTGCGAATGACAACTTTGCGTTCACATTGTTCACACTCGCACGAATAAAAACATCTAACAATGAAAATTGTATGCAATTTTACTTTTTCCAGTACATTTTATGAGTTGGTTGCCTATAACTTTATAGTTTGCACTTAGTTTACTCAGCTCTGATAGTTTTCCTTTAAACTACAGTATATATATTATTGCTGTAATTTTTTCACGTATCCATATATAACCGTTTAGCAGATAGAGGGGGGGACACTTACCTCTAACAAAAAATTTCACTTTAAAACCAAATATTTCGGAAACCAATCCCTAAATCGAAAAATAGTGTTCTCAACCTCACAATATTTTTAAAGACCTATTTAACGATACCCTATACGATGGGTAAAAAGAGAAAAAAAATACTCCCCCACTTTACTTGTATGGGAGCTACGCTAAAAAAATTTTTTTCAAGATTTTTTTCTACCTCTTTTTTGGCATATTTAATATACATACCCATACTAAATTACAGCTTTCTAGTACTTATAGTCTCTGAGTAAAACCGCGGACAGACATGGCGAAACTCTTATAGTTTCGCCATGTCTGTCTGTCTGTCTGTTTCCTCGTTTACTACGGAACCCTAAAAATGCGATACAAGAGCAAGTAGCGCCGCCCTCCCGTCACTGCACACGCTCATCCGCTTAGCTAATCAATGTCAGTCAAGTGTCATTTATTCATGATCGAACACTAACTACACACTACGAAGCTTATAAATAATAATAATAAATAAATAAATATATACGGACAAATCACACAGATTGAGCTAGCCCCAAAGTAAGTTCTTATGTATGTATGTATATCTATGCAGAAAGGATATATACAGGAAGATAAATACGTTACTGAACATAGAAATGGGACTAAGAGAAACAGTTCTCCCTCGTAGTCCCAGTTTATAAACGGGTCGTTTTAATCGAGTTTGTTAGTGGCTGTTAAATAGGTCATTTCTACAACCCGTTTTAGTTAGGTAGACTAAAGAAGACCTGACAATGATGATGATGTTAAATGAGTTGCGAATTATACTTGACTTGTGCGAACGATTTTTTTTGTACTAAAATACTCGCTTCTGGACTTAACTAGCTGTGTGCGAACTAGGCTTTACGGGATGGGTGTCGTCGACTCTGCACTTCCGAATTAACTGTCGTTCTCACTTCTTAGCGTTTGGGAAAACGGGTCGTGCTGACTCAAAGGCTTTTTGTAATTTTTTCCTCTTTGTTTTTGTATAAGCGACTCACCTTTTTGTTTTTGTCGAAAAATATTTAATAAGTAACTCTATTTCTTAACTCAATATCACCGGAAAGAGTCTAGCTTTATATTCGAGGGCTAAAGAGTGGCACTGATTTTTCAGCTGCCTCTTTCTTACACTAACGACTCCCAAGGAGTGCCTTCGTTTGATTGCCACTTTTTTTACTGTTTTATAGCCGAGGCAAATTTTGTAATCGATTAAAATTGGCATTAATTTTTTTTTGTTCGTCTAAGTGCAGATTGTGTAACTACATATGTCATTTGTCACTTTTAAACTTTAAAGCTCTAAACACATAATTATGTATATAAACAAAATTTTGTAGAGTCTAGAGTGAATGTCTCTGCGACCACGATGGATGTAACTCGATAAAAAGTCTGCGGAAACAAATGATTGGAGCGTGTTTATATTAAACGTGTTTAAATAGTTTTAGAACTATTTCCGCCTTACTATAAAACCGGAACTAACTTTAGTACCTTCCTGGTTTAAACTATAATCTGACTAAAGTAAGTCGTCACTTATTACTTACTTTTCTCAAGTATCAGTCAATTTGGATTAAAACCAGATACTAAAGTTTGTTTGTGTTTAAGTTTATCTCATACAGGCATGTGTTTCATCGGTACCTTTTGTTCCAAGATACGAAATATATGAAAGAATGTGTGGTACGTGCCACACGCCACGATGCGACATCCAATTTGGCACACGTCGAGTTCTGATTCGGAGTGACGTGACGCTGACACTTGACATCCACGGATTTTGCGGGAAAGGAGGAAGGATATTAAGACCACATTTCGATGCCGGTGCCGGTGAAAGTTTACCGAAAGTATCATTTCATTTTCCTAGCATCGCTTGGAATCAAGAGTAAAATTAAAGTGATTTGGTAAAGTTTTGCTGTGTGGTTTTCAGCAAACTAGAATAGGACCACTCCAAGTCTTCCAGTGGATGTCGTAGAAGACGACTTCAGAAACACAAACTAAATAAAGCTTATAAACATCAAAGAGCCTTTCCACCCCGTCTGGCCAGCATTGAGAGAGTAGGCCAAATCCTTAGACTGCTCTGGCTAATATATGGCACTATGGTAGCATAGAGATGGTTTGTCTCCTGCAGTAGATACTAAAAAAGACTCGATATATAAAAATATATACGAACAAATCACATAGATTGAGCTAGCCTCAAAGTAAGTACTTAAGTAAGACTTGTGTATTGTGTACTAACTCAACGATACTATTTTTATAACAAATACATATATAGATAAACATCCAAGACCCAGGTCAATCTGAAAAAGATCATTTTCCATCTTGACCTGACCAGGAATCGAAACCGGGACCATCCGTGCCACAGACCGGCGTGTTGACCGCTGCGCCACGGAGCTCGTCAAAGACCCGATGATGATGGTAAATTTTATGTCAAAATCATAATTATGACGATAATTAACTATGTGCCGTGTGTCTACGCTTAGTTCAGCTAACGGTAGATAGGCCTAGTAAATTATAAGACATAAAATGAGGAGCCCGATGGCCTAGAGGGCGTGAGCATAATAAGCGCTTCCGCATGTTAAGCAACCCTAGGCGCAGTCCCCACTTGGATGGGTGACCGCAAGTGGCATAAAAATATCTCGAGCTCCTCCGTGCTTCGGAAGGAACGTAAAGCCGTTGGTCCCGGCTGTCATCACTGATGGCAGTCGTTAAGCTATGTCAGATGCCTTTAGGCAGCTTGAAAAATCTGACACCAGTGTTGGCCACATACACTCACGAAAAACAAACAAAAGTAAATGCTGAGTTGGGACCATTTCGGGTGTACTTTTTTTCATCCAAATAAAGCATACTTATATCTTAGCTGCAAAATAGTACAAAAACAGGGTTACGTTATAATGTGAGACACGTTATCATAACGTTTATACTCGTACATTATCCATCAACTACAGCAATTTCAGAAAGATAACAATGTGATTGTGGAGCCCGATGACAATTTATGAAATGCCTGTGTCGTTAGTCCACACGTACAATACGTTTTGAGAGGCTTGATGGCACACTTAAAACAAGTTTTGTTTTATTAGAAATAAAGGAAAACACGGCTGCCTTACGAAAAAAATATAGCCAGTGTTACTAAGAGTGATGTAAGGATTCAAACGATAGATAGAGCCAAATAGTTCTAGAGTTATAGTAGAGTATAGAGAAAGCAAACATACAGAATTGACCTATAAATAAACTCTACACTCTAGGGTTATCATGTAAAAAAAAAGACGAAAATATATTTTTCTTACTTTGTAGAGAACGGTGGTCGCGACCGTCTCACAATTGCGCCTCAACTCATGCCTTATGTAGCACAATTTTAAGTGAAGTAAACATAGAAGAACGTACATTTTATGTGAAGTAACAGAAATGTTCATTAGAAATGAACAATACAACATTTTCACCAGTCTTATAATATAAAAAGAAGACACGCATGAGGAAAAAAGCTGAATACCTTTCAGGGAAAGTTAAGACAATATTTTCATTCCAAGATGAGGTACAGAAAACAGACCACAAACGGTTGATATATTAGCGAGGTGGAATCTAATTTGCTGGCGCGTGTCCCGGGTCTAGATTTCCGCTCAGACTGTGAAGCGGGAGCCCGTGAATATTTATCAAGAAGTTGATTATAAGTAAACAATATTATTTGCTTTGGAATAAGTATTAATTAAGTAAGGGTGACTGGTAGAGAATGCATTAGCATTAAGTTCGCCCTTTGTACATAGTGGTAAATAAAGATTTTTAAATAAAAAAAATAAAAAAATAATATTATTGTAAGTCATCTAAGAATCCCTGACAATCATCATCTGTTAAGAAACTTAATTAAAAACAAAACGCAAACGCTTGCGTGGCAACTGCGGCGGAGTTACATCCATTTGATGATACTTCGTCACTTCAATTTCGACCTTAAATTCTAACACATATAATAATCAACAACTGGGTTATTTTGCCTGCGACCTTTCTCAGGTCGTCCGCCCACCTGGTCGGTTTAAGAACCTTTCTGCCCCAGCGGCCATCGGTTCTTCGCTTTTCTTCGCTTAAGCACGCCCACTGCCATTTCAAAGAGCTAATGCAACTGGGAATCCTCTAAGATGATGATGCTGATGTGTAAAAAGAAGACCAGGACTTCGCTATTATAGCGTGTTTGTTAAATCAGACAGTTATATAAGAAGATAAAAACTATGGATAAACTCTAGACGACTTTAAGAAGATAAACCTATCATATAAACTACTGAAAAGGTAGGTAATCATGGTTTATGACGCTATCGGTTTATGGCCCTGGACCTTGTATTTACGACACTCATTCTGGATCTGGATTATGGCGATATTGTGATATAAAAAGTTTAGTTCAGTCACTTTCATATAAGATTTAATACGTTAATATTATTCTAATATAAAGCTGAAGAGTTTGTTTGTTAAGTTGAACACGAAAATATCAGGATCTACCGGACCGATTTCTAAAATTCTTTTTAGCTGTCCACCCCGACTGCTAGTATAATATTTGCTTACTTAGTATGTACCTATAATTTTAGAACAATATTTTTATAAGCTGTTTAATTCTCCTTTTTTTCAAAAATATTTTCTTACATAAAAGAGAATTATTGCTTCCTGCTGTCTGTTCGCTATAAATTTTAATGTAGATTTCAGCAATACATAGAGAGTAAGGTTTAAAAGTACATAAAATACTTTCCCGGGCGCAGCCATAGAGGGCAGCTACATACATACTGCTGCTAGGACATACTAATAACATCTTTATCCCTTATGGGGTTGACAATAAAAAATCTATTTTAACTCTTCAAATCGATAAGCATGTGGATAGTAATAGAGACTGAATCAAAATTGTACTGTAATTGTCATCCCAATTGTCATCATTATTATGCCATTAAAAAAACATCATTTTTTTGGCAGTCGTGTATAAAGCTAAGGTAGCAGATAAAGTTGTCTTACGGAAACTACCTTACGCTCACCATTTACTGGTGGAATGGAATGCCTATAAATGATTATTTCCTGCTACCAATACCCATCGAGCTACCATTTTCGTACAACGTCACTGATCACCTCCCTACCCCAACCCCCCGCGGGTAATGGCCCGGAAACGATCATTCTAAGCCATCCACCGATATGAAAATGTTTTTGTTAAATTTTGTACCTCGAGTGGGGAATCTAAAGTGGGTTACAGTAAAGTTATAAATTCAACAGGTTTTAAAAATTATTTTTTAAACAATAAATTTATATAGATAGGTAGATAGATTCAAAATGTACCTACATCGGTTAAGTATAGTTATATAAGTAGCTAGTTACAAACTTTTATATTAAAGTTTATTTATGTTATAGTTAACAAAGAAGAAACAAACATTATAGAAAGAACTAATCAAACAAATGACAACTAAAACTTACTTAATAAAAATGAAATTAAATCTAATGTCCATGTGGCATGGTATGCAGAAAGCTGGTGTACCCTTTTATTATTCATTATTATAGCAACCACTTATTAGTTATCCTACTATTTTCAACTACTATTACATGGCTGTAAGATATTTTCAAAATTTTTGCATGGGTTTTGAAGAAATTTGACAATTTACTTTATTTAAATTTTATAATTTCTCTCTTAAGGGTACGCTAGTCGGGTGTTTCGCCATACAAATTCTGTAGGGTGATGACTCCGTTGTGCGGTAGCGTCTGTTTAAAGTTTTTAATTCTATCGATTTGTAATGTCGTTATCTATGCTTGTATGGAATCATAATTGTAAAATTATAAGTACTATAAAACTTATGAGTGTCAAAACATTCCGTTTCAACACGTAATTTCGACGCAACTTTGGGGACAATTAAATACCGGAAGGAGTATAAAATCTCTAAAACAAAATTCATACAAGCATAGTTTGGTTATTAAAAAAATTAAATAACTTTACTTTTAATTAAAACATTCAGCTGTTTTATCACAAGAACACTTCTCCCAAACGCATACTCGCGAATTTTTACACGACGAAGATTTAGATTTTCAACAATATTTGTGTTTGCACACACTGACTGTAGTTCCGATGTGCTTATACATCGATGTAAATAGTTCCGCACTGTTTACAACCGAGTCTATCCCTTTCTTAGCGAAATAGCACGCAAATTAGCCACGTGCGCCGACGAGTTCGAGTTCCGGACTAGCGCATCCTTAAGCATGTGGGAGAGCTAAATTGACATATATTTGTAAAATTTATAACCAAAAGCTTTAAATCTTAAGAAATTAGTTTTAAATAACTATAAGCTTAAGGTTCAGGAGCTTTGAATCTCACAAGGCCTGGATATACGATATGCTTACTTCATACTTGAAGTGTACTATACTTAGTATACGATGCTGATATTATTTCTTCCGTTGAGTGTACTTTAAACACAATGACTACACTCGCACTTCAGCCGACTCCCGGTGCGTATTCGGACAAAATCCGGCTCCCGGATACGATACAGAGTAGCTACGAGTAGAGACGAAGAATTATATTATCGTGTAATATGACTACATATCCACCACTACATGGTGTAAAACTAAGTCACTTTCCAATGTCTGTGAGTGTGTGTGATTTTTTGCTTAGATCTTTATAAATTCATTTAATAAATATTTTTTCACGACTCTGGTATCTGAAAAGATACGCTGGCTTCATTTTTCTTGTGGAACCTATTCGTCATATCTATCTATTTGCATTAAAAATTATTTCAAATATGAACCACGGGACACAATTAAACCGCTATTTTTTGCCTTTCTTTCAGACTTACACCCGTCAAAAGATACTGGCAATAGGAATTATGCTTGCGCCTCCACTTAGTAGTTTTTTCTAAGCTTAGATACCTATTCAAGTATATGAGTATTGAAATTGGGATTTTTGTAACACCCAAAAATATACACAGACAAAAGAATGAGTGGTATAAATGCAGCATAGGATTTTCTCCCTGTTCTACTCTAAGTCCAGAGTCCTCATTCAAGGATATGAGGTACTCCTAGAAACAAATTGGTATAACGCCCAAAAACATACATTGACAGATAATGAGTAGCGAAGTGCGTAGCTTTAGGCTCTTCTCCCTGTACTACTCTACGTCCAGAATCCTCATTCAAGTGTATGAATAATAAAAGAGGCAATCCTGCAGACAAATTGGGATGAATCCCGAAAACATAGGTTGACAAATAAATGAGTTGAGTAGTGCGTAGCTGAGGCTCTGTTCTCTGTTCTACTCTACGTCCAGAGTCCTCATCCAAGTGTATGAGGCACTCCTGGAAAAAAATGTATAAAGCCCTATAACATACATGGTCAAAATAATGTTCTGAATATAGTGAATTTAGGCTCTTCTCCCTTTCTACTCTACGTCCAGAGTCCTCATTCAAGTGTATGAATAATGAAAGAGGCACTCCTGCAGACAAATTGGGATAAGGCCCGAAAACCAGGCGTTCGCAGCTGTAATGAGAAAACCTGACATGTTATTTTATACAAGGTTATTTGAAAGAGCTTTCTATATATATATGTTTATATAATAAGCTGCCGCTTGATGTGAGACAAGCACCATCGATAGAAATGGCTACTCCACACTCTTTAGCTTGGACGATTTTTTTCTAATATTGCATCATAATGCAATATTAAAAATTCAATACCTATGGAGATTTGTTCTAATTTTATTTCAAAATTGTAATATAAATAATTGACATGGTGGTATATATTTAATTAATTTGATTGTAATTAACTAATGGATAATTTACGTGTAAATTTATTTACCAGTAAATAATTATGATTATTTTACAACTGAGAAGACAAACACGCACACAGAGGCTTTAGAAAAGATCGACAATGCTCTTGTCACACCCCTGATGTTGCAGTTGTCCATGGGCAGCGGTGATCACTTGCCACCAGGTGACCCACTTGCTCGTTTGCCGTCCTATATCATAAAAAATTGTAAAAAAACTTAATAAAAATCGGCGAAGTGCAATTCGGGCTCGTGCATGTAGGTTTTCGTGCCATATCTTCACAACAATAGATTATCGAACATAATCGGCAAAAAAATCATGTTTTTTGAATGGGAGCCCCAAATGTTTTATTTTATTTTGTTTTTAGTATTATGAGATATAGCCTGGCGACAGTCAGACAGACGGACATTGAGGTCTCGGTAATAGGGTCCTCCTATTTTTACCCTTTGGGTACGGAACCCTGATACCAAAACACGCACACGGTCAATTAGTCGAAATACTTCTGTGTATAATTGACCGTATGTGTGTTAGTAACAATACTGAAACCACTTTACTTGCACCAAAAATGGTATAAATAAAGAATATTCCAGCCTCGCTTGAGTAAAAATATTTATACAAGCGACATGAAAAAGCACACATTGTTTGTCCGACCGTAATTTGAGAGCGGCAAACATCAAATGTTTACATCAATTAGTGGAAGGAAGTTAAGAGCCCGCCCAAAACCACTTCATATCATTACCATAATTAGGATTCGGTTTTTTATAGAGAGTTAATGAAAAAATAAATTGTTGCAATTTTATCTAAATTATTTTGATGCTTTCAACATAAACTAACTCGTTTGTTTCTCGAGCGTGTAAGTGACCAACACTGGTATCAGATTTATAATCTCTAAAGGCATCTCTCTGATATAGCTTAACGACTCCCATTAGTGATGCTAGCCGGGTGCAAAGGCTCAACGTGCCTTCCGAAGCACGGATGAGCTCGATATATTATTATACCACTTGTTCAACTATCCAAGTGGGGACTGCTCCCGAGGTTGCTTAACATGCGTTGGCGCTAATAAAGCTCATGCACAGTGGGCACAGATGATACTGGGCCATCGGGCTCTTCGATTGATCAAAGCCATAGATTTAAAAAAATCGTCTTATAATGCAATCTCTTGTCGGTATTTTAAATTGAACGAAGGGTCTTCCATTTTTGATTAATGAGAACAATCTCAATATTTACAACTAAGTAAGTACCTACCAATTGTTTTACTACCGGACATAAACCCTGTAAGTGAACATCATTGTAATTGTGACCGAAAGCTTAAGAGGGTATACTAGCAGTGCGTTTTCCATACAAATGTATGTCTCTATTTTCTCGCTGAAAACTGCTTCTAGAGGCACAATTCTTTTTACATAAAATCTATTACTAAAATAGGTATGTACCTATGTTTTATTTTTTTCTAAAAACCTGTTTAATGAAAAAAAAATGGTTTAAAAATTAAAAAAATAATAATAATAGGGGCATTCCTATTTTAGTACCTACTAGATTTCATGAAAAAAGAATTGTGGCTCTAGAATCATTTTTCAGCGAGAAAAAAGAGAAATACATTTGTATGGAAACCATATTGAAAAAATACTGCTAGTATACGCTCTTAAATCATAAACTAGGCAGGTATCGATTTGAAACGCTTAAAAACTCTTACAAAAATTTTTTGTTACCATTGCACAGCTTTAAATTTTAAAAAAAGTTATATGTAGTGTTTACAGGAAGTTTCGTTTTTAATATCTTTCACAGGATGTTACATAAACAAGTGGGAGTTCAGAGGCTGCTCCGTTTTTAATATTTTCACAGGGCGTTGCCGGAATATAATAAAAAGCGTCCATTAGCGGCCATCCCTTGTTTCCGAAAGTGTGATATCCCTCAAAGAGAGCGGAAATCAAATTTTTGCCCTCCACGACGTAAAGATGGTTGTCCAGTTTAAGTACAGACACGGAGGTCAATGATATAAATTGAATTTTTCCTAAGAATCTTTGTATTTAAAAAAGTATTTTTTAAATACAAAGTATTAACATGCAGGTGTTTTGGTTTGCTAACTGTTAATCTATATGTAATTTTAATAAAATGCTTTGTCTTCGTTTGACGACATTATACAAATTTTTCTGTCTGAAAAATTTGTATAATGTCATCTAACTAAGACCAAGTATACTCGTAGCATAAACTAAGTGTTTGTAGTATGTTTTGTACAATATTCGCTACAATAGTTAGATCCTCCATCACAAAATGTTGTTTACCGAACAACTACAACCAAATCTTTATAAGGCATTGGTAATTGACGTTTTTTCATTACTATTAGTTGACGCTGCTGTGCCTTCTTTTCTTAACATTAAAGTAAATGTTTGACCCGTTTCATAGTGAAAATATAACAGCGGTATTTTGGAAGTACGCACTAGTCACAATTTGTTTTCCAATACTACCGTTCTTTGCATTCAATCCAAGTTCGCCCACGTGTCGTAGTGAGAACATAGCAGCGATACCTTTTATTATTATCTTCTTTATGTGAAAGTTCGCTCTAGCCACAATTTGTCTTAAAACACTACCGTTCTTTTCATTAAAGGCGGGTTAGACCACGTTTCTTAGTGAAAGTCTAGCAGCGATATCTTTTGTTATTATCTCTCCGCTGTAGAAGTTCACCCTAACCACAATCTGTCTTCAAACAAAGCCGTTCTTTTCATTAAATCCGGGCATGCCCACGTTTCCTAATGAAAGCATAGCAGCAATATCTTTTGTTATTATCTCTTCGCTGTGGACGTTGGCCCCAGCCACAATCTGTCTTTAAACAGCACCGTTTTTCGCATTAAGACCCGGATTCGCTCACGTTTCGTAATGAAAACATAGCAGCGACATCTTTTGTTAGTATCTCTTCACTATGAAAGTTCACCCTAGCCACAATTTGTCTTCAAACATTAAACACCGGTCTTTGCATTAAACACCGGTCTGCCCACGTTTCGTAGTAAAATCATAACAGCGATATATTTGATGTGAAAGTTCGCTATAACCACAATCTGTCTTTAAACAGTGTTGTTCTTTGCATTAAACCTCGGTCTGCCCACGTTTCGTAATGAAAACATAGCAGCAAAATTTTTTGTTATTATCTCTGTGTAATTACGTCCTAGCCACAATCTGTCTTCAAACAGTGTCGTTCTTTGCATTAAAACCTGGGACCGCCCGCGTTTTGCAGTGAATTATAGCAACGATATCTTGGGTTATTATATCATCTCTATGAAAGTTCGCCCTAAACACAATCTGTCTTCAAACAGCACCGTTCTTTGCATTAAACCCCGGGTCCGTGGCAGATGGATCCGGAAGTCTACCTATTCATAATCTGCTCAAGTTCCGACAACTTTTACTGTTGAATTAATTTTAGAAAATTTGCGGATTTTCGAATGGTCCAAGTTTTTGATTATTCTTGTAGGAATAATTTCGTGTTCATTTGCTATGTCCTTAATGATAGACTTTAAAATTAGTTTGTTAAAAGCCAAACTTATAATATCATTTTAAGTCATGTCAAAAAAAATAAGGAAGCACTATCATTACACAATTTGTCTTAATATATTATTAGGTTGTTGCCGGTATATGAAATGTATAAAAACTTAAACAAGTTGTAATATTTTTTTAAAAAGCCTTACCCTTTTTCTTGACAGGTACGCCTACCATTTTTGCCGACGTTACATAGCCTTGGACACTCAGGGGAAAAAATACGAATCTAATGACATCTAACACTTCAAAATCGGTCAAACAGCTACAGGAGGCAATGGCAATGGAAGACACATTATTACATAAATATACACACACAAATGCAAAAAACTTTACCCATCTTCTGTAAGTTTTTCTTAAAAAGATTGATTTATTTCTTCGTCGAGCTCCGTGGCGCAGCGGTCAACACGCTAGTCTGCGACACGGGGGTCCCGGGTTCGATCCCCGGTCAGGTCAAGATGGAAAAAGATCTTTTTCATATTGACCTGGGTCTTGGATGTTTATCTATATAAGTATATATTATAAAATATAGTATCGTTGAGTTAGTATCCTGCGACACAAGTTCACAACTTACTGTGGGGCTAGCTCAATTTGTGTGATATGTCCCTATATATTTATTTATTTATTTATTTATTCACTACGACGAACAAATACCACTGTTTTTTTTTTCATCATCATCAGATCTTTTTAGTCTCCACTGCAATAGCACGACCCTCTCTGTACTGATACCACTGTTTAAACCAATACCAAAACACGTTCAAAGGTAGAGTCAGTAAAATGCTTCGTATGTAATTACAACATTTGTATTAGCAATAAAATTTGTTATGTCAAAATAATCAAGTATAGTAAGCACAAGTGTCGTTTATTTAAGAACCTTTATAGACTTGGTTACAGAGTCACGTGCCTTTTTGGTTCTGTCTTCCTTGTGAGGCGTATGAAGTTATACTATCTTTACATTCGGATATAGAAGCGGCCCTTCTACCCCTGCCTTACCTTCCAATATAATGGGGGAAAGTTTGTAAAAAAGCCAAGTTGCGGCTTAGCACCCGAGTCACGTGCGCGGCCCGCGGCGCCGGATATTTCAAAGGATTATTATTAGCGACAAAATACGCGTATGTGCGTTCAGAGGGTCGTCCATATACAAACTATTAATAGTAGGGAAATTAATAAAATACGTAACAACAGGTTACTCGCGTAAATAGTCAGCTACTGGCCGACATATTTCGACCTCATCCGGAGGTCTTCTTTAAGGCGAATGTGAATTGAGACGCGCGCACGATGTCGTTACAATCCACACTGATGTATCAACATCAGTGCGGATTGGAAGATCAGGATAGACTATTTACGTAAAAAACCCGTTGCTACGTATTTAAATAATGTCTATGGCTCACGTTGCTTTTAATCAAAAAAAAGTAGTGAAATCGTTTAAGATACCGCTATAATGGTCTAAGGTAGCTGAGATGGTCTTTTCGTCACAGTCTCACCGTAAGAAACCCACTGCTGGACATGGGCCAAGGATTTCCATCATATGGGGATATTGCCATACTCGCCACGCTTGGCATACAAGTTGGTGAGCGCAGTTTGTTTTGCTTATCACGGTTTCGATGCTACTGCCCAACTATACCGTTTTTTAGCGAGGGTTGAGTAGGAATTAGTTGGCCTAGAGGAACTATACCTTAATTAGCTTAATGATCCAGTGACGGCATCTAGGATCGATAGCTTATTACATGTTTCAAAAAACAGCACGTTTTATTGATTTATCGAGAGCACATAGCAGTGTAAAACCACGTGTCCTTCTGTACTTTCAGTATTTTGATTCCAGTCGCTACGATTCTTTTGAAGAAGGAATCTTTGTCGATTTTGTAATGCTCTATCATTTATTGCAACGAAGAAAATATTGTGGACGCTCGTTTGATTATTTTTATAGGTTTTCTAGGAAAGGCTTTTGGATTTAGTGACCACTGAATAGGAGCCTATAAAGATATTAAAGTATGGATGTGTAGGTTATTTCGGTTTTTATAGTGTAAAGTAAGAATTGATTTAAGTTTATTGCAAATTTTATTTTTACTTTAAGTTCCTGGTTTACTAATGACATTTATACTTGAAAATTTACATTTTTTAAAGAGATTAAGGGGACAATTAAAACAAAGCGCTATTAAAAAGTTAAAACTAAATTTAGCAAATTACCGTAGAATAATTATAAAGAAGGCATCGAGTTTTCGTGGCTCTCAGTAATTGCATCGTAAACAAAATAACAAGCTCCGACGACGACTTGCTGACGAGCTCCGTGGCGCAGCGGTCAACACGCCTGCCTGCGACACGGATGGTCCCGGGTTCGATCCCCGGTCAGGTCAAGATGGAAAACGATCTTTTTCAGATTGACCTGGGTCTTGGATGTTTATCTATATATGTATTTGTTATAAAATATAGTATCGTTGAGTTAGTATCCCATAACACAAGTCTTGCTTAAGAACTTACTTTGGGGCTAGCTCAATCTGTGTGATTTGTCCGTATATATTTATAATTGCATTAACGAATGAGTTTAATAAAATACATGAAGACAAGAAGGGTCACAAACTGACCAGTTAACAAACTTCGCAACATTAACGAACGAGGGAAACTCGTGAATTAGCGAAACCGACGAATGGTATCCCGATCCTTCAGCCAGTCAATACGGGCTGAGTCACCCCTTTAAGTGTCCAAAGCAATCAATATTTCACCATGTAAATCTGAGGCTACAGGCTACACCAGATGACTTTAAGTTCGATAAATCAACAAATAACACTAACGATAAAGAATTTAAAACGAAAGGTATTATATACACGATTTCACAAGTATCTATAGATATACAAAAATAACTCCAAAAGAGACAAATCTGACAATTTGGGGTAGTAACATCAACGTACATCAACCGACGTTTGGGACGGAGGTCCGACAGTGGTTGTTATTTTTATCCTCATCTGAATTCATCCCTCAAAGTGAAACACGGCCCGCGCCCGTCAACTCATGATTTACAGGGGTAGCGGGGTAGTTATGATCGAGGAGATAAAAGTTATGTAACTTGTGTTACTTTAGGGACATGGAAACTTTGCAGATGTAAAAAATCTTGGATATTTGTTCGATGTCCTACTATCTCATTTTATTAGGCCTGTGAAACGTGCTATTCTTAAAGATATTGTCACATAATTTTCCCTTCTGGGGTAGACAGAGCCCAGATCTAGAAAACCTAAATGCCACGTTTAGTTTGTTGTTTCACCCCTTTTCCTCGATCAGCTTACGATCTGCGCAGAAAGAGTAGCAGCTGGCACATTCTAAGTTTCTCTTTTCTCCCAGCCCAGCATGGAAGATTTCAAATTCTTAAACGAGTAAGGATTTCGGACACGAGTTTATCAATTTCGATAAAAAATGCGAGTAGAGAGATTCGGGAGAGGATAAAACATTATAGAATCTAGATACGCGGGAGCGCGTCAAAAGCCATGTTAAAGCCAAGAACTGGCGGGCAGCACCCGTGTCTAATATTATACTAACTATTTAGCAATCTTCAACTTAAGCACTCTTCCTCTTTGTCCCTTTGTTGATTGTATTTATTTTAAATTGGAATTTTATAAGTGTGGTCGTATGCTTTAATTTTTGACAGTCAGCACCCCACGGGAACCCCGCCACCTGTCCCTAATGTGTGTTTGTTATTTTATTGAGCCATTGGGGTTCCAACTTCGAGTTCGTTCGGGGAACTAATTGAACAAATTAATATTGATAAGCTTCGAAGTTTTAGGGAGCTTCAGTTCTCGAAAATTTGGAAAGTTTACCCATTTGTTGCTAGGTGATTGAAAAGTGACAAGTTGTGTTTTTTTGGGCTTCATATATATTTAGATAATTTGAAATACGTGATAGTAGTGTGAGCCATTTACATATAAGAACGTAATTGTCCCGAAAAAAATAAAGAAACAACGTCGTACGACGTATTTGTTTAAAGTCATATTTATACAGCTTCTATAAACTTCTTTCTCTAATATTAATGTCTAGTAAACATAATTATCTATTATTAACATTGTAATGCAGACACCACTTTCTTTTCGAAGTTTAACAGAATAGTCTTTCCACTTATGGATAACTTCCTGTCATATAGAACACATAAATAGAAGAAGCTCAAACCCGTCAGCACGAAGATGAAATGAAAAATTCATTAAGCCCAAGTTGCCTATCCATCACCTCAATGGTGAACCATTACGGATATGGATGTATTTTTGCCGATGATAACGAAGTTTTTTTGGAGACATTTTGTTGTCAATTTACACACCTGTGCGGCGGAAGCCTACAAGCTCTCCGCAAAGGGAGGCAGACAATGCATTAAGTTGGAGACGCCCTATTCATCATCCATATTGAAGAGGATGCGTTAGCGCCATTCAACTGATGGGTTTCATCTCATGCACAAAATTGAAGTAACACGGGTACATAGTTTATTGACAGTAGGCTTGTGTTTCATTCGTTTGAATATCTATATTGCACAAAAATAAATAAATAAATATATACGGACAAATCACACAGACTGAGCTAGCCCCAAAGTAAGTTCTTAAGCAAGACTTGTGTTATGGGATACTAACTCAACGATACTATATTTTATAACAAATACATATATAGATAAACATCCAAGACCCAAGTCAATCTGAAAAAGATCATTTTCCATCTTGACCTGACCGGGGATCAAACCCGGGACCATCCGTGTCACAGGCAGGCGTGTTGACCGCTGCGCCACGGAGCTCGTCGAAAAAATACAAAGCATGACCATAAAAAAATATTTATAAAAAAAAACAATTGGTAAACGGGCGTGATTGAATATGTCTTAAACCATATTAAAGAAGTATTTGAACATGAGTATTTATTTACAAGAAGACCCAGTCCTGGACATCTCACAAAATTTTTCAACAAACAGAATTGAAAAAATCTGTAGAAAATTAACAGTATTTGTATTTTTTCTAATAATATTTTTTTTATCCTGAAGAAAGGTAATATTTTTTGCGCGTATGTATGTTTGTATGTATGTACCTATGTCTATTCCATTGTTGCCTCCTGTAGCCTAAACGGCTTGACCGATTTTAAAGTGTAAGGTGTCATTAAATTTGTATTCTTCTCCGGAGTGTCATAGGCTATGTACCGTAAGCAAAAATTAATGAGGTAGATGTAATATAAGTATAATATTTATCATATGTTTTTTTCATATTATATGTAAATTTAGTTAAATAAAAATAATAAAAAGTGATATAAAAAAAAATATAAGTAAAATAAACTGTCAAAAGCGGCTGTCGAGTTTTTTCTTTTTTTTCTTTTAAATAATACAACTTGTTAAATTTAATTTATCTGTGTCCCTTTTAATCTATCTAACCAGAATCCTTGTCATCCACTAGATTAAAGGGTCCTCAAACTGGCCGTCGCATTAGGCAAAGCCAGGGGCCACATTTGCAATTCTAATCAACTTGTGATGCCACTACTTACATGGACGACGCTACGTTTTTAAAACCAAATTTGTAGCTGAGGGAGACTTTTTAACTATATTTTTTTAATAACATGCTTAAAATAAAGAAAACATTTTATGAACGGCTTTTATCCCTACTAATGTTATAAATGCGAAAGTGAGTTTGTTTATTTATTTGTTTGTTACGCTTTCACGCCGTATCTACTGAACCGATTATCATGAAATTTTACAAATACATGGTTTAGGGTACCCTACTATAATTTCCTTTTATTCAGCCTGAAAATTAAATATCTATCAATATTTTTTTTATGACATAGGACGGCAAACGACCAAGTTGTTCACCTAATCACAATAGCTCTATAGTAAATTGATCTTGTATCATACGATACATACTCAACGATACTATATTTTACAACAGATATGTTATATCCAAGACCCAAGCCAATCAGATGATGTATCCTTTTTCTAACCCGGAAATCATAGTGTACATGGAAACTTTTACCACCATAGTCTCATCATCTTAACATCCATGTTTGTGTCTCTTTACTGTGAAACTGAAGAATAAGCTCCGCTAAGAATGTCTGCAACTAAACGAAAGTGCGTCGCTTTGAGCTTACCGCGTCAACAGCGTCTGAGACGCTTTTGTACTGTCGAGCTTTCAGCGAGTGTATGGTTCTAGTTAACTGTCGGCTACAAGTGTAAGAGTAGCATGGGTACTCTAGGATAAGTTAAAGAAATAACATATTTTCTCATGCAGAACATAGTGATAATGTGGAGCCCGAGCGCTAGCGAGGGCTCTAAAAAGCACGAGTGCCATATAACTTACTTAATGCGAGGTGCATAATCTGCTTTTCTTTCAACTAATGCATTAAAAGTAAGTGAAAAATAAAACTGAAGACAAATTACAAAAGTTAAAAATTTGTTGTTTACATTCCCACCTTTTTTCTTTATGGCCAGTATTTTTTTAGGCAATACACACGTCCCTTTGTAAACTCCATACGGCCGTTAGATTGGCCAACCTTCTTTATGACATGTGACAACTATTGTCCCGCAATTTAAAAAAGAACTAATTTTTTTTTAACTCCTAGTGCAGCAAAGTTGCGCTTTGTGCTGGATATGTAGTGCAGTTATAATAGAATTGCAGCGTAGTTGGAAGAAAAACATATTTTCTCACAAATGTGAAAAAATATTGTTGCTTTTTTTTTCTAAATAAATACTTCGTTACGAATCATGCGTACTTCCTTATATATTAAATATAATGTCAAATTAAGTTCTGAAAATGAGTTGACCTTGAGAATTCGAGAGTATTGCATAACCTCAAACGCTGCGCATTATGAGGCGTGCAATAAAACCAGTAACAAAATTTTTAATATGATGGGTTTCGATACATAACCACAGCACGGCACATATATTTTCAAACTCTATGCGTATTCTATCACCTGGACATGCCAAGAACTCTATAATTTGACTGATGACGCCCACTCAAACAGTTAATCTCCAAAAAAAAAAAACTATCTCCCGATTGAACACTCTGAGAATAAAAGCAATAGTTAAATTAACCCCTAATGTTGATTTTATTTACAATGACTGTAAATATAACCCCTTTTTAAACATTTTCTGGCCAAAATCTATCGTGTGTTACCGATATGAAAATCCCGAAGCAGCCTCTCAAATCCAGTCGGATAACTCGCATTTCAAAATCGGCCGGGTAGCATTGCAAGTTGGGGTAGAGACTCGCCCCCTCGGGCGCCACGCTTGTCCGACAACTTCACCCTTTGTTGGTCTTTTGTTTCGTAATATTGTTTAAACTCGCTTCGCAAATTTTGAGAATAAACAACTATTGCTTAGTGGGAGCCAGAGTGCAAAAGGGGTATTAAGAATTGGACTATGAAACCATAAAATGTGGGACGTCTGTGGTCAGAATTATACATAACCTTTACAAATATGTATTCCACGTATTCAGTTTAAAACAGATCAAGGATAGTAAAACAAAATAAAACAAAATATTCAAATTTGGATAACATGTATCTATTTTTAAACGTCATATATTTTTCTTTTTAATATTTGCAAAACGAAAAACTACAACAGTTTTGTAACGAATCGTCAATATTATATAAAGCAGTTTGCACCAAATTTGTGTTAGCGTCACAATATATTAATATATATTTTATTATAAAATCCATTATTCCTACAACATTAATATTAAAATTCATAAAATTAAAAAGTACTTATAATGATTGAGTAAACAAATACGAATGTGCATTCGATTAGTTCACTCAATCATTCATTCACTTGTGGTTCAATCATCTAAAACGGCATTCAATATCCAACCATTGGTGTGGACGGATGTGCATAAAGTACCGAGGTGTGAGTGAAACTATCCCATACTGCTGGAGTAATCACAAGGTCAGTGTTTGCGATTAATTATTAATTAAAATAATACTTCTATTGCTATTTTTAAAATCATGTGAAAAAAAGGTAATAATCTATGAGTTTGTTACGCAATCGTTAAATTCCATCATGAAATTATGTTATCGTAATAAAAACTATAAAATAAACTTAATTTATTTTATTTTATGATTAAAACCCTTAACGCCTTCAGTTCAGAAGTGGGATAGGTGAATAATTTTTTATATTGTTCGCTTATCCCGCCCATGTGCTCAGGTCTTTCTCTTCATTTTCTCTTTACCATTACTTAGAAAACATTTTTACCTTCATCCTATTTGAATTAGTATAAACAATAAATGGAATTTAACGAATATTTTGCTTAAAAAAAATAAGTAGAAAAGTCATGATTTCTAGATTACATCCGACTTTAGCTCTGAAATCGTTGGATATTTTTATATTCTACATTTTTTGATCTAAATATATTTTGGTAAGGAACTGTTGACTACATTTATTTCTTTATTTTTAGCTCTCTTATTTTTTTTCACATTCATATACATAATTATATTTGTGGTACATAATAAACTTAATAACTAAGTAAAAGTAACGTGAACTTAAAAATTTAATCTGTCTTTATCTATGCAATCAGTAGATATTTTTATGGTTTTACAACTTTAATTCAAATATACTCTAATAAAGAAGGAACTACTGCACTTATTGCCACGTCTTAATTATTTACATCTTTTTTTTTTCTTTTCTTTCAAATATTTCTGGAAATGAAATTAATAATAAATCTGTCTTTAGCCCTGCAATCATCAGATATTTTTGAACTTTTACAACGTTTATTCAGATATACCTTAGTAAGGCAGGAAGTACTGCATTTATTTCTACGTTTTATTTATTAGTTTTTACAATTTTTACAATATATTTACAAAAGTAACAATAATAAAGAATCATGAGTAATATGCTGAATGCATAAAAATACTGATTAACAATGTCTTAATGCGAAATTAACTATTACTATCTGCAAGTTTCAGTAATGGAGTCCGTTGTTGAAGAATCGACGGCTGCTGGTCGAGATGCTGCCAGTAGCGTCGTGCTGGATAAGTGTGCGGACCAGGATCAGGGGCAGACCTCGCAAGAGCCAGTTAGAATAGCGGAAGGGAGCCAGAAAGGTAGGCAAAGCCGCAATTCTTTTGATAATAATTATGGTCATTGCGAATCCCCAAATAAGAGACTGTCACGCATAAGAATCCGTGAATCACGGAGTCCGAGCGGGGAGTCGACGAGGCAACGCCGTCATGGCGGGGAGTCTCGCCGGCAACGCTCTGTAAATCATACTTTAAGGCGATATCGCCAGTCAACAGAACGTATGCCTCGTAGCCGTAGTCGAACTCGTCTTGACGATGAGGCGCGGATAAGTCGTAGACTACGCAAAGATTTGAGACGACACCATCGTGCGCGTAGTCGTTCACGGGACTCTGTGGGATCTTACGATAGACGCTCGCGATACTATGAGAGGCTTCACAGTCCCAAGGAGCAGTACCGACGTGGTGGGAATAAGAGAAATCTCTACAGTAGCGATTCAGATGAATACGATTTTCTTGAAAATAAACGAAGAAGATTATACTCTCGTTCTCCTCGCGTTGGTACTCATAGACGTGAAACGGAGTTGCATCATAGTAGAGATAGTTATAATAGACCTAAGAATGATTCAGAGGATACTCATAATATGTTAGATAAGTTTTTAGATATTTTAAAAGATATGAAACATCAATCCTCACCTAAGCTTTCGCTTAATAATGTTATCCCTGAGTTTGATCCTATGTCGAAGGATCAAACCATCTTAACCTGGCTTACCAAAGTGGAGGAGTGTGCTGAGATTTATGGATGGAAAGAGAAAGAGATCGTTCATTTTGCACTCCCTAAGCTTACCGGAATTGCCAAATCTTGGTATCAGGGTCTCAGCACAGTCCTTTACTCTTGGAATGAGTGGAAAAAGAAACTCGTAGAATCATTCCCTTGCCGTGAGGACTACGCGGAACTTCTGACGATTATGCTAGCTAAAAAAGCGCGGTATGGTGAATCTTTAGAATGTTATTACTATGAAAAAATGAATTTACTTAACCGGTGTGGCATCAAAGGGCGAAAGGCTGTCGATTGCGTTTTAAATGGTATAGAGGATCGGGCAGTGAGGGTAGGAGCCCAAGCTGCTCAATTTCGTGAGCCTGAAGAGGCACTCATGTACCTCAAAACAGTTAAGGTAGGGTCCAACAGAGATTTAGGTGACAGAACGAAACAGGAAAAAAGGGTTGCCAGCACGACATCCTCTACTAGTAGGCGCCCTGACTCTCTAAAGAAAATAGTCTGTCATAATTGTAACGAGGAAGGTCATAAGAGTTTTAAATGTCAGAAACCCCCAACCAAGTGTTCTAATTGCGGGAAGTTGGGCCATATGAGTATTGTTTGTAGGTCTATCAAACGTAATGCTTCAGACACAAATCAAACTGTATCAATGGCCGCTAAGGAAGAGAAGGAAGTCTCTGAACTTAACTCTGTGAAAGGGACTAATTCCAAATATGTTTTTAATGTGCTAGTTAATGATATAAAACTTCTTTGTCATGTCGATTTAGGCAGTCAGTGTACCTTAATCAGAAAACAGGACGCGGACAAATTAAATTTGCGCATGGAAACCGATAATTTACCTTTAATGAGAGCCATAGGGGGTCATCACGTGACACCACTTGGTAGAGCGAGAGTTGATGTAACAATACAGGGTATAAAAGAAAATATTGAAGTGCTTGTAGTCGAAGACCATGTCCTAAAATATCCTATACTTTTGGGACATACATTCACAGAATTACCAAAGATAACTATTATTAAAACGCCGAGTCAATTGATTTTTGAGAAAGGTAAATCTGATAAACTATATTTGCGGGCTCAAGAAAACGTTACGCTAAAATCACAGGAGCTTGGTACTATCCCGGTGGTTTCATCTGATGGCTTTGATGGAAGTGTGTACGTGAGCGGTTTAATGAGGGGTTCTATTAATCGAGAGTATTATTTATTCCCCGGGGAGTATAAACTTAAAGCAGGTTTAGGTCGGATCGTTGTATTAAACGCGTGTGAACAAGACTTAAATTTTCAAAAGGATACACTATTAACTCGGGGTTTGCCTATCGCTGCAGCTGACGAGATATCCGCCGTAGTTTTTGATAATTCACATGTGGATAATAAAATTAATTGTGGGCCAACTATATCTAATGAACAACGTATGCAGTTACAGAATCTTTTATCTAAATAGAATGATTGCTTTTCGTCCGGATTAAATGACCTAGGGCTAACAACCGCGGGAGAAATGGTGATAGAGGTCGAAAACACTGAACCGGTGGTTTATCGACCATATCGTATGTCAGTAACAGAAAGAGCTCTTGTGCGCGATATGGTGGATGAAATGCTGGAGGCAGGTATCGTACGTGAGTCTTCATCGCCGTACGCTAGCCCTATCGTTCTCGTTAAAAAGAAAACTGGGGAAAAAAGGCTTTGCGTGGACTATCGAGCGCTAAACAAGCGAACGAAAAAAGACCACTATCCTCTTCCTCGCGTTGAGGATCAATTAGATCAGTTATCCGGTAACAATTTGTTTACGTCTCTTGATCTCGCATCTGGGTACTATCAGATCCCAATTTCGACATCTTCTCAAGAGATCACCTCATTTATAACGCCCGACGGACAGTATGAATATACCCGTATGCCGTTCGGGCTTGTAAACGCTCCGTCGGTATTCCAAAGGACGATAAATAAAATACTTTCAGACGCAAAAGTAAAATACGCTTTAATCTATATGGATGATATTTTGATTCCATCGCGCTCATTTGAAGAAGGTTTATTTAGACTTGAGGAAGTTTTAGGGCTCCTTAAAAAGGGGGGATTAACTTTAAAGCTGTCAAAGTGCAACTTCTTCTTTGATGAGATAGATTTTCTGGGATTTGAAGTAAGCTCTGAGGGTATTAAGCCTGGATCCCGAAAATCTGAAGCTGTAAGTAAATTTCCGACCCCGTCGAATCAGCATGAACTAAGGCAGTTCATAGGGTTAGCTAGCTTTTTCAGGAGATTCGTTCGCAACTTTGCAGTCATTTGTAAACCCCTAACAGATCTTTTAAAAAAAGACTGTGTGTGGAAATGGACGAAGGAACAGGATAGCTCATTTAATATTATAAAAGAAAAACTAGTTTCGAGCTCTATTTTAACTCTGTACGACCCAAAACGCGAGACACAATTGCACACTGACGCGTCCAAACACGGAGTAGCAGGAATTTTGCTACAAAAATCTGATGAAGGTTTATTTAAGCCGGTATCATACTTTAGCCGCAAAACTACACCTGATGAGCAACGACTACATTCTTTTGAATTAGAAACTTTAGCTGTTGTAGCTTCTTTAAGTCGATTCCGTGTGTATCTCCTTGGGATACCTTTTAAAATATTCGCAGACTGCAATGCGTTGCGAACAACGCTTACAAAGCGAGATTTAATACCGCGTATTGGCAGATGGTGGATACAACTCACGGAATTCGATTGTGAAATTGAATATCGCCCAGGGGCTAGTATGACACATGCAGATGCCTTAAGTAGGAATCCGGTAGGTAGGGCCACCTCTGAAGAGCATAATATACTTGACGTACTCACGGCTGAACCAGAAGACTGGATAGCCACTGTTCAGTCAAGTGACGAGGAAGTAGTTAGGATTAAAGAAATTTTAAGTGATCCAGGTTCTGAGCAGGTCGTGGATGTATTTAAAAACTACAAACTAAAAAATGGCAAGGTCTACCGAATAGTAGGGTCTGAGGGAGAAGAAAATATGCGTTGGCTCGTCCCTAAAGGTGTTCGCTGGCAAGTCACTAAAATGAACCACGACGATGTTGGTCATTTTGGGTGTTCACTTCGTTTTTTAAAAAAGAAAAAAAAAAGGTAAAATGTCAATAGAAAAACATGTACCGATCTGTAATGGTGCCGGTAAATAAAAAGTTCGCTAAGTACTAAAGATTTTCATTCAATAAGCCTCTTGTGACCATTTTTGGTCCTTGAGCCGCGATATAATTGCGTTTTACAAAAAATTAAGTGCGTAAATACACATAAATTCAGTGGTGAAAAGTGCCGGGTGCCGTGTGCAAAATGGCGGCGGAACAGTGCAAATCTCTAAAAATGCTAGGTCAACGTATCAAAAAGCTATATAGTAACACGAAGAAATCGAAAGCTAGGTTCACTAAGAGCTACCTGGAGACGAGGCATGAAACACTCGCGGAATATTGGGCGGCTTATCTTAAGCAGTTCGAGGAATTGGTCTTAAAACTTTCACCCCAAGAATGGGAACAAACTAAAGACAATCCTTTGGAGGAATATGATGAGGTGGAAGGAGAATACCTAGACTTCAAAACAATGTTGAAAGATGCACTGAAAGAACTGGAAAAAAGTGATCAATCGGCGTCGGAAACGTCCCAAATTCATTCTTCAGTATGTATCGAACAACCCATAAGAAAAACTCGACTTCCATATATTTCCATCAAAAGATTCACTGGTGATTATAATGAGTGGCTGTCATTCAGAGATATCTTCGTATCTTTAATCCATAAGGATGAGACTCTGTCTCAAGTTGAGAAACACCATTATTTAAGATCCAATATTTCGGGAGAACCAGAAGCGTTACTGAAACATTTCACCATCACAGCTGCTAACTACAATAAGGCATGGGAGGCCTTAGAACGAAGGTACAATAACAAAAGGATTCTTGTAAGTAACATTTTGAATAGATTTATTTCTCAAAGGAAATTAATCAGTGAATGCTCCAAAGCTTTGAAAGAAATACTAGACACTTCTCAAGAATGTTTGAACTCTTTAAACAATCTTGGCATAGAAACAAGCTCTTGGGATCCTATCATAGTTCACCTTATTGTTTCAAAGCTTGATTTGGAAACTCACAAGCTGTGGGAGCAATCACTGGGATCATTACAAGATGTACCTACCTTCCAAACACTTGCTGCCTTTTTAGAAAGTAGATTCAGAACCATGGAAATAATAAGTAACAATAGGAAAGATATACCTAGAAAAGAGATAAGCAAACAAACCCCGCATCACTTTAACAAGTCAACACCTTTGAAAACATTAGTAGCCGAAGTGAAAGCTGTATGCACTTACTGTAACCAAACTCATTACATTTGTCACTGCACTGATTTTAAAGCCTTAGATATTCCACAGCGTCATGATTTTGTTAAGAAGAACAACCTTTGCTTCAATTGTCTTGTACAGGGTCACTCTGTCACTCACTGTCGACAAACAATTAATTGTAGGAAATGTGGACGTCGACACCACACCTTATTGCACCTCACTAGCAGCCCTGTGACAAGCTCACCTGAAGAAAGCAAACCACCAGAAACTCATGAAGCAGTCAGCCTGAAAGTAGAAGCCCGGACTGGCCAAGTGATTTTACCAACTGCTCAACTAATAGTTTATGCAAAGAATGGTACTACTCACAAACTACGAGCATTGGTCGATCATGGATCTCAGGCCTGCCTGGTCACCGAAGAAGCAGCACAAATACTGAAGTTTGATCGAGTTGCTGTGAATGGAAAGATAACTGGAATATCTATGGAAAATAAGATTACTACGAAGTCTTTAGTTAACTTGAAATTTCACTCTATTTATGATGACACTCACATTATGATCACAAAGGCTTATGTACTCAAGCGATTAACCTCACTATTACCGTCACAAGAACTGGCTATGGAAGACTCATGGCCCCTTTTAAAGTCACTTAATCTTGCAGATCCTCACTTTGGAAAACCAAGCCACATAGATATTTTACTAGGTGCAGATATGCACGCACAATTGATTACTGATGGGTTACACAGACACAACTCACTTATAGCACTCAACTCACGCCTTGGGTGGCTTATCTCAGGACAAGTCACTGAAGAAACTAGAAGTACCCATCATGTTGTTGTCACTCACTTGAAACTGGAACTCGACCAGCTGCTTAGAAGGTTCTGGGAGCTGGAAGAAAACACTAGTAAACGTTCACTTACTCCACTAGAGATTCAGTGTGAAGAGAATTATAAGAATACTCACACTCGGAACACTGAAGGCCGCTACATTGTACGTCTGCCTTTCATGGATGGGTATGACTCACGCATAGGTGATTCGAAATCAATTGCTGTTCGTCGCCTACTGCAAATGGAAAGAAAGTTTAAGAACAAACCTGAATTTAGAGAAGAATATTGTAAGTTTATGCGACAGTATGAAGCCCTGGGTCACATGATGTTGATACCTGAAAATGAAATAAACATAAAGAAATGTTACTACTTACCTCATCATGCTGTCTTAAGGGAATCTAGCACTACCACTAAACTTCGAGTTGTCTTCGATGGCAGCGCCAAACCTGGAAATGGGAATGCATTGAACGACGAGATGCTGATAGGTCCACCTCTACTTCAAGACATTAGAGATTTGATTACACGCTGGAGAACTCATGAATACTGTTTAGTAGCAGACATCCAACAAATGTACCGCCAAATACTTGTGTCTCCAGAAGATACTGATTACCAACGGATCGTTTGGCGAGAAACTCCTGAAGAGAGCATCAAAGAGTACCGTTTAGTTACTGTTACTTATGGAACATCCTCTGCACCATTCTTAGCAATCAGAACCTTACATCAATTGGCAGATGATGAACTCAGTAACTTTCCCGAGGTGGCTCCTAGGTTGAAGACAGACACATTCATGGACGACTTGCTGACTTCGTACACCTCAGAGGATGATTGCCAGGCAGCTCAGCTGCAATTCACCCAGCTCTTACTTAAGGGTGGGTTCATTCTTCATAAGTGGTCATCCAACAGTGAAAAAGTGTTGAGTGGTATTCCTAGTGCATCTAAGTCTATTCAAAGTGTAGTGAACATACAAATTGATGACTCCATCAAAACTTTAGGTATTTTGTGGAACCCTCGAAGTGATAGTTTTGAACTTAAAATGACAATTGACTCTCATACTACTAGTGTTCTCACTAAAAGATCTGTGTTATCCACCATCGCTAAAACATTTGACCCACTGGGTTGGCTTGCACCTATTGTGATTTCACTAAAAATATTCATGCAAAAGTTATGGTTGGCTGGCCTTGGATGGGATGATGTTTTAGGTGATGATTTAAAGAATGAGTGGTGTACCTACTATAATAATATAGCAAATATGGAAACAATTTTACTTCCTCGGTGGCTTGAAGTAAAACCTACTCATACTAGAATAGAAGTACACGGATTTTGTGATGCCTCTTGTACAGCATATGCTTGTGTCACCTACCTCAGAGTTCTCAATGGTAATACTATCACAGTTAGATTAATTTCTGCAAAGTCACGTGTAGCGCCGGTCAAACAAGTTTCCTTGCCACGTTTGGAACTCTGTGGTGCTGTTCTCCTAGCTCACATGTTACAGGATATTAAGGTAAGCCTTAATATTGATAATTCCAATGTTTTTGCCTGGTCTGATTCCACTATAGTTTTGGCTTGGCTACGCAAGAATCCCAACACTTGGACTACATTTGTTGCTAATCGTACCTCTCAGGTTTTAAGTGTAACCAACAGCAATCAATGGCGTCATGTGAGTTCATGTGACAACCCAGCTGATATAGCTTCACGGGGTGCTAGTCCAAATGAGCTGAGGGAGTCAGAACTATGGTGGGAAGGTCCATCTTTTTTGAAGGAGAATTTTGATTTTAATTTACAGCTTATCACAAGTCAATTAACCTACCAAAAATGGTCACAAGAGGCTTATTGAATGAAAATCTTTAGTACTTAGCGAACTTTTTATTTACCGGCACCATTACAGATCGGTACATGTTTTTCTATTGAAATTGAACTGCTAACAAAGAACAAGCCTATTCCTAAGTCAAGTAAATTATATTCTTTGAATCCTTTCATTGATAAAGATAATGTTTTGAGAGTTGGTGGACGTCTTGCAAATGCACTTATTTCTTATGATCGTAAATCACCCATTTTGTTATCAAGTAAATGTCACTTAACTAAGTTGATTGTAATTAATACTCATGTTAAGACTTTGCATGGCGGTTTCCAACTAACTTTTAATACCATAAATGGTAAATATTTTATTATTGGTGGCAAAAATCTAATAAAAAAGATTGTTAGGCAATGTGTAGCCTGCTTTAAACAGAGAGCTAGTCCTTCTGCGCCTTTTATGGGCAATTTGCCTAGTTATAGAACAAAACCATCTAGACCGTTCAATACTAGCGGTGTCGATTTAGCAGGTCCTTTTAATCTCAAGTTATACTCGGGCAGATGCACTAGAACCTGTAAAGCCTACATAACTTTATTTATATGTACTGTTACAAAAGCCATTCACTTGGAGTTAGTCGAAAATTTGAGTACAACTGCATTTATGGCAGCTTTTAAGCGTTTTACATCACGGCGCGGTCACTGTAGTGATCTTTATAGTGATTGCGGTACTAACTTTAAAGGAGCTTCTAAGGAACTAGATGCTCAATTTAGAAACTCTCGTTCTGCCTTAGTTCAAGAAATATCTGAATTATTGGCTAATGACCATACGTCTTGGCATTTCATTCCACCTGGAGCACCGCATTTTGGAGGTCTCTGGGAGTCAGGAGTTAAATCCATTAAAGGGCACTTAAAGCGTACCATTGGACAAGCTTGTTTAACCTTTGGAGAGTTCTATACTTTAATTACACAAGTGGAAGCTTGTGTTAACTCTCGTCCACTTACATTAGTTAGTTCTAGTTTAGATGAACCCCCACTGACACCAGGTCATTTTTTGATTGGAACCTCACCTGTAATTATTCCTGAACCTAATTTAGAATCTAGTCGTATTAATTACCTGGATAGATGGCAACTTGTACAGCGTATGTTACAAGCTTTATGGCGACGTTGGCAAGCCGAATACCTTACAACTTTACAACACCGCTATAAGTGGAATAAACATCAGAAAGCTATAGAGCTTGGTACAATTGTATTAGTTAAAGACGATAGGTTGCCACCAGGTAAATGGCTCTTAGGTCGTGTTATAGATAAGCATCCAGGAGCAGATGGTATAACTCGTGTTGTTACCTTACAATATAAGAATCACCAGTTTAAAAGACCTGTTACTAAGTTGTGCCCTCTGCCACTGGAAAAAGATACTTAAGACTGTGCGCTTTAGAACTAAAAGGTATATATTGTTAACTTTACATGATTTATTTTAACAATGTTTTTGTTACTTTAGAATACAAGATTATTTCATATTTAACTTGCGTTGAACATCCTCATTGTTAACCTAATTTACATTTAATGTTTCTCTTATAAACATAATTTTGAGAATATCCTTGTTAATTTACCTTTGTGTATTGTTAAGGACCATTAGTCCTTGGCCCGCGGGATGTTCACTTCGTTTTTTAAAAAAGAAAAAAAAAAGGTAAAATGTCAATAGAAAAACATGTACCGATCTGTAATGGTGCCGGTAAATAAAAAGTTCGCTAAGTACTAAAGATTTTCATTCAATAAGCCTCTTGTGACCATTGGGTTTGATAAAACTCTTCACCGAATACAGCAATCTTTCTGGTTTCCTAAAATGAGGCGCTTTGTGAAAAAATATGTTCGGTCTTGTCTAGAGTGCGCGCACCACAAAAGTGGCAGTAGTAAACAACAAGGCGAATTACATCCCATCCAAAAAACAGAAATCCCTTTTCATACCATTCATGCAGATCATTTAGGACCATTTGTGCGCAGTAAAAGGGGCAATATGTATTTATTGGTAATAATCGATGGTTTTACTAAATTTATAAACATAAAGCCTGTCAGAAATACTAAGAGTTCAACAACGATTAGAGTTTTACGCGAACATATAAGTTACTTTGGTACCCCCGTTAGGTTAATCACAGATCAGGGGACTTCCTTTACCAGTAACAGCTTCCGTGCTTTTGTCAAGTCAGTAGGCATCAAACATATTCTCAATGCCGTAGCCACGCCACGAGCTAACGGACAAGTAGAAAGATTCAACAGAAGTATTTTGGATGCGCTATCCACTAAGTGTCACGATCAGGATGATAAATGTTGGGATGAGTACGTACCGGACGTACAGATTGGCTTAAATACCACAATACATAAAACCACTGGGAAAAGTCCCTCGGAACTTCTGTTTGGCATTCGGCTTAAAAGTTCTTCTGAGAACATTCTTAGTGAAATCATCGATGAGGTATCAGACCCAATACCGTCCGAAAGTATTGGCGAAGTTAGACATGAAGTAGGTATACGTATATCTAACCAGCAGGCTAAAGACAAACGTAATTATGACGACAAGCGTATTACAAACATCTCTTTTTCCGTGGGAGACTTAGTAAGCGTAAAAAGAGAGGTCCCTAGCGATGGAAAATCAAAAAAGCTAGTCGTCAAGTATCAAGGTCCTTACCGGGTCTTAAAAGTCTTGCCAAACGATCGCTATTTAGTGGAGGACACCCCCCTTACACACAAGAAGGGTAGTCGCCGCTACGAGAATATTATTGCAGTCGACAAGATAAAGCCTTGGCTTAGCTTTGATAAGGACTTTGGTAGTTCAGATTCCGATAATGATGAAAATACACAAGATGAATAATTAAACAGCTAGCATAATTGTCATGTCTCATAATATTATTATATTTGGTCTATTGATCTACCAAGTTATTGTAAATTATAATAATAAATGCCAAAATGAAGGGGTTTATGAAATGTTTTGTAATAGTTTACTAATTATTTAAAAATGATATTGATATGAAATAAAAGTACAATTTAAATTGAGATGTTACAATTTATTATCATTATATATTATTGATTGTTCTCTAAATTGATTGCGTAATTTTAATAAACATTGTACTTACGTTATAGTACATATAATTCATTCACCATAAACGGTAGACATCTAAATGGAAAAATATATAAATACTTCAGTGGCAATACTGAACACAGAAATGTAATACTAGATAATCATGAATTAAATAATATATTTATGTTATACTTATATCTATATAATTTGTATTCTTTTATAACTTGTATTTTCTAAGGATAAAATTCAATGTAATGTAATGAGCTGTATGATACATAAATACGATATACATGTAATGTAGACTATCTGTTATTATTTTATTGCTAATAATTCATAAACATATTTAATTTAATCAACAATCGCAAAGGGACTTGCTCTAGCAGGATGGCCGAGCTGTTAGCGTCACAATATATTAATATATATTTTATTATAAAATCCATTATTCCTACAACATTAATATTAAAATTCATAAAATTAAAAAGTACTTATAATGATTGAGTAAACAAATACGAACGTGCATTCGATTAGTTCACTCAATCATTCATTCACTTGTGGTTCAATCATCTAAAACGGCATTCAATATCCAACCATTGGTGTGGACGGATGTGGATAAAGTACCGAGGTGTGAGTGAAAGTATCCCATACTGCTGGAGTAATCACAAGGTCAGTGTTTGCAATTAATTATTAATTAAAATAATACTTCTATTTCTATTTTTAAAATCATGTGAAAAAAAGGTAATAATCTATGAGTTTGTTACGCAATCGTTAAATTCCATCATGAAATTATGTTATCGTAATAAAAACTATAAAATAAACTTAATTTATTTTATTTTATGATTAAAACCCTTAACGCCTTCATTTGTTATTAATAAAGTATGCAAGCTTTATTTATTTAATCTTGTATTAATTTATAATAAAGCATCTTGCATATTCTTTTACACGTAAACCCATATTAGATTTGACGTAGGAGTTTAAGCAGGTCGCCCCTTTAAAAAGTGTTATGCATGATTATTAGAAATCGCATTGCAATCGTGCTATTATTTTGTAATTTTAGTCAGACAGATAAGTCATTTTACATTTTAATTTGAAACAATCATATATTGCAATCTTATATATTTAGCAATTTCCCGGCAGCCATGAAAAAATATTATAGCAGTACTAAAATTACGATTGCCAGAGACGGGATTTAGGAGATAATAACGAAACCCGAGCACATTCCTAATAAAGCGGCCGCCGAAAGTATAGACGTATTATGTCCGCGTTTATTATACTTATTATGGGATATTACAGGAACAGATATAGCTTTTCAAGGAAAAAATTAGCTACAATTGTATCATAAAATAATCCTTCATACAACGGAAATCAAGTTCCTGATGATTTGAAGTCAATTCGATACCAGTCGTTTTCCTGCGACTGTGTCCGCGTAAATTATAGCCCATATAATCCACTGATAATGCAGCTTTCTACAAATGATAGAATTTTCAAAAATGTTTTCAAAATTTTGCATGGATTATACGAATTTACTTACAAAGCAATGGAAACCCGGAGTAACACGTAATACGGCTTACCTGGAAATAAAAGAAACAATATATTAGTTTTTATGAACATGATGATTAGTTTTTAGCAGTAATAATATTACATCAAATAGAATATTAATCAAGTTAAATGTCTCTGAGAATACAAGATTGGATTTCTCAACAAAAATCACCGGATCATCAAGATATGCGCTGTTTTCGTCTCGCTTCAGCTTGTAGAATCTAACCCAAAGTCATTCTTATACTGAAACTGATTTACTGAGACTGATTCGTTTATTTTAATGAAACATACAAAATGTTCAAACTGATGCTTCTAAAAACCGGCCAAGTGCGTGTCGGGCCACGCGCAGTGTAGGGTTCCGTAGTTGCGAATGACGACTTTGAGTTCACACTGTTCACACTCGCACCTCACAGTTTAACGACCAAAAACATCTAACAATGAAAATTGTATGAAATTTTACATTTTCGAGTACATTTCGTAAGCTGGTTGCCTATAACTTTTTAGTTTGTACTTAGTGCTCAGCTCTGATAGTTTTCCTTTCAACTTCAATATATATACTACTACTGTAATTTTTTTCACGTACCCATATATATGGATAATGCAAATTTTTGTTAGAGGTAAGTGTACCGGGGGGTACACTTACCTATCTGCTAAACGGTTATATAACGGTTATATAACCGTTTAGCAGATAGAGGAGGGGGGACACTTACCTCTAATAAAAATTTGCACTTTAAAACCAAATATTTCGAAAACCGACCCCTAAATCGAAAAATGGTGTTCTCATCCTTACAATATTTTTAAAGACCTATTTTACAATACCCAACACGATAGGTTTGTATAGAAAAAAAATATTACTCCCTCTTTACTTGTATGGGAGCTACCGTAAAATTTTTTTCCACCACTTTTTTGGCATAATCAATATACATACCCATTATAAAATTACGGCTTTCTAGTACTTATAGTCTCTGAGTAAAACCGCGGACGGACAGTCGGACATGGCGAAACTATAAGGGTTCCTAGTTTACTACAGAACCCAAAAAATGGTATAATAAAAGTAATTGAAAGAGGCTGACGAGGCTCTGAATGTCTCGTAAAGAAAGTAAGTGGGAAAGTTAATGCCCGAAAGATTCGTCGCGACAACACAGCGATCGACCGGCACTCAATTATTTACAAGGCGGCACTAAATGTATGGGACAGAGATGTCTGTGTAATAGAAAGAATCTTTTTCTTTACGTTTGATTGTTTGAGGTGAGTAGGCTTTGACTGTCTCGTAAAGAGTGTAAGTAGGAAAGTTTTGTTCAAAAGATTCATCACGACAACACGGCGATCGAGCGGCAAAGACGTCTATGTAATAGAGAGACAATCTATCTCTTTACGTTTGATTGTTAGAGGTGATTAAGGCTCTGACTATCTCGTAAAGAGGACAAGTAGGGAAGTCTTGCTCAAAAGATTCGTCACGGCAACACGGCAATGGCACTTAATTATTTACAAGAAGGGTAAAGGTAAATAGGATGACTCTAAATAACATGAAGTCAACAATGACAGAATTGGTCTTCTTTAAAAAGCGCTAAGAAGAATCTTCTAGTTTGTTCTTCTGTCATCGATTACAAGTCTATGCGCAAGTAGTCAACATCGCCCGACTTCGCAGAAAAACGACATTTACCGAGAAAGACGTAATGGTGAGTGACTCGCCAAATCTAAGTTAATATTTTATTTGCGAGAACGAATTTCCTTAGAGTGGCATAATGAATAGCTCGTTTGTCAAACTGTGGATGATGTTTGACGTTTTCATAATAAGTACAATAAAGTTGAATTATTGAGTTTTACTGAGATTTTAGATTTAGTAAGTAGGCCGTGTGGTTTCCGTCAGTGTAGAATAGGACCACTCCAAGTCTTCCCGTGGATGTTGTTTATATTGATGGGCTGAGTCACCCCTCTAAGGGTATATTGAGGGTCATGTATACACGCTGTATAATCTAAGTCAGTACAGAAGCAACAGTGTTGTTCATTTATTTACCGAGAGCTGCGCTGTGCATCTCCTGTCACTAGAATTGATGCAAGTGAGCCCTCACTCTCGAGAACGCAGAGTATTACTGAGAGTAATGCGTTCACTCTGTACGAGGATCAATGGCTGCGTTCGGGGATGGATTGCATTGGTCTAGTGTTGTTTTTTTGTTACGGTTTGTTGTTCAAACCAGTCCCCGTAACTTTTCTGTTTTTAGGGTTCCGTAGTAAACAAGGAACCCTTATAGTTTCGCCATGTCTGTCTGTCTGTCTGTCTGTCTGTCTGTCTGTCTGTCTGTCTGTCTGTCTGTCTGTCTGTCCGTCCGAGGTTTTACGCAGAGACTATAAGTACTAGAAAGCTGTAATTTGGTATGGGTATGTATATTAATCATGGCAAAAAAGTGGTAGAATAAAAACTTGAAAAAAAATTTTTTTTAGTGAAGCTCCCATACAAGTAAAGTGGGGGAGTAATTTTTTTTTCTCTATTTACCTATCGTGTGGGGTATCGTTAAATAGGTCTTTAAAAAATATTGTGAGGTTACGAGCACCATTTTTCGATTTAGGGATCCGTTTCCGAAATATTTGGTTTGAAAGTGCGAATTTTTATTAGAGGTAAGTGTCCCCCCCCCTCTATCTGCTAAACGGTTATATATAGATACGTGAAAAAAATTACAGCAGTAGTATATATACTGAAGTTTAAAGGAAAACTATCAGAGCTGAGTAGTAAGTACAAACTAAAAAGTTATAGGCAACCAACTTATAAACTGTAAAATTTCATACTATTTTCATTGTTAGATGTTTTTGGTCGTTAAACTGTAAGGTGCGAGTGTGAATAGTGTGAACTCAAAGTTGTCATTTGCAACTACGGAACCCTACACTGCGCGTGGCCCGACACGCACTTGGCCGGTTTTTTTTAAGTGGTCTTTACTATAAAATTTTAACCCCCAACGGAAAACGAGGGGTTTTATTAGTTTGACCGCTCTGTGTGTGTCCATCTGAGACACCGTAGCTTTGAAATATGTGAACTGATTTAGATGCTTCTTTTAAAATTTGAAAGTCAGTCTCTTGGCGTTGGTTCTTAGATATGTTTTATCAAAACCCTCATATCACCTGAATGTAATACGTATGTAAATTACGTTCATTTTTGTACCAGTAATTTGCGGGAAATTAAAAGCAACGCTTGCAAATACATGCATGTAACATTGACCTCTGCAAAGTAACTTTTGAATCAATTCACTATCTGTACAGAAGCAAGAGTGCTGCCGTGCATCACCTGTCACTAGAATTAATGCATGTGAAGGCTGCCTTCGTGAACGCAGGGTAGCACCATGTACGAAGAGCAATGGCTGCGTTCGGAGATAGATTGAATCGCATTTGCTTAGTGTTATTTTTTGTTAGGGTCTGTTTTAAACCAGTCCCCGTAACATATATATAATGCGTTCACTCCGTGCACGAAGAGCAATGGCTGCGTTCAGGGATGGATTGCATTGCATTTGTCTAGTGTTATTTTTTGTTAGGGTTTGTTTCAAACCAGTCCTTGTTACATTTATATAATGCGTTCACTCCGTGCACGAAGAGCAATGGCTGCGTTCAGGATTGGATTGCATTGTATTTGTCTAGTGTTGTTTTTTGTTAGGGTTTGTTTTAAATCAGTCCCCGTAACATAAATAAAATGCGTTCACTCCGTGCACGAAGAGCAATGGCTGCGTTCAGGGATGGATTGCATTGCATTTGTCTAGTGTTGTTTTTTGTTAGGGTTTGTTGTACCAGAACCCATAACGTTTTTTTAAGTGTCCATCAATTATGTTAGGTTAAGGGTTCAGTTGTCGTTTGCCTTATACAATTTTGCAAATTGATTTAAGAGGACTTTATAATATGAAATTGGTGTAGTTTGGTGTTATAAATGTTCGTGCTCGAGAACAATTTGTGAAATAGTTAAAGTAGAGTGTTAAATGGACTCGTATAGATTTGTCGCCAAAATCTCCCACGAGGCTGCCAAAGAACATACGCCATCTTTGATGCCACATACCGTACAACACCGATACTTAGTATCTCATTATACTGGACATTAGCAGAATCACTGAAATCTCGGTGGAAGCCATAATTAAAAAGAAGAAAGAAGTCTATTTCTTTCAAAAGTTACAAAATACCAAAACATACCTGATATGTAGCCACAGAATTAGTCAGTAAATAGAATCAGTGACTTCGACGAGTGTTGACAGAGAAATATCATTTTTTTTCCTTTTCCGTTAGCGCTGTATTGTGATTTTAGAAAGGGTTGGGTAAAGCTAGGGTTTTACTTTGTATCATGCTCATATCGATTGATTTCTTCTGACCCTTGAAATATAACGTTACTTTTCCCATTCAACAAAATTAGTGGGTAAATCTAGCATTTGTGATTTGGGTGAGTGGGTGTTGACAGAGAAATATCGTTTTTTTCCTGTTCCATTTGGGCTGTATTGTGGTTGCGAGAAAGGGTAGGGCCGAGCTAGGGATTTATTATGTTTCATGTTTATATCGATGGATTCCTTGGCTTTTGAGCTTCTTTTATTTATATATATTTTAAGCTATTCTCTAATGTCGTAGCTATTATTCATAATCTTTTAAGCTTTTATTCGTCGTCTTAAAATAAAATGTTTAAACGTTTTTAAAGAGAAACGTGAGTAACATTACTTTATGGCAAAATATACCATTTCAAGGCAGCAACATATATATGGTGGTCCAAAAAAGTGAAAAATATAGCTCCAACATTGAATTAACTTACTCTTTTTTTGATTTATAAGAGCTCTTTTGCAAAAAAATTAGCGAAATTGAGGTAGATATTTGCTTATTACTTCATATAATATCAAGTAAAACCAGAAAATAAAAGTAGAAACCAGTAATTTGTAATACCTACGTCTCATATAATCAAGTAAATATAAAAATCTACGTATCATTACCGCCAACTAGCCTGACACCAATCCCGAAGCTAATTTATTACATTCGACACCGCATATTACACAAATTAATAACACGACACCAAATCCCGACAAATTACGCGCGACACATACTGGAATTATTTATCGACACCCCCACTCCCCCTCCCTAGCGATGATTATGTCGATAGACAAATATGTCAAAGTATTGGCTGATATTTTGACATTATCATGATAGCGCCAGTCTGATTGAATTCTATTTTGATCGTTGCATTTACTTTGCAGAAAGAAAAAAATGGTGGTGCATTTTCAATATGATATTAATCAAAACTCATAAGGAAACATCCGACAAACGTCTCTACAAGGGATTCATGACGACGAATCGGGTAGCTATATTAAAACCATAGTGTTAGTTTCCTTTTACGCCACACCTATTCTATTTCTGCTTAATGTTTTCCATTGTTCGTGTCATAAAACAACTCTCAGTTTTACACACTAGTGAATATTCTATTAATGTGCAGTTTCGATACGATGATTTTCTTCTCTGGAAGAAAATGTTTGCGATATTTGGCTGTTCGTCATATTTTCTTCTAAACTCGAATAGAATAATTTACAAAACAAGTTTTAACGATACCGTATCCAACTTTGTTTCATGTGCACTTTGGTATTTTTTAATAATTCGCGCATAATCGCAATGATTGATATTAACGACACTTAGCACGAACCTTTTCTTATTTTTTAGCATAAGAAATAACGCTACACATCTTTAATATTACACGCAAATTTGGTAACAAACTACAGAACAATTTTTTTATGAAACTTGGCACAAAAATAAATCGGTTCTTTACAGGAAACTTTAAATTCTTAGATTGGATTCTAATGTAATTTCGTTAACAGAAAACAGATCAACATTTTCTTTTATCGATAAATTTATCGACTAAGATGAGATCAGTTGCATCCCTATCCAAGGCCAATACCCTCGCGCGCCACTTCGCCTGATATCCACAACAAATGCGTCACCTCGTCGATAAGTCGAATTTACCTCCATTCAGGGCACTTCGTCTGCCCTTAATTTAGGGGCGGCATTTTGGGTCATTAGGCCGAAATGCAAACAGTCTTTCTTACTTAGGAAAGAAAATTATATTGCTTACAAAACTTTTTCAAAAAAACATGAGTTGGCAATAATTACACCAAAATATACCTATTGTGCCAGCAGCCCATAAATAAGTAACAAGAAAACGTTCTAAGAAGGGATAAAGGACATTATCAATTTGACCCATACGTATGTATGTAGTCCTGACTAATATTGTAAATGTCGGATTGAGTTTGTTAATATGTTTGTTACGCTTTCCTTCAACATAAATTGTCGCATACACGTTGTCTGAGGCATGGAGCCTTACCCGAAAAAGTACTGCTTTCGAGGGATCGATATTGCCACGGGCGGAGCCGAGAGCGAACGCTAGTATTCTACAATATGTTAATAAAACCCTGTCCAATCCTTAAAGAGGCAATTCAGACCGTCGATATGAACAATTTTTACTAAAAGATTTAAAAAAAAAATACACTAACATTCAAAAGTGTTCAGATGTCCGAGTACTTTGTATAAAAATGTTCAATTTTATTTCGAATCATAGTCCTATGGGAAAACGCCCCCTTAAGGATGGAATGTAAATCGGACTGGTTTTTATTACCATATTGTATAAAAGAAACTGTAGTACAACAAAACAGACTGTATTTAACTATTTAGTAAAATAAACAAGTATTGAGCCAACTCAGAGAACTCAGTTTACATTGTGCTTTTTGCCGCGTCGGCGCTTCGTTTTTCTTTGAACAAAATAATTGGCTGCCGCCCGCTGTCCCGCCAGATTAGCACTTTTTAAATATTAATCCTGGAATTAACAATAATAACATGACTATATAAAATGGAAGTGTAGTGCAACGCAACACACCATCCTTAATAAAGTATGGAGCCAGTTGAAACATGCAGATATTGCCGCGTCGGCGACTCATTTAACTTTGAACAGTATATTGGCTGCCACCAGACTACTGCGCGGTCGTAGTGCTTGTTCAATGTTAATACATTCAAACAAACAACAAAAACTTAAATAAACTCTAGTACAACGTTACAAATTATATAAAGCGACTTAGTTAAATAAATAAAGATTTGAGTCAGTACAAAGAAATTAAAATACTTTTTGCTTGTTAAGTGTAAATCTAAACTGTGAAGATACAAATAAATCAAGTTAAAGAAACCGTTATGCAACGGAACAGTCGTTATTTATCTATTTGGTTAAATAAATAAAGTATTGAGCCAGCTCAGACAATTTAGTTTGTGCTTTTTGCCGCGTCGGCGATTCGTTTACGAGTAGCTTTGAACAGTATAATTGGCTGCCGGCCGTTACCACGTGGTTGTAGCATTTTTAAATATTAATATTCTTGTTTATTAACTTTTAAGGCTCAAACTAGTGCGATAAAAACCGTATCAAAATAATTATATTTAAATGTGTAACAATCGCGAAAACATAAGAAAACATTATCAAACTAGCAAATCAAAAAATGGGGTATATTTAAGTGTATATTGATAAATTTTTTGTAGGTACGAAATACAAGAAAAACAATTTATTTTGTCGCCAATTCAACAATAACAAGCTGCAGCATTAATACTAGTGGTTATGTGAGCGTAGACCTAGAAAATTTTATCGCTTAGATCTTACTTGCTAAATTCCGTCATTTTGAAAATCTCCCAAACCTAATCGACCACAAAACATTGTAATAATCGAACCTGCACACCAAATTTCACGATTATGTTATTTATTAAATAAAGAAAATAAGAAATGGTGAAAAAATTCCACGCGGGCAGGACTTGAACCTGCGTCTAGATCTCAGTACGATCTATGCGTTGCCAATTACGCCGGCAGGGCCCGGCGCCGAATTTCTCCACCATATCCCATTCCTCGTACACGCATCTAGGCTTGCTTATTATCTTAATTTAATAAATAAGGTAAAATAGCATTGTGAATGCAAAATAAAATTCACGATTATGGTTTAAAAAATGCAACCTGCAGAGGTAAACAGCAGCACAGTGGAGCAGAGACATAAAAGAATTATTGCAATTTGTTATGTAACATTTCCAGTTCTTGTATTTTATATTTTTATGTTTCCATAACTTTTCCTACGTAAGTGTCCGTTTAAAACACAGTAGAGTTTAATAGCGCATGAACATAAAACCCTTTAGATGACGAGGGTTCCTTTAATAATGTTGACAGTCATAAAATCAGTTTTCACATTATGCGTTGTATGTAATATTTTCACTGTCAAAATATTTGACAATGTTTACTCACGTAAAAAGTCAGCTACTGGCCGACATGTTTCGACTTATCCATGCATATATTCGTTAAACAAATAAAAAAGCACCTACGATAGATTTTTAATATTATAGGAAATCTAAGCTTAGATTAATTAGTGAATGAAAAGCATTTTAAAACTTAAAGCATATTAGCACATAAGTAAACCTTTTGGATGACGAGGATCGCTTAGATCGCGCTGAGTGTATAAAAAACCGGCCAAGTGTGAGTCAAACTCGCGCAATGAGGGTTCCGTACATTATGCTTCGTGAACACACACACAATGTGCAAAAAATGTTTTATTCAATTGACTAGCGCCATCTTGTGGTGTTTTAGTGAACTATTTCCCTAGATGAACTTATTATTGTGAGTTTACCACTTAATTTTCAAGTGATAGAATTCTTATTATTTTTCCTGTAATCTTCAAGGAATGAAATATATTTTGTAATTTTTTCAAAATTTTCGGCCCAGTAGTTTCGGAGATCAGGGGGGGGGGGGGGGGATGGTCAATTTTTGCCTTCTTTCGTGAATAAAATCAAAAGTATTGATTTTAACCGAACAAAACAAAAATATTTTTGAGATCCTCATAATGAGCCCTTTCATTTGATATATGACACAGTAAGGTTTGCAAAACTTTCTTTTAAAATTTTGTAATTGGGCCCCTCAAAATGACCCTTATTTAAAAAAAATCTTTATTTACTTTGCACATCCGTGTTTGGGTTATAGGATTACACTATCTTACCAAATTTCATCTAATTTGGTTCAGTAGATTCGGAGAAAATGGGCTGTGACAGACGGACGGACGGACAGACAGACAGACGCTCGAGTGATCCTATAAGGGTTCCGTTTTTCAACTTTTGTACGGAACCCTAAAAATGACGTTTTAGGTAGTGATTTAATTTAATATTTTTAAATTGTTACTGTGCAGCGGACATAGGAAGAGAGGAAGACCTAAGACGAGGTGGTCGGATGACCTGCGGGCATTCGACAAGTTTTGGATGGAAAGGACCAACGACAGAGATGAGTGGAGAGAGGGAGGGGAGGCCTTTGCCCAGCAATGGGAAACATATGGCTAGCAAAAAAAAAAAAAACTGTGCAGCACCGACGTCTGATGATACACGGCGCCGCACTTATCTCTTCGACGCTGGTGACGACGCGGGAGAGCAGTGGACTGTAGTTTATTGTGCGAAGATTTTCGAATATTCCACCTGATTGACTGTCAAAGAAACCTTGTCAAACATGGACCTTTTGTGTCTGAATAAACAAATTTTTATTTTTTATTAAACTTGAACCGATATAAGATGGACAATACCTGTGATTATTTAATTAATTTTTGTCTTTAAATCTCATTGTACAATTTCCTCAAAAACAGACGATGTGGTTAACCTCATTTTCCAACTATCGCTTCTAATAAAGAACCGTGTGAAGTGAACCATTAAGTAAACGATCGTACGTATCGGCCGGCGCCGCTCGCGTGCCGCCGACAATCATAGCATTAGCATATCGGACTGACTGTAGCTTGGGTTTGAGAGGTCTCTTTGGTGTTTATATGCTTTGTTTAGCTTGTGTTTTTTAAGTCGCTTTCTGTGACATCCACGGGAAGACTTTGAGTGGTTCTATTCTGCTCTGCCACTACTTACACAGGGGACAACACGTGAACTATTAAGTAAACGATCGTACGTATCGGCCGGCGCCGCTCGCGTGCCGCTGACAATAATGGCATTAGCTATTGGACTGGCTGTAGCATTTCTAGTTTCAGTTGTATTTATCACGTCTTTATACTTACGGGGTAGACAGAGCCTCGGGCTTTAAGACGTGAAGTAAACTATTAAGTAAATGATTGCAATTGACGAGCCGCCGACAATAATAGCATTAGCATTTTGGACTGACTGTTTAATTTCTAGTTTCAGTCGAATTTATCTTGTCTTCACCCTAACGGGGTAGACAGAGCCTCGGGCTATAACACGTAGAGTAAATAAACGATTACACTTAACAAGTGCGGATAATAATAGCATTAGCATATCGGACTGACTGTAGAGTTTCTAGTTTGGTCCTATTCAACTAGTCTTTATTCTCACCGGGTAAACGGAGCTTTGGGCAGTAACACATGGAGTAAATGATTGCACGTAACAAATGCATAAATGTAGTTCGCGTGCCGCCGACAAAAATAGTATATGCATATCAAACTGGTTGTAGAATATCTAATTTCAAACGTACTTATCACGTCTTTATCCCTCACGGGGTACACAGAGCCTCGGTCTGTAACACGTGGAGTAAACTATTAGTAAACGACTGCACATCGTCTGACACCGCTCGCATGCCACCGACAATAATAGCATTAGCATATCGGAGTGATTGAAGAATTTCTACATTCAGTTGAAATTGTCACGTCTTTATCCATCACGGTGAAGATAAAGCCTTGAGCTGTAACACGTGGAGTGAACTAAGTAAACGATTGTACGTAACGGCCAGCGTCGCAAGCGTGTTGCCGACAATAATAGCATTAGCATATCGGACTGTCTGTAGGCTAGACATTTCCTTACAAATTGTCGGCCCGGTTGAACAGTTTCTGTATAAAAATGCCGTATTTCTTTAGTTCCCAACATTTTTCTCATAAAAAAGTTGTTCAATTTGACGGGCTGAGTCACCCCATTAATGGGATGCATGGAGTAAATCTACACGCTGCAAAAATAATGATTGTGTAAGTATCTACAAATACCCTTAACTAAAGTGCAATAACATTATCACACTGAAAAACGCTTTATTCTTTTATTGTCAAACTAAAACAATTACGAGCAAGTGGAAATATTGTCGCCACACGAAAGTAAACCATAAAAGCCGTAAACAAAACAATATTTGTGGTCGGCTGCTAAATTATGGAATAAACACTGGCCTTACATTTGCCGGCCTCCCCTCTGGCAGTAAAGGGATTAAAAAGAGTCGAGAAGGATAACTTGTATTGTAACGGATTTAATAAAACCACTCCACTATTCTTGCCAAAATGTAGTTGTTTGTCCTAAGACGACAAACGAGCAAGCGGTCAGCTCATGGTAAGAGATCACCGCTGCCCATGGACAAATGTAATACCAGGAGTGTGATAAGGCCTTTTATTTTTCCCTCCCAGAAAAGAGAGTGGATGGGCCTCTGGCTCTCTAACTCACCGAACATAGCAGCGGTAAAGCTACAACGTCGATTTTCTGTGAGAGTGTGGTACTTCCCCGGACGAGCCGGCCCATTCGTGCAACTGGCAAAAGTAAATTTCGCTGGTAGCGTGGCTCTACCAAAAATTATTCTATTTATGTGTGTTTCTTTTCCCACAATATATACCAACCAACAAGAACCTTGATATCAGCGAGAGAGACAGAAAAATATAGTTGATAATCAGCCTATATTATGGAAAAAAGTCATGAAGTGTAATTTCTGTCCGCTCTTTAGTTTAGGGCAATACGGAACTGAAAATGAAGCATTCGAAACAATTACCATAACCGCCCGCTTCCTGCTTATCGCACAAATCTGTGTCTGGGCGGCAGGCATCGGTAAGAAGGGTTTTCTCGCGAACATAGCACACAGACAGATCGACAGGTCTTGAAGCTGTGTCTTGAATAATAGCAGTATAATGAGTATAATATACAAGGATATGTGCCGTGCGGTTCCCGGCAGAGTAGAATCGGACCACTCCAAGTCATCCCGTGGATGTCGTAAAAGGCGACTAAGGAAACACAAAGCTTATTAACATCAAAGAGACCTCTCCAACCCGTCTGGCCAGCGTGGAGAGTGTAGGCCAAATCCTCTGACTACTCAGGCTAGTATATGGCTCTGGGTAGTACAGAGAGGGTCGTGCTCTTGCAGTGGAGACTAGAAAGACCTGATGATTATGATGATGATGATGATGAATATACAAGGACATGTGCCGTGCGGTTCCCGGCACTGTAAAATAGGACCACTCCAAGTCTTGCCGTGGATGTCGAAGAAGGCAACTTAGGAAACATGTTATAAACATTAAAGAGACCTCTCCAACCCGTCTGGCCAGCGTGGAGAGTGTACGCCAAATCCTGTGACTGCTCTGGTTTATATAAGGCTCTGGTAGTACAGAGAGGGTTGTGCTCCAGCCGTAGAGACATAAAAAGACCTGATGATGATGATGATACAAAAACACTAAACATAACTTTGCGGGTATTTTGACAACATACTATGTCTGCCATAAAAGGGGTAAAGATGTGATAAGTATGACGGCGCGTTCAATAGCGCCATCTGTCGAGTTGGGTGACGTATCTACAAACGTCACTTTCAAATTACTACCGAACAAGACTGACAGCTGTCAGTCTAGCGAAGCGTCATATCGATGGTTAGCGCGGCCATATTGAAAGGACTCGTTCGCTGAATACGGACCGCGCACCACGCTTTGTGACGAATCGCTAATATTCGGTGTGATCGTTTAGTATTTCGTTTAAAGTAAAATTGATTATCATTAAGAATAATTGTAAGGAGTGGATATTGTAATTATTTCAACGTGAATTATAAAGAAAGTGATTTTGTGATAAGTTATTTCATTTGATTTAAGATTACGCCCATATACCCACGTATTAAGCATGGCTGATCCTGATCCCACTTCTGATGTTGATGTAGGAACATCAGAAGTGCGGTAGTAATTTGAAAGTGACGTTTGTAGATACGTCACCCAACTCGACAGATGGCGCTATTGAACGCGCCGTCACGGCCAGACTGACCTGCGGACGTCCTCGGACGCTTAGTGCAATAATCCTGTAACAAAGTTATCAAGTATCAACCCTTAGTAAAATCAATCATCCGCTCGTCCAACCTGATAGGCCAGTTAACAATTTGTTTCAAAGGTATAGCCCAAAAATAAACCCTGCTAAACAAACGTGTGTCCTTTCAACTAACCATGCAGGTTTAGCCCGGTACGACACGTTTTACCAACTTTTATAACACCCACAATGTCAATCTGCACAGAACAAGTATGTCCTTATAAGATTTTAAACTTTCGCGTTGCATTATAACTATAAATGTAATAACCGGGACTAAACGCGATAGGCATTTCGTAGTATTACTACCACTTACTTCCTTGACGTTTCGACCGAGTTGCATCGGCCGTGGTCACAAGGCGACTGACGGGCGGCGGCATCGTCTGTTCGGGCGTCGTGAAGTATTTTCTTCCACCCGCAAGTTGTCACTTATTGAATCACTAGTGATGTGGCCACGACAAACTACACTCACATAACCTATGTGACCCTGACCATCTCCAAACGGAGCTTTTACATGTTCAGGAGGTACTGAAACGTAACGGGTACAGGGTGTCTAGAGAGTGGAGAAAGCAGAAGAAAAGACAAGGATGTCCAGAAGTGAATCGTCAGGCAGCATTTTTACCATATGTTAAAGGCGTAACGGATAAAATTGGGACGGTGTTGAGAAAATTCTCAATAAAGACTATTTATACGCCTTTACGTAAAGTGTCGCAGTCACTACGATCACCAAAGGACACCTTGCCGTTACAAACTCCGGGAGTATATAAAATCGACTGTAGCTGCGGCAGTTCGTATATTGGCCAGACAAAACGGACTATAGCCGAACGCGTCAAGGAACACATTGCCGCAGTGAAAAATCGACAGACGAGTAAATCCGCGGTAGCAGAACACTTATTGGATACGGGAGTCAACCACTGGATGGAGCTACATAACCCTAAAATCCTCTCCACTGATCGGCATTACCACACCAGGATGGTACGTGAAGCGATTGAAATTAAGAAGTACAAAAATTTCAATCGGGAGGACGGATTTAAGTTGTCTCCAGCGTGGAATCCTGTGATTAATGGGTGCATACCGCGAGTGAAACCGTTAAAACCGAAACCGGATACCGTGAGTGTAGTTTGTCGTGGCCACATCACTAGTGATTCAATAAGTGACAACTTGCGGGTGGAAGAAAATACTTCACGACGCCCGAACAGACGATGCCGCCGCCCGTCAGTCGCCTTGTGACCACGGCCGATGCAACTCGGTCGAAACGTCAAGGAAGTAAGTGGTAGTAATACTACGAAATGCCTATCGCGTTTAGTCCCGGTTATTACATTTATAAGTATGTCCTTTCAACCAACTACACAAGTATGGCCCGGTACGATACTGTGTTAAGATCAAGATGAAGTCAAAGAGGCTAGACCAGACGAGTGTGTCCTTACGATCAACACACTGGTATGACCGATGTAGGAACATCAGAAGTGCGGTCAGGATCAGCCATGCTTAATACGTGGGTATATGGGCGTAATCTTAAATCAAATGAAATAACTTATCACAAAATCACTTTCTTTATAATTCACGTTGAAATAATTACAATATCCACTCCTTACAATTATTCGTAATGATAATCAATTTTACTTTAAACGAAATACTAAACGATCACACCGAATATTAGCGATTCGTCACAAAGCGTGGTGCGCGGTCCGTATTCAGCGAACAAGTCCTTTCAATATGGCCGCGCTAACCATCGATATGACGCTTCGCTAGACTGACAGCTGTCAGTCTTGTTCGGTAGTAATTTGAAAGTGACGTTTGTAGATACGTCACCCAACTCGACAGATGGCGCTATTGAACGCGCCGTCAAGTACATATGTATCGTAATCGCAAAGTGATAGATGTTAACTTATTTTGGTCGGATAATGGTTAAAACCAAGTACTGAAGTTAGTCCACATTTTATAATAAGACGGGATTTAACTAGATGTCATAGATGTCATAAGCTATCATTTACTGGAGTCAGCATTCCACTGCTCCAGTCTGCTCGAGCAGAAATATACTTGGCAGATGAGACTGCATCATTCAGTCTCTGTCAATAGAAATGCATCTTATTGGTATATAGCTAGAGAGGGATATCTTTTTAGGGTTCCGTAGTAAACAAGGAACCCTTATAGTTTCGCCATGTCTGTCTGTCTGTCTATCCGTCCGCGGTTTTACTCCGAGTCTATAAGTACTAAAAAGCTGTAATTAAGTATGGGTATGTATATTAATTATGGCAAAAAAGTGGTTGAAAAAAATCTTGAAAAAATATTTTTTTTAGGATAGCTCCCATACAAGTAAAGTGAGGGAGTATTTTTTTTTCTCTACTTACCCATCGTGTGGGGTATCGTTAAATAGGTCTTTAAAAAATGTTGTGAGGTTGAGAACACCACTTTTCGATTTAGGGATCCGTTTCCGAAATATTTGGTTTTAAAGTGAAAATTTTTGTTAGACGTAAGTGTCCCCATCTATCTGCTAAACGGTTATATGTGGATACGTGAAAAAAATTACAGCATTAGTATATATACTTAAGTTGAAAGGAAAACTATCAGAGCTGAGTACTAAGTACAAACTCAAAAGTTATAGGCAACCAACTTATAAAATGTATGTACTCGAAAATATAAAATTTCATACAATTTTGATTGTTTGATGTTTTTGGTCGGTAAACTGTGAGGTGCGAGTGTGAACAGTGTGAACTCAAAGTTGTCATTCGCAACTACGGAACCCTACACTGCGCGTGGCCCGTCACGCACTTGGCTGGTTTTTGTATATAAGATAGTGGGACGGAATCCTTCAAATGCGATTCCGACTCGCACTTGTATGTTTTATAAGCCTGTTTAACTCAGTAAATCAATAATTTGATAATGCCTTTAAGAGTAATCCGCTGAGTCTATGCTTTTCATTGCGAAGTCCATTTCCCTTATTTATTTACACAAGAAAGCAAGATTTGCGCTAAGTAAGATTAACACAACTTGTTAAACGACTTTGAACCGTCATTTCGAAGGAATAAACGCGAAAATCGAATGCAGCAATGACGGCTAATTCAATCGCGTCTGAATGCGCCCCTCGTATTCTACGCGACATTTTCTGCGACTGCTTCGAATAATTTCATTTTCCTCGCTCGCTCGCTTCGAGACTTCGCAAGTGTCGCCTTTATAATGCAGAAATGTATTGTGATTCATATTGAATAACGAATATTGTTGTGTTATATTGTACGCAGATGGAATTCGAATTTTGAATCTTTTGAGTGGGTAACGTGCGACATTTGAATTAGGAATGTTTGGGAAGAAAAATATATGGATTAGTATCTGATGGTCTCAAACGCAAGTAGTCAACGACAGCAACTCGTCTTACAGGCAACTGGAAACTCGCGTAAGAAGCAATTCGTTTATGTTTCCAGTAGCCTAAAATGTTATTTTGTCTATGTTGCAGTTAGTCCAATATATAAGTATTATTCATGACAGACAATACATTATGAGAGTCCGGCACCAAGCTCTGGTCAGATATTTTTGTCATTAAGAAAATCAGCAGTTCTGTAATAAGTCTTAAACAAAGTACCTGCTTAACATACGCTTTGAATTTTGTATTATGTAGCTGTCAAAAGTTAGCGAGTACGCCCCTGAAAGGGGTAAATGCGCACAGTCATAGTCACACACAAAGAGGTAGTAAATTTGTATAGGTAGAGTCAGTCACGGCCTCGCAGCTATTTCGGGCCAGACGGGGAAGGGTCGCGGCACGCCTCACTCACCTCACTGACTTATGCAGGCGTTATTGAGTTGCTTGCCACCAAATATCGGATTGTATCAAAAAATTTTATTTGACAAAGAAGGTTTTTTTTTTCAAGTATATTTTAGAGCTTTTATTTCGTAATTTTAAGACCTTAAAATAACACAATGTAATTGTGTTATTAATTTCTAGCATCAACAATGTTTATCCTCTACAAACAGGAGCAAATCTACACACGGGCTTTTTGGGTGCTAAGCTAAAAAGAAGTTCGAGACTTTTGTTATGATATACTAATTCAAGAATATTATTTTTTATGTCAAATGCATTATGTAGATAAACATCCAAGACCATGATCAATGTGAAACTGATCATTTATATCTTGACCTGACCGGGGAGCGAAACCGGGACCTGCGGAGTGATAGCCCGTCATGATCACCACTTAGATTTAAATTAAGTCTAGATAGACTATAATTATTTGCTTTAAAGCGTAGAAAAATAAAATGTCCAACTCATAGGCTATAATGCACACACAAAGTTACCACCATGGAGACCTACTATGCCGTTTAATGACATAAGTTGACATTACCACAGATCTACTTATATATTTTTTATAACGCGTGAGTTAACACAAAGCTAGCACGCACACAAGCATTGGAAAGTTAGGTAGTTTTTTTTAAATAATTGAAGTTTAGGCATGATGGAGTCTAGAGAGTATATAGTCAAAGAATGATAACTAGGCCGCAGAGCTGGTCCTCAGGTAGACACAAAAGTCTGTGTATCTGTACGTGTATAGGTATTTTTAATCTCGGCGCAGAGAGCGGCCATAAATCGCGGTCGTAATGAACGGACCTAATTGAAGCGGCGACACTCCGGTTAATTGTTACACTGTACTTGTACAGTGGGCTACACTTCAGGAGAAACCACCATGGACTTATTCGCTTTGCAGTAAGAACTGTTTTCCAATCAACAAGTTTTGATAGATATGAGGGACCCAATGTACCAGGATTCGTATGAAGGGGATGGAATATGAGAACTGTACAAAAATCCGTAGTAATTTGTACAAATAGTTTCTTATCTTTTATCACGAATATGGCAGCCATTGAATCAGAAAACAAGACGTTAATACTAATAAAAAATTAGAATTGATAATCCAATATATATATGATATGAAGATAAAAAAAAAATTGTACAAAAAATATATTGGCCGGCCCGGATATTTGTATGAAAATTTCCATTTTTTTAAGATCCCATTATGTTCCATACAAAAAGTTGTTAAACTTCTGAAAGCATATTTAATTTTCTGCTTGGCAAAATCTGTAACTACCACGCTCGATGATAAAAGCATTGTATTCAAGACGAGAACAATGTTGTGATAAACCAAGTTTTCGTTCCGAAATAAAACAGCTACTCACGACTAACAGCTGAGCACATCTTACCTGAAACAAGAAAGAAACATAAATAAATACGTAAGAAACATTGCCCGAGCGAAGTACCGGCGCCACTCTTGTTTATTGTTAGTGCTTCGCTCTATTCCGCGGTTTCAAATGTTTCTCTTGAATGTGAGCGAGGAAATCATATTGGATACTTTGGATTTCAACCCTCCTAAATCCGTTATCTCTGCCATGCTGTATGCTGGCCCAAAAAACAAGAACAACGTAACAACATACGCTGGTACATGTAGGCCAGTCAATATTAACACAAAAAAGTGCAAAAATTGGAAACGCCCATGTAATTGACGACTTATTTTATATACTGTAGAGAGAGACCGCTAAGAATAGCCTACACCCAAGTTCGCAACTTTTTTAACCCTGTGCTATGCCTGGGGTTCCCGAAAGTATGGAACTTTTTCAGTTTTTACGAAAAAACTATCTTAAGAATGTCTTTTTTCTTTGTGTTTATGCTTTCATGAAATGTATCGTTTGAGTATAATTTGAACTCTCTCCGTCTTATTATAAAAAGCGGACTAACTATTAAACCATCTCTAAGTCGGTTCTCAAGTCAAGTACAAAGGAAAATCGTATTATAAAAAAAGGTTTATCGCTTAAGTCATACATGATCCTAGGTCAAAAGATAAACCAGCATTTCACTAGTTTAACTTTAATACTAACTCATTTTGTAACTAACAAATAGGTTATTTTACTACAAAAGTATATGTTGATGCTAGAATCTACGTGAAAACTCGATACTTACTAATTTTACAATGAGCGAATACTTAATAAATACAAAGAAAGCAGTAAAACTATCACAAATATCACGTAAAATTATTTAATGATTTGAAGATTTACATGTCGTAAATATACTATTTTATCACTTTCAACACTATTATTGTCATTTTTATTTCACAACAACTAGAAAACCGTGCTTGGACACCTAGAACCATTGATTTATTAAACATTTCACAATCATAAACAAACTTTGAGGTTAGATTCAACCTAATTATCGGTGATCCTTATCAGCATCTACAAAACAATACTTTTTGTACACATGACCACGGCTCTTTTAAGTAATTCAATAAATTTCAAAATTTACTTTTTACAATCTAATATAAAACAATTTTCGAGGTTACTATTTGGTTTTTTGGAAAAAATACAATTTTCAGGTTTTACGTTCCGTTTCAGGGTTTTAAGGTTACCAACAGTTACGTAAAAAAATATTTGCAGGTAAAAAGTATGATTTATGTAATCAAACCTTTGAATACATCATTTTATAACAAAAATATACATCTTTCATCATTTCAATTTTATTATTTTTAAGTTTTATTCTATTTCAATCAGCAAATTTAAAAAAATTATTACAATTATCATGAAGATTGGAACGATGTAGTGGAATGATTGAATGAATGAACGAATGAAATATGTTTTCGGGGGATCGTCTCAGATCTAAGTCGATCGTGACTTAGTTCACTTTTTATAATAAAGCAAAGTTTAAATTCCTAAACTATACTTGATTCATCACAAGTCCGAACTGAGGTAGAACAGGTTTAAACCTATTTTTGCCATTTTTTTATAATAAGACGGTATGTGACTTATAGCTATAGTCATAGCTTATCAAACCAAGTCAACTTTTTCTCACATTTGGCACAATTTGGGGTAGTTTTACTTTCCGGACCCGCACCAACGAAACTAAAGATCTTTCAGGAAAGTTGTAATAAAATAAAAGATAGAAGACTGTGTAAGTTTTTGTATGACTTTAATTTTATCTCTCTATGTTTTTTTATAGTCTACTATTAGAGGAACAGATTCTCAAAAATGGATCTTTTCTACCTTAGGATTTGTTTACCACGTAAAGGATAAATAAGAAATTTAATTTCTTTGTTTATATTCTTCCCATAGAATCAATCGCTTGCCGGTAGAAACGAATTAAAAGTAAAGATTATATCATTAACTTTGCTATCGTACCCTGTGTATTCTAATCCTCGGTCGTTATTCATCGGTCCGGCTTAAGGTCATTATCCTGAGTTGTTCAGCTAACGAGGCCGTGTCTCATTATGAACAACAATAAGCGCATAATTGGCGAAGATAGAACCTTCGATGTTTAATAAGGAAAGTCGGAACGTCCTCTTTTGCCAGGATTTTATAATGAGACTGCTTCCTTACCTTCGCTGTTCCTTGTGAAAATATATGGAAAATAGGGATTTTTATTCTGCGAAATCAAATCAAAACAATTTACTCCACGTAGAGAAATGTTTTATCCTGACTCTACATATTTTGTAATAAAATGGCGAAATTATATTTAAATGTCATGATCATCTTAGCGTGTGAATTTTCCGAAATAATAAATGAAAAATCCTTTTTTGACGTTTTTAGTTCAGTCAATAGGTCAATCCGTTAATAGATCAGTCAGTAATTAAGTTTACTTTTTAAGAAAGATGTAAGCGTAGGTTATAGGCAATAGACATACTTATATGAATTATTTTTTTCAATGCGAGTGACGTCATTTCGTATTTCGTAATTCATTTAAAATATTACGTTGGTATTCTGCTTGCCTTATGTGACTATTTATCTAGAAATTAAAGGCTTTTGTAAGCTGGCGACAAAGCCTCAGGTTCAACCAGTACATAATTGATAAACCGCAGCAAAAGCTCTAGCTCGTTGTTCGCAGATTATGAATTTTGTTCAGGTCTAGTTATTTCCTTAGAGACTAAGTTGATAGAGCGAAAAAACGTTTACCTTTTTTTAAATATTGTACAAAGTATTTAAAAATTTGTTTGGTCAGGTTGAATAGAGTTCTATATCTTAAAGTATTAAACAAAAAATTCTTGTACAATATTTATTTATGTGTACCTACCTAAAGAAAAGAAATGAAAAGTTTTATTCAAATTTTGGTTCTCAATCTCCCAAATCATTTAGTCACTTCTTTAATGTCATCTTTTGTTTCTTTATGTTGAAAAATTAAAATCGTAACATATCAGGAGACATACGAAGGTGGTTCCTAGAATGATATAAAGTCAAAGTTTTGTTATACTGCATTTTTTTTACAAATGATAGAAACTAATTTAAGTCAGCCTTATCGCTATCGCAACTATATTCCGCGTAAATTATCGCCTATATAACCTGCTTATAATGAAGCTTTCCAAACACATAATTATTAATATTAACAGGACTTAGCACGAACCTTTTTACTTATTTATTTTCGCTGACGTTTCTATGGAGTTACATCCATCGTGGTCGCAGCGAGCGAGAAAATAAATAAGTAAAAAGGTTCGTGCTAAGTCCTGTTAATATTAATAATTATGTGTTTGAAGCGCGAAAGTTTAAAAAAGAAGCTTTCCAAACTTTACTTTTTTAAATGATTCAATTGTTTCAATTTCATCCTAATAATTAATTAAATTTTAATTATATCTATTTTCTTTATTAAGTTTTCAAATGCAACAGTTTCTTCCTATATAGCATCACAATATGTGCAGTACTCGGAAATGTACTCTTACAAGTGAATCCCATGCATCACGTTGATAGCCTGCTCCAACATAAGCCTCCCGACCGGTGACGTCACAGGAACGATGCACTCCTACCTAACTAGCTCAAGAAGATATATTGCGACGTAAGAACGGGACGTACCTATATGTGTGTGGGGTTACGTGTCTATTCCTCTCATTTAGACATGACAAAAGTATGCAAAATAAATTATTCCATCTTTACTAATATCATTTATACTAGTCTATAGTTATCTTTATAGGTACTACTCTATAATATTGTATACTAGTCAAAAAGCGAAACGAGGACATTATCGCAGAAGGAAAGGAAGAACTAAATAAAGTATACATGCATGAATCCTTCCAAAAGCATTCATGCATGTATACTTTACTTATTTAACTTCTACGTTTCCATCGTTAATATTCCATATTGCGAATAGAAAGTAGTTATACTAATTTTAATTTCATTCTACTTTACGAGCACTTACATGCATCTTAAGTACACTGAACGTATAATTATGGTCAACTGTTTAGTTATAAGTTATATTTTAGGTTGTTTGTTTTTCCTTTTATTGTATTAACTCTCATAAAGGGTACCCCTTAATGTGAGTATTATACCTATATATAGTTAGGTCAAATTAACTTGTGAAGTGAAATAAAGATTATTATTATTCGAAATGTGGTGCTGGAGAAGAATAGAGAAGTTAAGTAGGATAGAAAGACTAACGGATGAAGAGATTTTAAATAGAGAAGGAGAAAAAAGATCTATTTTGACAACCATTGAAAATAGAAGAGGTAATATGATAGGACAATTGTTGCGACACGACGAGCTTATAAAAACAATAATGGGAGGCAAAATAGAAGGTGGAAGGGGTAGGAAAAGACCCAAATTATACAAATAAAAGAAAAATAAAGATGGTGGCGTACCAAGATGTCAAGAGGCTGGCAGAGGACAAAGAAAGATGGAGAGAGCTCCACCGAAAAGAGCTGCTCTTAAGTTTCGATGATGACTTACAAAGCAAGGAATGTCTCGTCGCTCGCGCGAGCTACATTGAAATTCTATGCTCTGTGATACTAGTATTACAAAGAAAAAAGATTTGATTGTGTTTGTTCGTAATGGATAAACAAACTCAAAATCTACTCAACTGATTCTTTGAATTCTTGTGTAGAAATCAACAATATCAGCGGGTAACATAGACTATAATTAACGTGGTAATGGTAGTCGCGAGAGATAAGCTTGCTAAACATAAAGTTGACTAGAGATTAAGGTTTTTTCAGATTTATCCAAGTTTTCAGATATATCGAACTTGGAATCAGGGTTGAGTGATATTAGCTGGCTTTCATAAGTCAGATACGACATATTGTAAGATTTTTTCGCTTTTAAAGCAGTCTAGAAGCTTAAGTTTCTTAGCTAGACAGGGTTCTGGCAGTAGCCTTTATGATATCACTCCATGGGTCCTCTGCGTGTTGTATCTTTATCCCCAAGCAAGCCTTTCAAAAGACCCCAACACACGTGATTGAAAAGTTATTATTTCGATATGTTTAGTATAAAATATATAATCTTTGATATTAAGATGTTTATATGGGAAAAATTCCACACGGGCAGGACATTTTTCCCATATCTTATTTCCTTATTTTAACAAAAATATAAAAACACCTATAAAGTATAGTATTATTGAGTTAGTATCCAAGACACAAGTTCACCACTTACTGTGGGGCTAGCTCAATCTATGTGATTTGCCCCTACATATTTATTTATATCATAGCATTACATGGCATATTCATAAATTGAAACAGTTCTACATCCTCGCTTTAGTGCAGCACCATCTGCAATCTGATGTGTGAGTGGCAACAAATCAGCCGCGGCATTCCGGACGCAGTAAGTCTAATACGGATGCAATAAAACCAAAAATGCATCCATTATTTTTCAAGCACTTTACACAAAAACATATTTGTAAATATCTAGGAGTATAATTTGAGCCAATGACGCGTTATTTATTGTTGGTGGTTACATACTAATTTGAGTCCTTGATAGCGAGATTGCTGACATTCATGACGAGGTCCATGGCGTAGTGGTTAATATACCTGCGACTCGAGGTATTTCGGTACAATAATTTTCCTTCATATCCTATATCCTATATGAAGGAAAATTATCTTTTACAGAATGGCCTGGGATTGTATCAAGTATCTGTTATTACATTTTGTATTATTGAGTTGACTATCCCACGACACAAGTTCACAACTTTACTGTGGGCCTTGCTCAATTAGTGAGAGTTGTCTCTATATATGTATTTAGTTAATGTGTTATCTTTAAGAAAATCATGCTAATGGTCACTTATTAACAGTAATCGGAAAATCGGAGTGTTTACCTTAGCTCCAGAAGCAGATAATAATAGCGCAGATAATACCTACGTCGTGAAAACAAGTGCGCGCTCTTTGGATAAGAAATTTAATTGTGGCTCAGATGATCGCGCGAGTCGATGCGCAGTACACTATAATAGATAGGTGCGGGGCGCGCGCAGGGAAGCGGGGCGCGTACTGCGCAGCTCTCAGCTAAAATCTAATCCGCAATAGTTTGGCGCGACATGTATTATTCACTCTTACGATTTGATCGCTGCTATTAACGCAACTACGAATACCTAGAAAGCAAGTCGTGCTCCTAAAGTGTACACTAAAAAGATCCGATGATAATAATATTTATGCAGCTACGCATATCTAGAAAGCATGCACAAAAATCACTATTCAACTACATTCTCCACGCTTTAGCGGCAATACAATCCGAAATCGGATGTGGCTCACAATTCGCCGGCATTCCGGGCCGTAAATCTAATTCGGCCGCGATAAAACGAAAAATGCAATAAAACCGTACTCGGTTTATGAGCGAAAACAGCTGCTCTGCTCTACAACAATGCGTGGCCTGCATCGCGTACAGCTAGGATTTAATAACTAGATTCTAATGGAAATATTACGGATATACGCCGAGAATCAATACGAGCGAGAGTTCCGGTTTATGAAAAAACTCGTACATCATGTAAAGAGGTCGAAATATTCTTGAAATAGCAACTCGGACTAAATGCACCGCCGTGCGGTTCGCGGCAGAGTAGAATAGGACCACTCCAAGTCTTCCCGTGGATGTTGTAGAAAGTGACTTAGGAATCGCAAGCTATACAAAGCTTATAAACATCAAGACACCTCTTTAAATGATAAATGATATCTCCGTTTTTTAATGGTGGCAGCACTGAGCCCGAAAAAAATCATTTAATATAGAGTCAGTATAAAATCAAGACGTATCCCACTTACGAGTATATTGGTAAAAAGGTTGACTTGAAGAGGTAACCCAGGATGTCAATGTAAAAAGAAAAGTTATTCATGCTGACCGGTCCAGTGACCTTTTGAAGTTTGTTTCGACCCTTTATTTACAGCCGGTATATTCTCACAAAATAAGTACAAAACATATGATTTAAGTGTTGTTTAAACTTTCGCAACAGCTCAACTAGCAATTATGAATATCAACGGGTTATTCACCGTGAACGGAAACCCGAATCGTTTATTTATTAACTAGCTGTTACCAGCGGCTTCGCCCGCGTGATATATAGCCTATGTCCTTCTCAGTACCCTAACGTAACAAACAAATAAACAAACAAAGTCACTTTCGCATTTATAATATTAGTTGGGATGTAACTAAAGCAAGCCCGTCAAAAAACGTTTTTTTTGGCTAATTGGGTGAAGCTGCAAAAACCCTCAACCTGTAAGGTGAACATCATCAAAGGGCCCCCATAAGGGAAGGACCTCGGCTTTGGGCGTTGCTTGGAGAGACAGCAAACTCTCATAAGCCTGATGGGCCGCGATTTGCACGCATAGCTTGAAGAGCTGAAATGGGAAACAATGGTAAAGCATTCGGAGAGCAGAAACTTTCATATTTGTTTTTCTTCACACATTTCATGACCTGACCGGGGATTGAACCCGGGACCCCCGTGTCGCAGGCTGGCGTGGTAACCGCTGCGCCACGGAGCTAACTCCTAACACGTACTATACGCATACAAGTTATAATTCATCAATCGGTGTCAACATAAAAGTTGCTAAAATACACATAATGACAAGACAGCACTCTGAAGATTATCGACCAAGTCCTTTATGTATCTGAAATACAAAGGGAAGATAATCAGCAATATACAAAATCAAACGTATTTAATACCTACAAAACGAAAATTTAATACCTACAAAAAGAGTCTCGCAATAATTTGAGTTCATTCTGCACGTAAAACTTACCTACTTACGTCTATCATGTTACCTTTTCTTTTACTAGTGCTATATATATTAATATCGCGATCCTCGCGGAAGCACGCTTCCCTTAGTGGTGTATTACTACTCTTCTGTAACTCGTTTAATTTTGTTCTTAGAGGCAAGGCACTAATGCCTTATGTTTCATTAAGTTCAGGAGTTATGGTCTGTGCCTTCTTGTTACGCGCCTGCTTGCTTATGATACAAGATAGATGTGTTCATATTTTTACATCAGTAGAGTCTTTTGCACAAACATTTTTACGAAAGATTAGATACTTTGCAGAAATTTCAAAGTTTTTTGGTAGTGGTTCTTCTAAACACAAGATAATGTTTTTTAAGAATTTTAGTAAAGGGTAGATAGCATCAAATACCATCTGTAGAAATGGGGTAGAGTAAAAAACAAAATAAAAATCAACGCATGAAAAAGTGGCCAAGAAAACTTTAACTCAGTAGTATTTTAGAAATAACACATATACATTCATAAATTTCAAATATAACTGTAATATAAGTACATACAAACACTATGAAAAGCAAAGTAATTTTTGCTGGCAAAAATGTTAGTGTTATTTTGGATATATAGTTTAGTTGATACCCTAATTTATACTTGCTGCTAAAGAGCCCTACATGGTCGAGTACGACTCGCAACTCAACCACTTTTTTATGAATAATTACAGTTCATTTGACCTCTGTAGCCTGAGCAACGATATGCCTATATAACTCTTGGACACACATCTGGCCGGTAGGTGTTCATCGCTGCGCTTTCTCGCGCGTAGACTATCATTTGAGGATAAACCACATAGCTCTGCATAAACTTCTTCTTATCGAGTCTTTTTGGTTATATTTATCTATTTTCCTGGGTCAAAATATTAATAATAAAATTAGACCGTCAGTTAGACAATCAAAAAATATTGGACACGTATTTTTTCATTCGTTAATTAAACAATAAATGTCAAAGATAAAGCGTTTCAAAGTTCATGAGTGGGGCTCGTGACATCACAGAATCACAGGCCACTTAAAAGTGTACTGGCTAGTGACTTCACACAAAATTTTAACGGTCTACATCTTTGTCATTTTTTGTTTGATTGACAAAAGAAAAAACACGTGTCAAATGTTTTTTGATAATCTAACTAACGGACTAATTATAATTTTTAGGAAAATAGCCCATTTTACATAGAATTTAATGAAAATGTGGCCACAGTTAATATTCTCTTGTTACTCTCGTTTAGGTCTATTGGCATAAACTACAAACGATTTAAAAAAGAAAAATGTTAAATATAACGCGTCCCAGTTTAACAATATGACGGCATTTTGGCGACGCTAAATTTTTACGCCAAAGAGAAAAACGTCATCTGAAAAAGTATTTACTTTGCTTTTATTTTTCCCGGCGCTGCAGGGTTATTATGTTACTCAAAGGCCAGGTGTTACAAGTAACACCAGACTTTAGTAGTTCAGATTTTGTTTTTACTTAACCAAGCCGGCAAAAATACGCAAAATAAAAAGCGTTTCCAGTGTGAAACAATATGGAGCCACTTCAGCTAAGCACAATTTTCGCGCCACGCGCACGGAACACAAACCGTAAAGAGGTAAACTTAAAGTAAATAAGTCACTTCGCTCTAGATAATTGGCGCTAAGTTACATACAATTTGTATGATTTCATTACTTTCAACTTCACTTTGTTAGAATAAATCCCAATCGCAACTAATATTATAATGCGAAAGTGAGTTTGTTTGTTATGCTTTTATGATGTACCTACTGAACCGATCATCATTAAATTTTGTATACACATAGGTTAGGGTACTGAAAAGGATATAGGCTATATATCACGTGGGCAAAGCCGCGGGTAACAGCTAGTTGAAAATTTATTTGATGTAGCATTTTGTGACTGTGTCTTCTTTTTTCACACTGAAGATTCGATCATCGGTATTCCGATTTACGGTTTCATGCAATTTTTCAGCTCAATCAGTCAAAATAATGTAAAATCTTGTTAAGACGTATAAGCTTAGAATATACGAGATTTCTGGAGGCTTATTTCCATACGGCACTTGTTCCATGCGTCGCAAACACTGCGAGTCGGCTGCACTCGACACGAGTGCCTATCATTTTAGAGGCGGCCCGGGGTGAGATTGTAAATGTATGTTTTCATTATAATATATTTTTCGTAGTTTGTTTGTATGAAAAAAATTATTGAAAAAAAATGAATATATACTTACATTATAATATAAATCTTAGTTAACATTATAAAGAGGGAAGATTTAATTGTTTGTCTGTCATTGATTAATCCGAAATTTTGGAGCGATTTTCAAATTTCTATCACTTATAGAAAGGTAATTTATCTGCGGATGACACTAATTATAAAATACGCGGACTAAGTCGCAGGAAAATTGCTAGTACATAAGAATGAAAATGTACAATTGGTGGACTTATCCCAAAAGCGATCTTTTCTAGTGGACCAGTATGTCAAAGAATTGTTACAAACATGACGGAAGGACGGAGACGGAAACATGGGACAATAGAGGTACTTGCAGACTTAAATCATCAGCTATAAATTACAATTATAAATATAAAAGAATTACATTTGCACAACAAATATTTGTGCATTTTGTGGTCCATGTCAAATAAATCGTTATATTCCACATGGCAATTATTTCGTACCTTACCCGATAAAATGCATTATTAACAAACTCTTGAGTATCGTACGCGTAGTGCTATTAAATTTCTGCGAATGAATTGTGACCGTATGTTTTCATTATATTTTTAGAGGCCGTTGAATGAGATTGTAAAATGTGTAGTCATTATAAACAATGATGTAACAACGGGTTAACGGTCGCAATACAATGCCGTGTTTATTTTATTTATAGATACACAATCATGATCTTTATTTTTTGGCAGAAATGCAGAAATATAGCATGTTTAACAGCTGTAATACTGTAAAATGTGTATTTTTGATATTATGTCATCATGTCGTGTGGGTTCTTAGATCAAAGAATGACTCGATGAACCCTGGTATCAGAGTTTTCAAACCACCTTATAGGGCTTTGATAGGATTTCGTGTAACGACTACTGTTAAAACATCGAATGGGACCGACGGTTTAACGTGCCTTCTGAAGCAAGGAGCTTCTTTCTTATCAGACAATCAAGTGATCAGCCTGCAGTGTCCTTACCAAACTAGAACATCAACACAACGTTGTTATTCCCACCGGCAATCAAACCCAGTGACCTCCACAGAGATAGTGGAACACTCTTACCACTACACTATGGAGGCAATTAAATTCCATATTACATGATACTTACTTTGAGTCTATTAAAATTATTTTCAAAATAGGACACACACATGCTTCTACGAGATACGACGAAGGGAAAACTTGGACTGGTCCTATTCTACTCTGCTGGGAACCACACGGCAGTGGTAAACAATTATGACAATAAAATATTTACAAGATTTAACTTAAAAACAACAAAATGGTCCGTTGTTTGGCTGTGTGAGACCGTGGTCTACCGTATGGTAATGAGTCTCATTTCCATCGCGCCACTGACGGCAGCTCCCCAGTGACGTGCTTTATGTGCGCTAATCCTGCTTACGTAAACCAAGGCTATCGAAAATGTGGCTGCGTAACGAGTTTATTCAGGTCAGGTCATAAGACAGTAATAATAAGTCAGAATAAATAAAATTATTAAATATTATGTATTCCTTAAAATATCAATAATTTATCTTATTTATTTTTATATATTCCTTGTATTTTATTTTATATTTATTTAATGTAATTTTGGATGTTTTTCGAAAAGATTGGTTGAGGTTAACACCAGAAGAGGTAAGTGGAAAGAGATGAGAAGGGCCTTTGCTCTGCATTGGGACAATATTCGTTAATAAATTGACCCTCGACCGTCAATATGAATAACTTTTCCTATGGAACAACAGCTGGCATTTTTTTCCAGCATTGGGAAAGTATTGACGGGCTGAGTCAATATGATGATAAATCACACAGACTGAACTCGCGCTACAATAAGTTGTGAACTTGTTTCGTATGATAATATCTGAACGATACTATATTTTATAAAAAGTACTGATTTAGACAAACATCCAAGACCCATGCCAATCTGAAAAAAGTCGTTTTCTGTTCTTCCTTGCCGGGGTCAAACCCGGGAACTTTCGTGTCGCAAGCAGGAAATCTTTCGTAACTTACGAGTATGTATTTTCTATCGAAAGTTCTAAATCAATAATACATCAGGATGTTCCGGCGATGCATGGTTGGATCCGACCCGGCGCAATTTGTCCGCCATTGTACGACTTTCATGATCTCGACAGCTTTCAAATGCAGGTACGCTCTACAAGTTATTGCTTATGTGGCTCTACATCTTGTCAATTCATATTTAAACTCTAAATAAGAAGGTATTCTTGACCCTGTATTTTAGAATACAATATAGATTATCGAAAATACTATTATCATTATTCACCAGCAAAACTTACTTTGTTTTTAATAGAGATCGTATGAATAACAAAGTTATATTTGCGGTTTACGAGAAGTGCTATATCTTAAGTACTACTGACTAGATCTCGTTCGAATTATTTTTTGTTGAAAGTGATTACTAAAATCTACATCATTATTATTAAAAGCCAGAGGGAGCCAGACACACATTTTACCCCTTCGGAAATGCCTATCTTTCATACGATTAACTTTGTGATAAAATGGTTTTTTGATTATATAATAGTCCTTGTCACTAAGATATACGGACAGACAGACAGACCAGCACACATGACTCGAATGTCATTCGGCTAAGGAACCCTTAAAAAGTGGGAACGCTTAACTTGCATAATATCGATCTCTCCGACCGATATTACCGACTTACCGATATACCGACTTAACATTTGTATGAAACAAATGGTAAGTCGGTTAGGGAACGAAGGCCGTAGTTTTTCCTAACCCTTACTGAATATATGCTTACTAGGTTGTAGTTGTTGTTGTTTTACTAGGTGTTTGACCTTCAACATAATTCCAGATTATTTAATTCTTAATGTTATAAATCTATGTATTTATTAGTCTCTAACTACTTAATCCACACTTATTATAGTTTCTTATTAGTAAGAATCTGTTATTGGCAAAGTATTATTTATATTAATGTGTTTATTGTTATTTACGTGCTGTTAGTAATTCTTTGTAAAAATAAATAAATCTTCGTTAAGCTATAACTAGTGATTGATAACAAATGTAATAAATTAAATACATATTACACTTGTAACGTCTCGGAAAAACAAAAAGACATTGTTGTTTATTTTTTAACTTTGAAACCGACAAGATCACAAAGTTTCTAAGTTCTACTTCAAAATAAATTTCCTAGACCAAATACAAAGTTCCACCGTTGCAAGCGGAAATTCCGTCGGTCGCAATTTGTCAGCCATTGTGCCCTAACTTCCATTATCTTCGCAACTTCCTATTGATACCAACCCATGAAATACCGCTTTCAGTTCTTGGAAAAATAACATCTTCACATTTACATAGGTATCTTTTACAGTTTGTCTAACCTGTAGGAGTTTTATACCGTCAGACCTAAGACCGCAATTTGTGGTGAATCATGGGGGAGGCCTTTGTCCAGCAGTTGACGTCCCTGGCTGATAGATAGACCTAAAAACCACTCTTAGGGTGTAATAATTTAATGGGTTACTAGCCGCACTGCTTATCCTGTGGACTCTATCTGGATCCATCTGTTTAATTCCTCTACCAGCTATTACGATTTAGTTGATTCATTCAATGGTTTATTTTTTTAGATCAGCGTGAAAGACGTAATACCACTTCACAAAAAAGTAATAAGTATTCACAAACAAGACTTTGGAGACTTGGCTTTAAATCTTAAAAGATCAAGACTACCTACATACGTTCTATTTTAAAATAAATTTCCTAGAACCAACGCAAAATTCCGCCAAAGCGATCGGAAATTCCGTCGGTCGCAATTTGTCGGCCTTTATGCCCGCAACTTCCATGATCTCCGCAACTTCCTATTGATTCCAACTTCTGTCTGCTTAAAATAGCGCCTAAGATTATATTTCTTGGAAAATCTTTTAAGTAATAATAGAATTTATAGTCTTCTGATTATTTATAGTTGTCATGGCAATTTCTGACGGTCACTCAGTGAGATTACAAATGTTCCACACACAACCTGTAATTTATTATTATTAGCAAATTAAATGGCTTAACCTAGTACAAAATTCTAAAAGTAGCTTTAAAGGTCTGGTACTAAAAATTCGACTTGGGCGGGTTAATACGGGTTTATTGTGTATGAATAATGTAATAAACGCGATAAAGCCTTACCCAAAAGTAATCTTATTTTAATGCGAATTAAACAGTTTAAAGAAATATATAGATTACGTATTTTAAATGATCCTTGATCAGTCATACACATTGGTGGAGTTCTAGTGTAATCATACGCATTATATATTCTTAAAGCTACATATACTACTACACTACAGGGTGGTTGGAGTTGTCAACAGGTCTCAAGAACTTTATAATTACTATAACATCTATAAATTTTATCCGTAGCAACATTACCGCCATTGTGAACTTTTGTTCGCCGCAACTTTAATTTGATTCCAACTTCCCAGTCTTCCGTTCCGGGAAAAGCTTCTGAAGTGTTTATAGAATTCAAACTTAGCTTTGAGAGTTAATATTTATACTGATGTAGGCGTAGTATCAAAGTGGGCAAATCTCATTAAGTCAATCACCTCTCTTTTAAGATAATAATTTTGCAAATAAAATGACTAAAAACGATATTTAAAGCTTTTAATTTCTAAATTATGTGATTGTGCCAAAAGCTACTTCATTGTTTAACGCAGAATACAGAGATGTATTATATCGACTGCCGTCTTATTATAAAGACTAAGACTAAACCGTTAGTCTTAGTCTTTATGCCTGACCTTTAAGAAGCAGGGCAACACTTTATATAACGTTAATGACCATAACAAAGATTGCTTACGAAACATACTGCGTTGTCTCAAATCAAAAAAATGTTTACGTCCATGGGATCAGCGAATTCGATAATTTAAAAATTAATAGTAGCAGACGAAGTTATGCCAGTATATTGTCAATATCTCTAGGCTGGTCATCATCATCATCAGGTGTCTTTTAGTCTCCACTGCAGGAGCATATCCCTCTTTGTACTACCAGGGGCCATATATTAGCCAGAGTAGTCAGAGGATTTAGTCTACACTCTCCAAGCTGGCCTGTCTGTCTCCGGGTTGGAAGAGTGTCTTTAGAATTTATAAGCTTTGTTTAGCTTGCGTTTCCCAAGTCACCTTCTACGACATCCACGGGAAGACTTGGAGTGCTCCTATTCTACTCTGCCGGGAACCACACGGCATTCTAGGCGAGTATCACCGGCTATATCTCTGCACTAGATTACAGTATAGCAATTTAATCGTGGGCTAAAAGCTAAGAGGCGCGCGGTTACCCGCCAACTTGCGACCGCGGGCAAACTTCGCGCTAAGTGCGGTTGCCAACGAGCTTATACACCGTGGAGTTATCAACATACATACAAAAACTTCTAGCAAAAGAATCTAAACATATATTGTGATATTTGCTGTCGGTGGGCTGTCTTAACATGATGTCTGACTCGTATCTCGTTACAGCTTTCCTGTGTCATGTTTGTTGTAAGTGCAATTTCTATATTCTATTTTATTCATCTTTTATTGCAAAACCGGAAGCTTTCGTTCCAAGCCTCAAATGTGAAATGCAAAGGCAAGGCAGAATCTTCTACTACCTAAAAACTAATTAATACATGAAAACAGATAAGGTGAAGTAGACTAAGATCCAGAATTAATCTATACTTATATTAGACAGCGGAAATAATTGATCGTTTGTTTGTTTGCATTGAACAGGCTCCGAAACTACTGGACTGATTTTCAAAATTCTTTTGACTACAGTAAAGTAATTAATCTGCGGACGGCTACAATTTATGCAGACGAATCGCGGAAAAAAATTCCACATAATCTTACTTAAAATCTAGCCTGTTCATTTTTCGATATAAAGTATTTAAATCCTGATAATCTCTAGAAGTACGAGTATATAGCTCCTTGGCACGTAACCGGGAAATAAAGCTAGGAATTCATGGCGGTCGGAAAAGCCGCCTTAAGATTAAGTAATGTGTGGGATTTTTATTGGTTAGTTTGTGTTGTTTGCAGGACGGCGGTGTTTCTGCAAATGTAGGGTTTTATACATCAAGAAATATAAAGCAAGAACGAAAACCTTTAAAATTTTTACACGCTTTTAATGTTCAAAATAAACTGATTAGTAATCGTTATTGTCGTTTCACATCTCATCTCTTTCAGATCGTAATAAAAAAGTAATCTAGCAAAAGTTATTAAAATTATGTCAGCCATCAGCAAATTTACTTCGTCTTTTTATGAAGACATTACTATTTTTGAAATCTGTTATGCTAACGTCTCATTCCCAATGCCAAAGACCGGAAGTGGAAAAAAAATAGCTGGAAAGCAGATCCCAGGCACAAAACATGATGAGAGAAACAGAGGGAAATATTGAAGGGAATATATACAAATTATGATGCAAGTTATGTAAGCTGGATGTTAGGTTTAGTCAAGGTGTTTATAGGCACGAGGCAAAGCCTACAAGATGAAGTGCTTACAAGAAACCGATGACCATAATATCCAGTAAACTGAGTATACATTTGCAATTATCATAAAATAGATTAAAAAATCTGTTACTCTTATCATATTATTTTGTTAAAACTTGTTAGTATGTAAGTACATGAACTGTTATCCACGAGAGCTGCTGCCGACAAACTGTTCTGCAGTTTGGCAGATTTTTGTAATATTTAATGTACTGTTTAAATGTGAAATAAATATCTAAAAAAAAAAAAAACAATTGTGATTAATGTAAAAAATAGCCTAAAATACATTATTAGTATCTAAGTTTTGATGTCATAAGGACTGTTTTAATAGCAAATCCATCAAAAAATATTATAAACATATCAGACTATTTTTTATCCCAGTACAATGAGGGTTTACTGAAATGCTTGCCAACAGATAGCAGCACTGAGGCGTCGACCTCCATAAGCCACTATCATTGGATACTATTTAACATGCAGCAATGATTGACACATGGTGGCCCAATCACAGCTTACTGAACCCGACGCGCCAGTGCTGCCGCTCATATCAAAATACCCTCATTCATATTATCTGTATTAGAAGCTGGTAAGTCCTGTAAGGATTTATTGGAGCATATTTTATTAAAATTGCCTAAATGTACAGCGTTTATCCTCTTTTTTATTGCCTAATCTCGCTGTAGATATTATTTACACAACAATATCAGTACACATTAATATATAAGTATTAAATAACATAAGTAAACATAGAAATCTTTGATAAAATAAAGATAAATAATAATAAATAATAAATATATACGGATTCTATCTCCTCCCATATTTTACTATTTGTTGTTAATAATTCCCTAGAACGGTTTTCATTTGTTATTTATTAGAATGGAAGCGAAACGAAATTCAATGAAATGAGAAGTAAAAAGTATTATTGACTAAGTCACTACCGCGGCCCTTTTCGAAAAAAAATATGTTTGATTTGTTATTACGTAAAATTAATATGCACATTATCCTAAATAATAAAATCGCACTATTTATAAATTCAGTCGCAAAATAAAATTACTATTAAGGCACACGTATTTCCTTTCATATAATCGGCTAAGCAAAAGTACACCTTATTACGTTAAACAAATTATGTAGGTCATTGTTAAATGTTAACTAACCCAGCTAAGCTGCTCAGTATAGCGGTTATCTACTGCGTAGTTCATTATGATTCAATCGATATTTCATTGGATCTTTTCGTTGGATCGCTAAACATACATACATATTATCACGCCTCTTTCCCATAAGGGGTATACTATGGATCTCCACTCGCTACGATCCTTACAAACCTCTTTCGCTCCATCCACATTCATTACTCTCTTCATGCATGCACGCCGGTTTTAGGTACTCTTTCTCTTTTTGGTACAACGTTCGCAATTTGGTCACGATAAGTTCGTCGAGGCCGGCCCTGACCAACAGTCCCAAACACATCTGCTGAATATATACCTGTCGTATGTCTCCTTTCATCCATCTTCTCAATATGTCCAAACCATCTCAACATTCCTTTCTCAATGTTAGTCACCATATCGTCTGTCACTACACTACACACCGATATGTCCAAACCATCTCAACATTTCTTTCTCAATGTTAGTTACCATATCGTCTGTCACTACACTACACACCGTTCCCTTACTACAGCATTTCTTTAACGATCCATCAAACTTACTCCACACAATGTATTATTAAAAATTATTGTAATCCCATTCATAGGATACAGGGGTCTAAAATAGTTGGCTGTAGCGTAGCCAACTATTTTATTAATTAATATACTAATAACGATATCAAGAAGAACACTCTCTTCTTTGTAAAATAAAAGAGTAGGTCATCGTCAAATATTAACCAAGCCAGCTAAGTTGCTTAGTGGGGCGGTTGCCTACTGCAGAGTTCATTAATATTCAATCGATATTTCATTACTCTGTGGTCTGCTCCGGATCGCGGGAAAATATTGTAATCATATTCATAGGATATTCTGGATAAGATAACTAGCTAGACTCAATCGATAGAAAACACAACCCCGTCCTTTTTCTTTGTGTAATATGTAAGATCTTAAGTAAGCATTTTGAGAATAGCAAAATTACTAGATTATTTTGAAGCTAGTACTATTAGTTAGTATATAAACTAAGACATTAAATTGATTAATTGAGATAATAGACTTTGATTATTCTCAAGTCACAAGGACGGTTACTTTTATTTATTTATGTGTGTGTATCTGGACAAAAGAGGTAAACTTAAGACAAGATGGATGGAGTGTGTGAAGGAAGATATGGGGAAAAAGAAGGTGACGAAGGAGATGGCTCAAAATAGAGCAAAATGGAAGAGGAATTCTCATCCTCAATCCATCCGAGCAAGTAGCAACCCCAATACCTTAATCCCGTTCACCCAGTCCAACTATCTCTTTCCCTCACTAAACGGTTTCGATGTGCAGCAGCGTTGAAATCGATGTAATCCAAACAGACTGCGCGCACCAATCCGCTTGCCAAGCATGGAGAGTGGGGTAACAACCAAAAGATGAAAATCTTTAAAGGCCAGCAGTGGAAGAATATTTATTATTGTATATATATATATATATATATATATATATATATATATATATATATATATATATATATATATATATATTTTAAAACAAGATAATTTAAGGAAGAAGCCTAGTAATTTCGAGTTTATAACAACATTTTAATAATATTACAATTTAATTAGATTATTCAGCGAAAATACGATTAGAACATACTCCGTCTAATCCGTTCTAATCTTAGCAAATTAATACAATGCCGATCTTCGATCCTTCTTGTGGGAGAGTGAACTTTTATTTACGAAAGTAGCTTTATCTTGTAGAGTAACGCATTATAACGGACGGTAAGTAACATTAAATTTAGTCTAATTGATGTGCTGATAAAAAAGACAAATTATTGTTCATTAGTGTTTGAAAGAAACCAACTACAAAGTACCAAATTACTTGTCTAAATAAATTAAGAAATAAGACATGGATAAAATCTACATGGGCAAAATTTTAACCTAAACCTTAAGTCCTGCCGTTTATTCCATTTGATAATTTTTTTAACTTTTTGATAGATGCTTTTCAAGCTTAAATACATTCGGATTAGTCTAGTTAACTAGCTGTGGACCTCCTGCCATCTAACCACTAATGGAATAAATAACAATTACCACTATATAAACCAGTTTCGAGCACTTTCCATCTAACACAATATATTTTACGACTTTTCAATTTGCCCTCCAAGATTTAAGGCTAAATAATTAAAAGTTTGTATGAGAAATCAACTATTCTTAAATATAAATTTCTTTAAACTACGCTGATAATGCTGTAGGGAAAAGCTATAAAACAGTCCAAATATTTTTTCTCAAACAGAAATGTGTACAAGCCATAACACCTCATAAAACAATAACCATTACAGAAAACAAGCGGTTACGAGCATACACGAGCACCGCTGTCCAGCAAACAAACACATTTACGACTGTTATATTAGTCCCCGAATGAACGCGAGTGTGTCGACCGTGAAATCAATGTTCTGCAACTATTTTGAAATTATTCACGAAGCAATTAGTACGTTGGTATTTTTACACGACTGACTAAAATATTTTTTCTTTATTAATTTGTATCGGTAACGTCGGCCCATATTAAGGAAATATACATAATAACCTTAACACACTAAATAACAATATAATGCGTGCGTTCTCAGTCATTCATTTAATGAAAACATCAAAGATTTTTATTATGGTCACTGTCAGAAAAACATAGGCTTAAGGCAACATATAATAAGGTTGGCTAATTACGTAATAACTTAAAACAGAAGCTCCCTTTAGTAGAGGCGGAATAAAGTTACCGAGTCGGTTGTTTGCATGGATCTCACAACTTTTTACGGTAGAAGAGAGTAAATTTTCTTTTAAAAGAAAGGTTCACACTCATCTTCTTGATTCAATAACTTCCTAAATTTTGTTTTCTCTGTAATTATTCATCATTAGTATGTAATAGTATGTATGTATATAGGTAAATAGTATTTGTATGTTATTTTGTAGTATATTTGTCTTATATTTGGCTTTTATTTGTATAGATTTATATATTTTTATTTATATATGCATTACATAGATCACTTTTTTGCGCCTTTCTTTTTTTTCTCTGCTTATCCCTATGGTTGACTGGAAGAGAATGCTCTTAGCATTAAGTCCGCCAATTGTATCAAGTGTTTTATTTTGGATCAATAAAGTTTTAATAAGAGCTGAGTTGGTTTATTTTTACAATTTGTTTTTTGATGGCATCTTTTTTACCATGAAAACAACATACGTGGCCTTTGGGTTGTCTGACCTTGAGTTTTGTCTACCCCGCAAGGTATAAAGACGTGATAATATGTAGTTGTTTCCTTTGCTTTTAAAATATTTTTAAATGTTCAACTAGTCGCTCTGTGTATTCGCCACAAATACTTTTTATTTTTCACAGTCGTGTGTCAATATAAGGCTGTGAGCCGTAAAATCAATGGACTCGCAGCGCTCGGGGCGCTGTCCCAATTGTACGCCTTCTCGGCTCCGTGCATTTTACGAAAATCATACAATACTGCTGTTGCCGCAACTTTACGGTACTTTTTAAATTTAAAACAGTGCTTCATGTGTTCATCAACATAGCCGTAAGAAGCCCACTGCTGGACATAGGCCTCTCTAAGGATTTCCATCATTTGGAAGGGTTTTGCCATACTCACCACATTTGGCAAATGGATTGGTGAGCGCAGTGTGTTTGGCTTATCTCGGTTCCGACGCTGCTGCCCATCGAAACCACTTTTAAAGCAAAGGAACCCTTCGTTTCCTTTTCCCAGAAGTTTGTTAGACTGAGGTAAAGGCATTTGAGATGCTACTTGCTCGTATGGATACGGGATGAGAAAGTTATAGCTCTGGATGAATTTATATATAATTTCTCAAATAGTCTCATAAGTTACAAACATAAAAAAATACAACCGATTTGAGAACTTCCTTCTCTTTTGAAGTTGGTTGATAAGATTTCATTTTTCGCCCAGAATAATATCGTAGCGACGATAGAATATCTTTTAATTTAATTAGCGAGCCGCCAAAAAGATCCGAGAAAAGTTTGTAAGTCGCCGAAGCCCGTAATACAAATTAGCGCACAGTCCAATCAATTCGGGCACAGCCGGCGAACTCTCTAATTAATTTATTAGATATTTTAATCAAATTTGTGGTTCAAACGCTCTGCGCTTCTCGCGTAGGTAAGGGGCAAGAAAAGGGTTTTAATTCTGTAAACAACGTTTTTATCTTCATTTAAATAATTGTCTTTTTATTAATTACAACTAAAAATATTTTAGGAATCGTATTTTGAAAAAAAGAACTTGAATAAATAAATTACCTACTTAGATTGAACCATCCCCAAAATAAGTTCTGAATTGTTATTATTCGATGTTAACCCAATTTTTAATATGAAAAATTATCCGTCCGTTAATTTAATTTATTGTTTCAAGTATGTTATTTTTCATGGTGTAATTATGTTTAGTATCAATATAATTATTTACATGATATATAAAGACAGAATAAACTAACAAAGTTTACTAACTATACTAAAACTAAAGAGATAGAAATATAAATAAGCAGCAGCATCGGAACCGAGATATAAGCCAAACAAACTGCGCTCACCTACCCGTCTGCCAAGAGTGGTGGGAATGGCAAAACCACATGACAGAATCCTTTAGGAAGGCCATTCATTAGTGGAGTTCCTGCAGCTGAGTCGAAGAAATGAGATAGAGAGAGAGATACAGAATTTACCTAATAAACTGACTACCTCATAGGACCATCAAGAATGATAAAATTAATGTAATATATCGCTACCAAGGCTGTAATTCACGTTATTTCATTACAAATATTCTTCGCGCCGCGCCGTCTCGTGCTTTCCCGCCATAAGGAGAGGTCACAAAATATTCACCTATAGAAGTGACGCTCTACTTAGCGGACGAAAAGCACTTAAATAGCATAATAAAAGTCGTAGTATACGTAATCTTGTAAAGAAATATAATGTAATCTCTCGCATAAACAGTATCTAATCTATTTGATTAAAAATAATTATAAAATGATATTAAATATAAAACTGTAAACTGTCTAAATTATATAATCCGCAAAAACTATAGCATAACGTTAAATATTGTTATAAAGGCTCAAGATTTCTGTAATTTAATCAGAAATAAATATACTTAGCAGTTTATTCCCAGTGTTTTATTCGCAAATTATACTGTTTGTTTCATAATTCATCTTGGAAACTGTTTACATTATACGTCCCTCAAGAATATACGTATTAACATTGACGTAACATATCGCTTCAAAGGCTGTAATTTACGTAACTTAATTACAAATATTCTTAGCGCCGTCTCGTGCTTCCCGTCGTAACGGAGGCCGTAAATTAATAAAATACAGAAGTAACGCTACTCTGTCATAAGCGGTAACAATGATCTGTGTTACCCAATGAGTTTAGAGTTCGATACTAAAATATTGTCCGCCCCGGCTTTGCCCGTAGTACTAGCTTATGTTACTGAGGTATAAAATACCCACCTAACGGTGAAATAATTTTTGAAATCGGTCCAAAAGTAAGTGAGTAAATATATGTATCGCGGATGCAACATCACGCACAATTGTTTAAAAATTGTATTCAAAAATTTAACGGCATTTCAAAAATAGCACTCATGTTTGTGCTAAGCAAGCACTAGTGACGGCGTGCTATTTTTGAACCAGTTATCACTCGAAATTGAATGATTTTTAACGAGGATTTTTATTAGAGTTTTTGTTTGTTTGTTTGAAAACATTGTATTATCTTACTAATATTAGGTATTAGAGGAATGATTTGATTAATTGTTTGAAGGCTCCAAGCTACTGGTCCAATTTTCAAAATTCTTTTACTCATAGAAAGCTAGCGGGTGAAGAGGCTAAAATTACGCGGACGAAGTCGCGCTAAAATAGCTAGCACCCACTTCCCAACTAATATTATAAATGCGAAAGTGAGTTTGTTTGTGTTTTGATAATTTGTTTGATACGCTTTTACGGCGTAAATACTGAACCGATCATCATGAAATTTTGATACATGAGTACGGAGAAGGACGTAGGCTATATATCACGCGCGCAAAGCCGCTAGTTTGGTAAAGCAACTTGACTAATTGTTTGCAGTTATATTGAAACAAAGTGATGATCTGCGTCACACCTGTAATTTGCAGCGAGGTCTGCGAATAGCTTCACACAGGCGAGGCCCCCATTACAGCTCCGTGAGAAGCGGGTATAAGACCGTGCAATCTAACTTTCCATTGCGATAAAGGTGCTTTGGCAACGGATAGTGGTTATAAAGCAGTTTCGCCGCGTTTTTAAGGTAACTAGGTAGGGTTAAAAACTATTTCGTTATTCATGAAATAACGACATTAATAAAATAATAACATTTTTTATTTTATGAATAACGAAATAGTTAATGTAATGTCACTAAGCTACTTTCTTTCGCCAACTGCATGCTTGCTTATTACAAACAAAGCTTTTTTTATTAATACTTGCTCTTTTTTGTCGTCAAAATAATAACATTTTCAAACTTTCAACTAAAATTTTAAATGTAACATTTGAATTGCTTTACTATCACAAAACTAAAGCAGTGAGTGAACACTGCTACAGTTATGTGTCATCTAAAAATTTTGTAGGTTAGTAATATATTTTCCTTTCTTGGAACATTTGAACATCAATTCTAAATTTTTTTCTTTCTTTTGTTTAATTCGACACATATTCATGTAGCTGTTGTTGTTGTTTGCAGGTGGCCAACGCTGGTGTCAGATTTATCAAGCTAACTAAATTGCCATCAGTCATGACAGCCAGGGCCAACGGCTTAGCCTGACTTCCAAAGCATTTCTTGTCTGCGGTCTACCTGCCTTACTTCACCACGAGAAATTATTTTTGCCACAGTTCACCTGGACGCCCACAGAAAATAAAGGAGCTCGAGATATTAAATGCCATTGCAGTCTCCCATCCCACTGTAGACCGTGCCAAACCTTGCTTAACCTGCGTAAGCACTAATAATATTCACGCCCACTGGGCCATCAAACCCTTAAATGTCTGAGTTCAAATTACACCTACAACGCTTATAAACAGAGAAAGAACAACCAAAAAAAATTGTTTATGTCGTTAAGCAGTATGATATACCTTTATATTAAGAGTGTTACCTTTAAATTACTTAACCTTAAAGAATCAGTACCTGTACAATTTTTATATTGTAATATTGCGGTATCATTATTTTTTTAGATATTGACATTATGAAATAAAGGTTTTCTTTAAATTTTACCGGCGAGGATTCGCCTCAATGTTCTTCGTACCATCATTTTTTCAGTACTGAAAATATTTAAGTTAAGGTGCCATTAATATAAAGGTAAAACGATACCGTAAATGTAAAAATATATAATAATTAATTAGCTGTATCACAACCGTAATTGTCAACCGTTTTGGTAATTTTATACCGGTACCAAACCCTTATACGACTAGTAAACAGTAGTCTTATAGTAAACAGCATTACTACTCCTGCACTTGCTTAACCAATTCCGTGGGGTCACGCATGAATGGGATCGATCGCGGGGATCGGGGGTGGGGGGTCGCCACCCCGGTCGACGACCTGCCGCGGACAATTAGCTGCAAGAAATGAGGTCAAGTTCGTGGCTGCTGGTAAGTGACCCTAGCGAACATCTGTATTTTAAATATGTGCATTTACATATGCAAAATCTGAAGTACTTTCTTACGGCTTAGATAGAGCCTCTTAAGCAACAATTACAGCCCTTAAGAGCAAGGAATTTCAATGTACCTCGCGAGCTACGAGAAATTTCTTGCTCTGTGCAACAAACGTTATAATAAGTGAAATAAAACAAACATAAATTTGTTACTTACAACTTCCAAATCAATTCCAATGAGTAGTTATCAAGAAAAAAATTACCTGAAACAAAAAATAATAATAATTAGAATAGTTTGTTCTGCTGTTTCAGTTATTTATATTATAAGTATGGAAATGGATTCCACATTAATAATATAAATGCAAAAGTAACCCTGTGTATTGGTCCGTTACTTGTCACGCTTCATCCATTTGTCCAGGTAAAGACGAAAGTACTCGTCACTCTAATTTTCTGCAAGATGGTCCACGTTTTATCCACTACACTCATTTGGATGAAATTTGGTATAAAGATAAGTTAAGGCCTGGCAAAGGACGCATGGTAAGTACTTTTCATCCCAAAAAAGTACTGCTCCTGAGTAATCTACAGTCACGTAAGCGAAGCGGTTGGCGCAAGGTAATTGGCTATAATTTATAAAGATTTTTAGAACAATACTGAGCCACACTGCTGCTCATTGAATACTTCAGGCGTAGGCCAGAAACGGATTCTTCAAGAAAAGCCGCCAAAGTTACAGCGGACAGGTAGGTTTTACAATACTTACCATAAATCTTTTACTGATCCACTGATCACTTGTCATGACTAAATCTATTTTCGTCCGATCATAGCAATTCGATCAAAAAACAGAAAACCATGACATGATATTATCTAATACAATTGATTTATTCGCGAAATGGCTTAATGAAAATAATTTAACCGTAAATACATCTAAGACAAAAATAGTACAATTTAAAAATAACAATTTGACATTGCCTAATCTCAATATTATACATAATAATGACAAAGTTGAAGACGTAAAGGAAATAAATTTTCTTGGTATAACCTTAGACAAAAACTGCAATTGGAAGGCGCATATAAATAGCTTATGTAAAAAAATAAATAAGTTTGTATACGTACTCAGAAAGCTACGTGTTACTGCCGGAGTAAAAACTGCACTAACAGCCTATCACGGCTATGTAGGATCACTCCTACGATATGGTATATTACTATGGGGAAGCTCAACTTTATTCAATAAGGCGTTTATTACACAAAAGAAATGCGTATGTGCAATGTGTCTAGCATACCCACTTGACTCGTGTAGGCCATTATTTAAGCAGCTGAAATTATTAACATTGCCATCACTTTATATTTTAGAGGCTGGTTTATTTGTGAAAAAACATCCGGATCTGTTCAAAAAGGCAAATATAAACAAGAAACACCTGTCAAGAGATCCCACAAAATTACTTTTTCCATGCTCTAGGACAACACATTTGCAGAAAAATTGTTATTATATGGTAATTAAAATGTATAATAAAATTCCAAAGTCTATTCGGGAACTGCCTTTTAACCACTTTAAGATCAAATTGAACAATTGGCTTCTTGACAAGTGCTTCTACACAATCAATGAATTTATGACTACTAAACAATAATATTAATACATTTTGACATTTATTAAACTGGACATAATTTTATTCACTAGCTTTAAAAATTGTTATTAATAATAGTTTTGTAATAGAAAAAAAAGAAATTTGCATGCTATTAATATAGCTAAATAGGCCTGAACTTAGCAAAACCATACCATGTTTATTATTGTACCCTATTTAAAGCAAATAAATGATTTTGAATTTTGAATTTGAATTAAGTCCAAACTTTGGCAACAAACAAGGCAAATAGACGGGTTCGGGAATCTGGCAATAATTCGAAGTTTACAACGCGACGATGCTTAAAAACTCCACAAGTTTCTAGGAAACCTCAATGATTTAGTCGGGGATGGTGGCTAATGGGACATGCATGTATCTATTAATTTAATAATTAAGTAGGTACGCTATTGTATTAGGGAGACCTGTCATGATAGTGTAAGAAATGAATGAATAAATAAATAAATAAGTTGTGAACTTGTGAGGATAATAGATTTATCGGCAGAATAGCTAAAGGACCTATGAGAACTTAAAAGGACAATTATTACATGCATACAATTAGATTTTTAAATTTATCTTAGTACAAACATACATATTATTACGTCCTCAAACCTTGCGGGGTAGACAGAGCCCAAGGTCAGTGTATAAATAATAATAAATATAAATAAATATATACGGACAAATCACACAGATTGAGCTAGCCCCAAAGTAAGTTCTAATGAAAGACTTGTGTTATGGGACACTAACTCAACGATACTATATTTTATAACAAATACATATATAGATAAACATCCAAGACCCAGGTCAATCTGAAAAAGATCGTTTTCCATCTTGACCTGACCGGGGATCGAACCCGGGACCATCCGTGTCGCAGGCTAGTGGGCATCAGGATGGAAAGCGGAATCAATAGAAACACTGATAGTTGTTAGTCGCATCGCCTATTGAAGTAATTTCTTAGATTTTTCGCCCCCCTCTCGACCACTTTTTACGTTCTGAACGGGAAGAAAAGCAGCTGGTATATGTTATGTTTTTCTTTTCTCCCAAACCAACATGGGAGGGATTATCTTAGTGAAGGGAAGATAAATAAGCTTTATAATAAAACAGACTATTTAAAAAAAAACGTTATTCTATGCCAAAAAAATTCAGCCTAGATTACATGGGAGAGTCGTGTATCTATACATCAAATTTCGTTGATTTATTGAGAAATCATAATGTTATAAAGAAACTCACATACATTCTTACTCGTACATTCAAACCATTTTTTGGCCAGTCATTTAAATTGAACGTCACAGTTAATGGTTACATTCGATAAATACGATCATACCAATGTTCATAACTGAATTGAATTCAATTCAATTACCGCAACAGTCACTTGGCAAGACAAGGCTTCTAGTCGTCCGATTAAGTCAATTACTCCAAACTTAGATCGCGAACAAGTCTCGACAAACAAATGGACAAACGGACATCTTCAATCGAATTTAGTCGACGCTCAAAGTTATTATTTCTTCTTCTTCTATGTCGTTGAATGGCAAATGTGTGTATCAAATATGTATTTACCAGCGTTTTGCAACTATGATTGCGTTTGCCTCATTGAGATCCTGCATAGTGCAAGAAGTTTAGTTTTCTGGGCACACCAAATGGTGAGCCACAGTTAAGAGTTATATTTATATAGCTTTCACCTAATGCTTTAAAATACCATTTTCAAATCTTGGAAGAACTAGGTGAACGCTTACTGAAAATTGATGATTCTTGAAAATACTTCCTTCATATTTCATGGAATGCAGAATTGCTGAAGTATCAAAATATGAATTTGAAGGAAACTAATTTGTTAAGTTGTGTCGAAATATCAGACGAAACTCAAAAGTAATCGCGGAAAGGGCGATATTGCAAATAATAGTATTCTGATAAGCTGTTATAAAAACATATCTATGTCGTACGGTGGTAAGATGTGCCATCATAACTAAAAGTAGCCTCAAATACATATTTATAATTGTCTCCAACCAAAAGAAAGATCATCGCAATCCTCATAATTGAAATCAATTTTGTGACAGTAACAGCCTGGCTAGACAGGAATCTCATAGTTCTAAGCCAATTACTCCAAACTTTGGTCGCAAACAACGTCTCGAGCTTGGACAAACGGACGTCTTGAACAATCTAGTAAACGCTCTAAGTTTACATTGCTTTCCAACGATTCGTGAAAATACTTAAATTTTCTAGAAAATATTTTTTCAGAAAATGTTGAAGGAATAATATTAAGCAGTCCACACTTTCATACTATCTTTAGTAATATTATAAATGCGAAAGTAATTCTGTCTGTCTGTCTCGCGTTCACACCAAAACTACTGAAATTTGGTACACAGATAGTCTAGACCCTAAGTAAGGACATAGGCTTTTTGCGTGTAAAATTATTAATATTTGGTAATATAAGTAGTCGCAAGTTTAAATATACCTTTCTATCTTATGCAAATTTCAAAGACAATACTTTCCACCCGTTCCAACGAATTTAATGAGCCATTTTTCACGACAACAACAGCGAAGGAAGCGATACATCACCCACGTGGCAGCAAAGAGTCTCCCCTCTAATAGGTTTCCAAAGAATTAAGCAGATCCATCAAAATGACGGCCTCTATTGTGATAGAGGCTAAGGGGGACTTAAATTATAAGCCGCGGGACGGACCACGTGGTTAACGTTTGCCATGCTGCATTTTTGGTTAGAGAGAGATAACAGGATTTGTTTTCGTTACTTTTTTGACAGAGGTAGACAGAGTCTAGGTCTTAAGATCTAGGGTCCATGTTAATGGGGCACACTAGGCACAGTAGCGACGCCAATCATTTTATTCCTAATACTTTACAAATAGAAAGAAATTCAAGAATGTAAATCATATAAGCACTAGTAAATAACCTGAAGTATTTTTGGAATCATGTTTATTATTATCGGAATCAGTGAGAATTATGAGAATCTGATTACCGGTCGAGCTCCGTGGCGCAGTGGTCAACACGCCAGCCTGCGACACGGAGGTCCCGGGTTCGATCCCCGGCCAGGTCAAGATGGAAAACGATATTTTTCAAATTGGCCTGGGTCTTGGATGTTTATCTATATAAGTATATGTTATAAAATATAGTATCGTTGAGTTAGTATCCCACGACACAAGTTCACAACTTACTGTGGGGCTAGCTCAATTTGTATGATATGTCCCTATATATTTATTTATTTATTTATTATTTATTGTAAAAAATATAAAAGAGGTAAATACCTGATTCAGGGCTCTGCTCCATAGAGTGTAGATCCTGCTGTGACCGGCGCCGGTGACGGTACTGCTCTCGGTAATCCGGCCACCGGCCGTACTGAGCCGGCGCGTTCAGGTACTCCTGGGATGAAAACCGGGATGCGCGCGGCGGAGAAAATCCCATCTGATTGTAGTAATCATGTCTGAAGACGACATCCGGGTGACTGATTCCGCCGGGAGCTATCTGACTCCCGAAGTGACTCCGATGACCGAGGTATTCAGGCTTCATTGGCGGGCCATCAGTCAATTCATGGCCATGGATGGATGTTGAACGCTGAGGCCCGTAATCTCGGAGACGGTTGGATAGATCAAAGCCTATTCGATGCGGAGAGTAGTCCAGCCCTCGAGGCCCCATTTCGAAGTGACCGTGAGGCCTGCTGCTGCGGTAGAAGTGGGGAGAGAATGGATTCTTGCTCTCTTGAGCTCTGGCCGGACTGTAGTTCTCAGGTTTAGGTTTTTCATCAGACTTTTGGCTCTTTTCGTTGCTCGGTTGCGACTTGACGTCATTTTGATTTGGTTCTTTCTTTCCCTCATGAACTCGGTTCTTCTGATGAGAAGGCGAGTCCGACATATCCTGAGAAGCTCTTCTGTTAAACTCCTGGACCTTTTCAGGTACAAATCCTTGCGCTTGCGACATTATCACTTATTAAAACACATCAAAATGCTTACACTTACATAAATTGACTAGGCAAATAGTACGTATATCAAAAGTGTTGAATAAAGTTTCTAAACTAGGTATATGCGTGGTTTTATTAAAAACACTTATCGTATGAGTATATAGGAAAAATAATCACAACCGAATACACGGGCTGGGGGAGAGAAGCGACATTACTCTATCCACTTATACTAGTTTTCATTTAGCGTGTCAATGTGGGCATTGATCTCTATTGTTTGCTTACACTTAAACACCAGCTTATAATTACCTACATATACTAATCAATCCTTTATCTCTTTCAGGGCAAAGAGAGTGGCTATGACCGTATACTATAAACATAGTTATATGGTTACAAGGCCTAGACCACATTAAAAAAAATGGGTTTCTAGCTTTTTAGCATCACTTACGTGATTCAGCAATTATCTAGACCTGCGTTTACATTTTACATGGAATGAGACACAGTTTTTTTTTTCTCCTAGTCAGAATAAGATTGATAAGTAGGTCCTAATAAAAATTTAAACAAATGAGAGTAAGCGACGGAGATGAATATTATCTGCACGTCAATGTCCGCTTTTGACACGACAAGTGACTACTAGCATAGTGAGCAGTCTGTTGAGCGGTATATTGTTTGGTTGCGAGTGGTGAGCGGTCGGCGAATATTGGCGTGTTGTGAACAAGAGGTGGAATGGCCAAACTTGTTGCTTGTCGGTTGCCGTAGACATGGTTATATTGAATGTTTATTACGTATAAATAAACACTCTCTTTCTTTAAAAAAATGTATAACAAAGATACGAAATGAGGCCATTTATAGCAATTGGCAGTAATGGATAAAAAAAATTATTTGTATAATATCCATAGACTACCAAAACGATGTTTTATTCTTTCATCAATAGAAAAATACTTAAGGCGAAGTGAGTTCACACACTAGCGCCACCCAGCAATTAATTCATTTACTCCTAAATCAAATCAAATTTAAAAAATCTAATAGCTGATTGCCCTAGTAAATTACTTGTAGTATTCTTTTTGTTACTTTTCATAGATATTACAATCTAAATTTAATACAACGAATTTTTACCGCCATAAGTGGTCACGTTTGGCGGTAATAATTCATCAAATTAAAAATAGTGAAAACGTGTACCAATAATACTACAAGTAATTTACTAGGGCACTCAGCAATTAGATTTTTTAAATTTGATATGTTTTAGGACTTATAGAATTAATTGCTGGGTGGCGCTAGTGTGTGAACTCACTACGCCTTAACAGCGAGTACAGAGCCTATAAAGTAGCGCTTGATTGTTTGTTTGAATCGAATAGGCTCCGAAACTACTGGACCGATTTACAGAATTCTTTCAGATGCTGGACGACAAGCTGGACGGATACCAGAGCAAGCTTAGTGCTTATAATAAACCTGTAACTATAATAGTCAGCTTACTGAGCACGAGCATCACACAACGATTTTCAACACATTTGCGATTACTATAAAATAAATTAAGCAATTATTATTATGATTGGTGTAATAAAATGGTCTCGTCCGTAAAATACAGTATTACGATTCAGTTTCAATGTCTTAAGGACCATATTAAGAGAAAGAAATTGAAAATCATATTTTGTAATATACAATTTCAATAATGAACAAAGAGGTCGAACGTAATTTAATACTTGTTTTCCAACAAGTTCATATTATGAGAAATAACATTTTAAAACCTTGTAGAAGCGAAAGAAACCGACCCAATAGGTATCAATTACGCTTGTTTCAGGCCAATATTATTTTAGGTCCGAATTATGAATATTCCCCACAGTTCGGAGTTCCATAAAATTTGGAATTACTAACATAGATCGCGTTACTCCTCTTGAATTTATTGCGGGACATATTTTACTACTCTAATACGATAATTATATGCGTTCTTCTAGGAAACTACAAGGTACAGAGGAAACGGCTGGCTACTTCGGGTGACTTTGAATTGGGTAAAACTTACTTTGTAAAGCAACTTAGGAACTGTTTACCCGAAGATATTTTATGAGTTTCAAACTAACTACATTTTAAGGACCCATTTTTTCTCGAGGAAGACTATATGGTCTTTGCTTTAAATCCACCATTCACTGAAGCTATAGACATTCACAAAGGTCTATGGGCTCAATAAGTTAAAATTATATAATTAAATTAAATGAATAGAAGTTAAAGAAACTTTTTGTTTTGATTTATCTCATTAGACTAAATCTGTGTTATTATAAAACAGAAAAAAATAAATAACAATCCTAATACTATTCTCTACTGCAGGAGCATGACCCTCTCTGTACTAGCTTGTGTTTCCCAAGGCGCCTTCTACGACATTCACGGAAAAGCTTGGAGTGGTCCTATTCTACTCTGCTGGGAACCACACGGCGTATTAACAATGTACAAAAATCATTCTAGTCTACTGCGAGGAGATACTCGAATGGGTTTAATAATAAAACCATGTTTTAGACGCTACTGAATGTTATCACATATCGGCTATGTTTTGATTCAATTGTTGCTCGAGCGTATCCTGCGGGAATTTCCACTTTATTCCCTTAATTTAAGGTCGGGTATTCAGCAGCCGTGTTGACGGAGGGGCAAAATCAACAGTGCCCCGTTAGTGCCCCCCGGAGCGTCCATGATAACTCGGTTTATCTGTTTGCTCGCGTCTCGCGAACTACGAAGATGCTCGGATATTGCGTTACGGGTACGCTGCACGCATATAGAAAGTGTAGAAGTGATACTTCTAGTAGACGAAGAGGCATCGATCTTCTTTCCTACTTACTTACTAGTAAGTAATTTGTTCAAATCGTTGAACCATCTTGAAACCCCTTCTGGCTAAGGAATATGACAGACACTTTTCCAAAATTAACAGTCAGCCAGATTTTCTTCAGCAGAAATGAAGTACCCCTATTTTATTTCTATAAAGAAATCTTTTTTTATCTTTATAAAATACCAGCTGTTACCCGCGGCTTTGCCTGTGTGATATATAGCCTATATCCTTCTCAGAACCCTAACCTATGTGAATGCAAAATTTCATGATTGGCGGTTAGGTAGATAAGGCGTGAAAGCGTAACAAACAAACTCACTTTTCCATTTATAATATTAGTTAGGATTTAGGACAAACAGGCATACAGCCTATCTGATTGAAAGCGGTTACCGTAGCCTATGCATGCAGGGGTGCTACTCGCGTGTTGCCGTTTCGTAAAACATATTAATTTTTACAGTAGATATTAAGATGAATTGAAATTATCGTTATTTTTTATTTACTCCATTATAAAATTAACATTTATTTTGCATATTTTTTAAATACTCAGTCGAGTTTTTGCTATAAAAATACAGGTATTATAATGATTTAATAAAAATTCACGGGAATTCAGTATTACATCATTGCTGTTTTGATAAGAGATGATTCTACACAGTAACTATTTTGCGCATGTAGCGAACTCGCTAGGAAATTCGTTAGGGGCCGACTTCGAGACATACGCTAGACAGAGAGGGAAGATGGTGTATCTCATTAAGACGGCGTGGATAGGACATCTTATTTCCAAGACACGTATTAAAGGGAGCATTCACTTTAGCATATTGTAATGTACCGTCCACCTAGAAAGGGAAACAAAATTGACCTTAGTTCGTTGAAATAGAGTTGTTTTTAGTAGCAACAATACCCTTCCTGTGAAGAAAATTTTCGTGCAATGTGAAACTAAATGCTATTTTTTGTAAATTAAAAATCGCATTGTTACTTATCTAATCCAGTGTTTTAAAAGCAATCAATAGTGTCGGATTTCAAAAACAATTTAGAAGCACCATATTTATTTCATGTGAGTGTATATATAAAATCAACTCAACGTACACCAAATACTAACTTGGCACTGGGCACTTGGCGGTAGGAGCAAAATAAAATTAACAAGTCTTTGTGATATTTCTACATTTTAAAATTTATTTAAAATATAATTTAAGGTTTCTTTCACTTACTGTAAGCTTATAATAGCATAATTTAGTGATACTTATATTGGCAAACACTTGTATGAAGATTTAAAACCATTTTGAATTAAACACCACCTACCAGTCATCTATCACACACTGTTAAAGTTGCCGCACTTGGTTGAACGTTGAACACTACACTTCAACATAATGTCTCAGTTGTCTGAAGTCCTGAAGACTCAGCTAAGCCTAGAGGCTCGCTTCAATGAGAAGATGGCAGAATTAGCTTCCCAGTTGCAGTCAGCGGCGCCCTCCAAGGATACAGTCGCAAAGGTAGCAGAAGAATTCCGGTCCTTTAGGGAATCTATGTATAAAATGCTTGGCATTATTCGGCAGCAAATCGCAGAATGCATGGGCTTTGTTGACAACATGGAGAACCAACATCGCTTGAAAGTGTTGATTTTTTCTGGCATTCCTGAGGCATCGCAAGAAGACTGTAAAAGAGTTTTTCTGGACTTGGCTGAGAAGAAGATGAATATAGGAGGTATCAATCCTAGTGACATCAAGGTTTGTCACCGTCTCGGACAGTCTACAAAGGATCACCATCGGCCATTGCTGGTTCGCTTCTGTGAATATGCTACAAAGTCGACAGTCTGGAACAAGAAGTCTTCACTCAAGGGCAGCAAAATATCTGTGAAGGAGTTTCTAACCAAAGCCAGGATGGTGGTCTTTGGGTCGGCAAGACAGCATTTCGGGATGCGCAATTGTTGGTCGCAGGATGGAGAGAGATTATTGAGAAGTTTCCACAATCCGGTGGTCATGCAGCTGTCCAACAGGCTGATAAGTAAAGTCCTGCTTAGTCTGGTGCTGTAATCGTCGATAGTGGCTCTTCAGTTTGATCCTGTGTGATTCTCCTGATTCCAGCAGTTTCAACCTAAGGATTGTATACTTTTTTTTATGTTTATTTTAATGTACCTTGCCTTGGTAATTATAATCCTCATTATTTTTCAATCCAATATTTTTTTAAGAGGGTCTGTGAATCTTTGAAGTTATTGACAGTGACAGTACTCTGTGGTGACAGTGACACCGATTGAATGAAGTTTCTCTCTTTTTTTTATTTTACGGCTCTGGATACAAATCCTGGGGTGCTATTTTTGAACAATTTTTTTTATGGAAAAACCGCTCGTTTGCAAACGGCTGGATTTCGAGAATCGTACCCTTGTTATTATTTAATTTTGTTCTCCTTGAAATGTCAAAGTGATATCTACATGGTGTTTTTGTTTTTCTTTATTTAGCGTTCTGTTCAAATAATTTAACTTGTAAAGTTTTTTTTTTTTTTTTTTTTTTTTATTTCCATGTTTTTATAAGAACTTACTTGTTTTTATTAAGTATTTTCATAGGTTATTTAAAATCCAAATAACTATGTGATTCACCTTGTCTTGGGTCTCCTTTGGGGGCTGGATGCTTGAGGAATATTGTTAGTAGCGAGTGTGGACCTCTTGATTCAGCTCTTTGGGTGATTCGGGGCAGGTGGGAATTTTTGATCACTGTCACTTTGTCACACAAAGTTTATTTTTTTTTTAGCTTTTAAATGTTTAGTATATGTTTGTGATCAACTGGTGGGTGGTGCTGAGAGTTGGATCTTAGCTCACGTTAAACTAATACTGTTTGTTTACTTTTTGTTAATTTTGTAATTTAATTCGTAATTAATATTTTGTATTTATTATATATTATTTACTATGTTCCATATGTCTGACAGCGATTCATACAATTCATCCGATGATGAATTTCATTCATGTAATAGCAGTGCTTCATCCACCTTTATTTCTCTTGGTGATTATATTAGCAGCGTATTTAAAAATAATTCGTCTCACTTTAATGTCTGTCACATAAATGCGCAGAGCCTTCCGGGTCACTACACTGATTTCGTCGATACTTTTTCGGGGGTAAACCTGCACGCCATTCTTGTATCGGAAACCTGGCTTAAACCGGAACTCTCTTCCACATCGTATCCACTCCCCGGTTTTATCCTAATAAGAAACGATCGGATCGGCAAAGATTGTGGTGGTGTAGCTGTTTACCTCCGCAGTGATATTAGTTATCAATTATTATTGTCATCTCCTCCACAGTATTCTGCTTCTGCTGAATTCATTTTTCTTGAAATATCACTAATGGGCGCTAAAGCGGTTCTTGGAGTTGTATATTGTCCCCCGTCCACCAATTATTTTTCTGACCTCGAAGTAGCCATTGATTCCCTCGGGTCTGAGTACAATCATCATATTATAATGGGAGATCTTAACACGGATCAACTTGCCCCCCAGTCAGCTAGGTCTCAACGTCTGCGTCACATTTTAGAGTCTGCCAGTTTAAATGTGTTACCGCTACAAGCGACTCATCATAATATTGATACGGATGATACCTGGCTTGACTTGATCATCACATCCTCCACTGAACATGTTTACTCTCATGGCCAACATCCTGCGCCGGCATTCTCTCGACATGATCTCCTCCACTGCTCATACCTTCTCAAGCTCCCTAAAACTCCAACCAAATTTTTATTTAGACGTAGCTTTGCTCGAACTGATTTAAATAGTTTACATTTGGATGCCTCAAACATAGACTGGGCACAGGTTTCGTCTGCAGTTGGGGTAGATAACAAAGTGGCCGTCTTTAATGGTCTTCTTGTGGAGCTATATGACAGGCATGCACCGGTGCGTAGGGTTAAGTTGAAGCGTCCTCCTGCTCCGTGGATAACGCAAGGTGTGCGGATGTTTATGAGAAGGAGGGATCGGGCATATTGGAGATTTAAAAAGAATCGATCGGACGAGAATTGGGCTTTGTATAAAGTTGCAAGGAATCGGTGCAATCGGATGATTCGTGATGCTAAACGCCGTCTAATTCATGACACAATTGCTTCCTCTTCTTCTGCCGATATCTGGAAGTTTCTTGGAACTCTAGGTATCGGTAAGTCTCGTTCTTTAGAGATTCCTTCGTCATTAACACTTGATGACATCAATAATCATTTCACCACCACTTCTCTCTTGGATCAAGCCACCAAATTTGCAACTATTTCGCACATCACTTCACTTCCTGTCCTTGATTTCACGGAATTTAATTTTACCCCTGTTAGTGATGATGAAATCAGAAAGATACTCTTATCCATAAAGTCAAGGGCTGTAGGTTCCGACAAGATCAACCGTCGAATGATTGAACCTATTCTCGACATAATACTTCCTGTAATTACTCATATTATAAACTTTTCTTTCGCCTCTTCTCAGTTCCCTTCTCTTTGGCGAAAAGCTTTTATTCGTCCTCTCCCTAAAGTCCCTCAACCTCAATGTCTTAATGACCTTCGCCCTATATCTATTCTTCCGTTTCTCTCAAAAGTGCTTGAAGCTGTTGCCCATCATCAACTTTCTCAACATATTCATCGTAATGGCTTGTTGAATATGTATCAATCAGGTTTTCGTCGAGGGCACAGTACGGTTTCAGCGCTCCTGAAAGTTACGGACGATATTAGGGAGGGTATGGAGAACTCTAAAGTCACTGTTTTGGCATTAGTAGACTTCTCTAACGCCTTTAATACTGTAGATCATGACATACTACTAGCAGTCCTTTCTCATTTTAATGTTTCTTTTTCAGCTGTTGAATGGTTCTCCACTTATCTTCGAGGGCGACAGCAGTCAGTTTGCATTGATGAGTCATCATCTAATTGGCGTGAACAAGATACTGGCGTTCCTCAGGGCGGCATTCTTTCTCCCCTTCTATTCTCTATTTTCATAGATTCTATTACTAAAGATCTTCAGTGTTCCTATCATCTGTACGCCGATGACTTGCAACTTTATGCTCAAGCAGGGGTTGACGAGGTTGATGTAGCGATTGGCCAAGTAAATACTGCTTTGAGGTCCATTGGGGATTGGTCTCGGAGATTCGGAGTCAGAGTTAACCCCAGCAAATGTCAGGCTTTATTGGTTGGTAGTCCGTACTTCATTCGACGCATTGATTTGGGTTCTCAGCCTGCCGTCTGTTTCGATGGGACTGTAGTACCATTTAGCACGATCGTCAAAGATCTGGGACTACACATAGATTCTGCCCTTCGATGGGATTCCCAAATCTCTGTTATTTCTAAAAAGGTCACGGGTGTGCTTCGTGCACTATATAAATTAAAAAACTTTCTGCCCGACGCTACAAAAATCATGTTGATTAATGCTTTGGTGGTACCTATCATTGACTATGCTGACGTGTGTTGCTCAGACCTGAGTAGTGATTTACTTAATAAACTCGATCGTCTCCTTAATAACTGTATCCGCTTTATCTTCGGGTTGCGTAAGTATGATCACGTGTCTACTTATCGCTCACAACTTCACTGGTTACCAATACGTCAGCGTCGTGATTTGCATATTCTCTCTATTCTCTTTTCTATTCTTTTCGAACCCAATACTCCGACATATCTAAAGTCTAAATTTCGATTTCTGAGTGACACCCACTTCAGAGAACTTCGCTCTTCTAATAATCTTCTCCTTCATATGCCAGTTCATAGGAGTGGGTTTTTCGGAAACTCTTTTATGATTCGTGCTATTAAATTATGGAATGCCCTACCGGTGGATATCCGGAAGGCTCAAACTCGTTTGACTTTTAAAAATAGGGTGAAAGCTCATTTCCTACAAGGTCTGTCAGATTCATGATATATATGTAGTATATGTATCGTCTATTATATTTATATGTACTAGCGTGTATGATGTTTATGTAGTTTATTATTCTAGTTTATTTTATTAATGTTTTTTTTTTTCTCTTTAATTTTTTTTTTTTCTAACTTTGCACTACCCCATCAATTGTCATCATCACCCAGTTGGTTGACTGGCAGAAAAAGCCATTGGCTTTAAGTCCGCCTTTACACTGTATTGTGTATAAAGTAAATAAATAAAAAAAAAATAAAAATAAAATAAAACAACTCACCAGTATATTTACTGACTACGCAACTGAGCAGTTAATTTATATTTTTTTGAAAATACAATATTTCATGTATTCATATTTATTAAACTAAACTTTTATGTGTGCAACTCAACTTTTGCTGAAAGAATATAATCTAGTTTTCAGCGAGTTATCAAAAGTGAGCAACGGAACATGTCACCGTCAAAAGAACAAACTTCCCTAAGACATTCCTTCGAAATCTATAAAAGACACTGTCTACATGAAAAAGAGGTCTACAATCATAACAAAAGAGCTCAAGTTAGCTTGAAACTTAACGCAGACACGCGACGTGTTGATATCATGTAGTTTCCCAAGTAAGGTTCCAGCTCCATTCAGTTCACTGTACGAATTATTCATACGAGAGCTTGATTGATGGAAGCATTTCCCGATAATTGTGATTGGCTGCCGTCGATCGACCGCGTGATTGGTTGATTTGTAGTGGCTCGGCAGTATACTAGTAAACGGCGTCTAATTGAACATTGTGGGGAATGAAATCTTGGTGGTAATTGGTTTTAAATGCCATTGAAGGTAGGAAAACACCATGAATGTGGAAAATTATGTCAAAAAGTGATAATTTGTTGCATGTTGGTCTTTATTTTATAATTAAGGACACATGCGTTTTTAAGACAGAAAAATAAAGAAGCGAAAGACTAGGGCTCAAAAGACCGGTAGAAGAAGAAGAAAAAAGACCGGTTTCTTTGGAAGAAGTTTCTTTCGGAAGAGTTACGCCTTCCGAGGTGCTAAAAAACTGACACGCAAAGGTCTTAATCAAGTGTTATTACCACAAAATTAAAAAAAATAGATTTCCATGCATGACTGAATACAGCATCAAAGAGTGGTGTTACTGCTGCTACTTACAAAAAGGGACCAAATATAAAGAAATCTAAGATATTTTATTTAAATTGCGACACGATAAAAAGAAGATGTTAACTTTTCTTGCAAGATAGCTTTCAAGGTCCTATGTGCCCCGTTAGAAGTAAAGACATGACCGTGAAGGTTATTTTCGTTCTGCTTAATTCTTATTTGCTTTTGACGTCCCAGCCAGCTCATCATTTATTCATACGCAAAAGGCAGAGCCTCTTGTATCGAGTATAATTGCCACATAAAATTAAGCTCGGCGTGATGAGAAGACGGACTGTATTGTTCCTGATTACTTCCTATTCGTTAATTTTCGAGGCAACCTTTTATAACTCATTCTCCTTTATTTTTTTCTTGTAAAAGTGGAATTTATTGGCCAGAAAATTTGGGGGAGAGCTCCATTTGTATACCACACATGGAATGTTACGGTGTTAAGAGTTAAGATATTTAATCAGCACTTTAATAAAAAATCGTTTAACAACATATATTCTAAAGAAAGTATTAAAAAATATCATTGAAATGAAGAAAACAAAACTCGGTAATGATTTTAACCATAAATGATGCTTATGAAATGTTTGAATATAAGCATAAGAGATATTAATAGAGTAAACAGGATGATTATGAATACCATGGATATTGGAAACACCAATATTTGGATGTCGAAATTGGAATCTTTAATAGAATATAGAACTGTAAGAAAAAAAAGTTAAAGAAAAGAAAATTGAATCTCCCATACCAATTTACCACTAGTCAAATTTCTATGAAAATTCCATTTTTTTTAAACGACTTTTTCTGGTATATTTTATTAGTGATTCTGATTCCGTCATTACAATATTGCCAAGGACGTCAGAATCACGCAGTATCTAATAAAAATCAGTAAGTAACGACATTACAACACGCTACGAATACTTCCGTCTCTCGCGACATTCATAATAAAAATCTACACGAGGCGAGTTCTTTCACTACCGACAATTAGAGCATACACTCCCCTCCCGTCAACCTCCACGTTCCTAAAAGTTGATTTCAGAACCATTCGTACGATAACGTATGAGAGTAATCAAATGTCCGCATGCGAATCCATAAAAGAACACATTCAGAATGTTAGACTCAAACGCGAAATCTTTCAATATATACAATGGCAAAGGCATTTTTTTTACTACATTTTCAGACGCTTAACTTTAAGTCGCTAAACCAACTCCGGGCTGGTGTAGGAAGATGCCAGTAAAATCAGGTTAAATCAGGTTTCTCACGTAGTGACTGGACTTCGCCACAGTCGTAAACTTGTGTATGCGACTGTGGCGAAGTATACTGAGCGTCCTTTTGATGTGCCCTGAATGCCTCCTTCACTGCACATAAAAGGATCAAAAGGAGGCAAATGATAGCAGTAGCTATGGCCACAAACTTCGCGAAATCGTTGTAATCAATTAAAAACACCTGCCATACTAAATAATGATGATGATCAATTAAAAATTTCAAATTAATTAAACTTAAGTGCATGAAAGCCAACAATACAGCATGTCCATAAAGAAGAGATTATCGTCATTCGAATTCTAGATTACATACGTACGAGTGGTTAGAACATAGGCTCCTGTATCCAGCAACTTTTTGCGATTCATTAGTCAATATTATGTCGACGCGAATTTCGACGTCTTTCGGCAATTTCTTAGAGAATGTGTGGCGCACGAAATTACGATATCAAAGAGCAAATGTTAATAATTTCTCGTCGCGATGACATCAGAAAATCTACTCGTATTGTAATTTTATTTTGTGTTCTGGTTTATTTGGATAATATACGTAATAAATCTGGCATATTCAATGCTCCTTCAAATCAAACATCAGTTTATTATTAATATAATAGTCAATAGAACGACAATGTTGCCCCTTTTGCCGGCAGTAATCGTCGGCTAGTTTGAAGGGCCAATCTAGTGGACGGCATACCACCACCTGCCAATTGTAGTCAGTTATCATGATTATGGCAGGTGTCCGACCCTTTGCAATAATCCAGTACAAGTCCACCAAAATTTCAATCTTATAACTTTTCCCCGGCCAAGACCTGTTCAAGGGAACATCATACATTGATATTTCCACGAACGGGTTTTGGCGAAGCCTACATGACATCAAGTTCTCCAAAGGCCTCTACGCGTTGGATCTATATACTCACGCAAGCCTTCCAAAGGACCGGTGTAACACCCGAGAGTCTAAGAAAAATAAAGCGACATAGGTATATATTACCAATCGATATTTATTTACGCTAAAGGTTCTTTAAAAATATAAATGAGATACGCATAGTTCACGAATATTTTACTAGACTGAAAAATATCAATAATATAAGGTGACATATTTTCAAAAACAAAAGGTTTAAAAAAATATAATTTTAAAATTAAGAATTTAAATCTAAAGAGTTCGCAATATTCTCCCCCCCTAAACTACAGCACAGGCAACCGCACCAGTTTCCTAACCGGTCGCCTCAGCACTCCTGCCTTTGTCGTTACATCCACCACTCTGATATTTCCGTCTTTTGCGGGATACACAGCAATTACTTTTCCTTTGGGCCATGTTCCCCGCGGAAGATTTTCATCGATGATGATAACGACGTCTCCTACTGCTAGGTTTCTGTGCGGATTTGTGTTTACCTGTCTCGGTATTAAGCTGGGGAGATATTCTTTTACCCACCTCTTCCAAAAGTGATCCGATAGTCTTATCGCTTTTTTCCAATTCTTGCGGCAGGTCAAATCTCGATCACTTAATTGAAGCGGAGTTGCAAAATTCGTAGAGCTTGATCCCAGAAGAAAATGGTTGGGAGTCAGGGCTTCTTCTTCGGATTCAACTGCGACAAAAGTGAGAGGCCGACTGTTTATTAAACTTTCCGCCTCAGCTAACACAGTCAGGAGAAGTTCTTCTTGAACACCTTTTGTTTGAGGTAGAGTAACCCTCAGAGCAGTCTTTACTGAGCGAACTAACCTTTCCCAGCATCCCCCCATAGAAGGTGCTCCCGGTGGAATGAACTTCCATTTGATAAGGGTGTTGGCAGCAAACGTAGTCACAGGAGTTCCGTAAAGCTCTCTTAATTCTTTGGTAGCTCCGACGAACGATGTCCCATTATCGCTCCATATTTCTGATGGCGTACCACGCCTTGCAATAAATCGTTGTAGTGCCATCACTACTGCATCTGCTGACAGGCTGTGAACTACCTCAATATGAATAGCTCTTGTTGTTAGACAAGTGAATATAGCCACCCAACGCTTCTCAGATCGTCTTCCAATGCTCACAGTAAGGGGTCCAAAATAATCAAGCCCAGTGAAAGAAAATGCGCGTTTATGATGCGCCAGGCGTGCAAGCGGCAAGTCACCAAACGGAGGAACTGATGCCACAGCTTTTCTGTTCTTGCAAAATTGGCACTGGTACGTTACCTTCTTTATTATGGTTCTAAGGCGAACAATAAAATATTGCTGTCTCATTTCATTTAAGACAGTTTCGTTATTCGCATGTGCAAACTTGTGGTGGTAAAATAAAATCAAAAGTTGAATGGCTCTCACGTTTCCATCGAGAATGATAGGATTTTGAATGAAGTCACCCATGTCGTCTAACTTGGCTCGGCCCTTCAAGCGCATCAAACCATCTTCGGCTACGAAGATTTTCGACCTTTCGCAACTTATTGTTCGCTTGCATAGGAGTTCCATCAACAGCACACTTGTATTCTGCAGGAAACGACGTTTGTTGGCAAGCAATGAAAGTGTGTAGGCGAACTCTAATTAAATCTTCAGCAGAAGGGCTTACGGAAAAGGCTGACCTAGTGGTGCGGTTGCTAGAATCAGTAATAACAAAACGAGTGATAAAATTATCTAACCATACAATACTTTTAATGTCTACCCCACTTTTTATTAGACACCGAAACTTTAACAATCTTATATAATTTTGAGCCAACGCTGATGTGCGTTGAAATTTTATCCAAGAACTAAAATGTTCTGGATTAGCAAGTAAAAAAAAGGTACAATACAATACAATACAATACCCTTTATTGCACAACATAAGGAAACAGTTAACATAAATTCCGTTTTATTTTTACAAATTGTGCAAAAAGCGGCCTTATCGCAATGCAATTTCTTCCAGGCAACCTTTGCAAAAAAAAGAAACAATGCAAGAAGAAAATTAAAGTGCGGGGTAGAAAATATAAACTAATAAATGAAATCGTCTAACCTACAGTAAACATACTTAAATATAATAACAAAAATATACTTACATAAATAAACATAAAATACTATACATAAATACGTACAACTTACATAAAAACAACGGAGAGCCATGATGATAGCCAGATGCCTAAGTTGGAAAACAATCATAAAGATAGAAAATGTGACTTTACTTGGGATTTGAAGCTGGCTAGCGTTTGAGCACACCGGATAGTTAGTGGTAGCGCGTTCCAAAGAAGTACAGCCCGGACGGAGAAAGAACGTGAGAAAAAATCCGTAGAATGAGCAGGGATTTTAAGACGAAGGTTTTCAGCGCTGCGCAAGGGACGATTTTGAACATCTCTGTGAAAAGTAAAAAGTTTTTTTAGGTATTTAGGGGAAGTAGGGTTAAAAAGGATGGTATATAACATTGAAAGGATATGCCCGTCACGGCGACGTCGAACAGGGAGCCACTTGAGTTCATTGCGAAATTGAGAAACATGGTCGTATTTACGAAGTCCATATATAAATCGTATAAGAAGATTTTGGAGACGCTCAAGTTTGTTTAATTGCTCCTCAGTTATGTCCAAGTAACAAATGTCGGCATAATCTAGGATAGGGAAAAGCAAGGAATGTGCAAGCGTAATTTTGGTGTCTATTGGTAAGAATTTACTGAGTCTCCGAAGTGAACCAAAAGTTGCAAATATCTTCCTGCTAACCTCAGACAGTTGTGAATTCCAAGACATTGTTTTGTCAAAAATAATCCCTAGATTTTTAACAGTATCGCTGAGCTTAATAACAGCACCATTAAATACAATATGTGGAAGCTTGTCATAATCTAACCGGCATAATAATCTGGAACTACCTACTATAATACATTGAGTTTTCAAAGGATTGACAATGAGTCCATGATTCTTACTCCAGATAGAAATGCGTTCCAAGTCAGTGTTGGTCGTACTTATCGCTGATGAAATAGATTCGAGTCTGGACTGTGTATATATCTGTAAGTCGTCAGCATAAAGATGGTAGGAAGACTGAAGCTGAGTAGTGATAGAGTTAATAAATATGGAAAAAAGAAGAGGGGATAATACGCCACCCTGCGGAACACCAGCATACGTTGAACACCATGAAGAGTATTCATCCTCAATGCGCACACGCTGCTGTCTTCCAGACAGGTAAGAGTGAAACCAGTCGATAGCTGTTGAAGATACATTGAGAGAACGTAAGATACCCAGCAGAATGTCGACGTCAACTGTATTAAAAGCATTGCTAAAATCCAGAAGCGTTAAGACAGTCAACTGTTTATTGTCCATTCCATGCCGAATGTCATCGGTTACTTTAATGAGAGCAGTAGTCGTACTGTGACCAGGACGGAAACCAGACTGGAGTGGATTGAGTAGGTTGTTAACTGTGAGAAAGTGACTGAGTTGTTGCTGTACTACTCTTTCCAATACTTTAGAAAGGAATGGGAGTATGGATATTGGACGGAGATCGGACAAAGATGATGGATTAGGTTTTTTAGGAATAGGAGTAATATTGGCATTTTTCCAAGCCCTTGGAAAGACACCGGCAGTCAATGAATTATTTAGGATTATGGTCAGGATAGGAAGAATGATATCAAGGATGGGTAAGATCATTTTCCGACTAATGCAATCACTACCGACGGCATTCGATGTAATTGAACGTACCGCACTCTCAACGTCGCAATCAGAAATCGGACTAAAAACAAAAGAAGGTATGTTAGGAGTGGGAATAGAAGAAAGAGAATTTAGTGTATTTGATTTTATGTTGTCATCAAGAGCAACAGAAGATGAGAAATGCCTATTAAGGGCTTCAATGTCAAAATTATTAGGATTGTTACTCTTGGTCTTCCCAACTCCTAAAGTTTTAAGAAACTTCCAGATTCTAACTGGATCTCCGTTTTGTACGGATTGATGTATGTGGCGTTTCTGAGCCTCCCTACACACCTTATTACAGTGATTCCGAGCTTGAATGTAGGCTTCACGATGAGTGTCAGGATCTGTTTTAAACTTGGACTTAGCTTTATTTTTCTTAGCTTGGATCAACTTAATATCATCGGTTAACCAAGGCGCAGGGAGATATTTCACACGAACCGGGCGTACTGGTGCGTGCTTGTCAAACAGGTCTATGACAGTGGAGTTAAATAAATCAATTTGTTTGTCAACCGACTCTGCATCAACTACTCGCTGCCAGTCGCAGTCACGAGCTTCTTCTCGAAACTTTTCAATATCGATAGCACCAAAGTTACGCTGCATAAGGATTTTGGGTTTGGATTTAGGAGGACGGATTTTATAGGAAAGATAAATAAGATCATGATAGGAGAAAGCATCTGCTGTACATTGGCCAAAGTTTACAACATGCTCGGAGGAAGAAACAAGAATGAGATCGAGGAGAGAAGGTTTACATTTAGGAAAGTGATGTGTGGATAGGAGAGGAAGTATTTTTAAGTTGCAGCCGTCTACAACTGACCTAAGTTGCCGTGTTCGTGAGTCATTTAGCAACAAACATGTGTTAAAATCACCCATAATGACTGTATGGCTATATGACGGCATTAGGCTTTCCAACAGATTTTCAAATTCAGAAAAATAATTTACAGTCGAAGAGTGGCTGTAAAAAACTCCCAAAAGAGTTTTGGAGTGGGCAAGAGTTAGTTCTAGTACAAGATATTCAAAGACATCAGAAGAAGATACACTAAGGATTTTATAAGGGATATAGGAACGTAGATATATAGCAACACCACCACCACCCTTTCCGGTGAGATCGTGACGAATTAATTGAAAACCCGGTAGAGAGTAAGAAGTGGAAGGGAGACACGGCTTTAGCCAAGACTCGGAAACAAGAATTGCATGAATATTTTTGATATCAAATGTCGCTAGCATATCAGCAAAGTGAGCAGGAATACTTTGTGCATTAATATGCACTACATTGAAGTTTTTGGGAAAATTTTCAAACTGAGCTTTAAGAAGATCATCAAGTGGAGTAGGCAAACTATGAAAGCTATCATCTAAAGAAGAAGATGAAGACATAGAGTGATATAAGTCACCTAAATCATCATGCATTGTATTATGTAATGTAAGTTATTAATATAAAAATATATAAATTTTAATTTACTACAAATATATACCAAAAAAACAAATATAGTTCTAAAATAATATATAAAATGTATACTATGGTTCTAATCTACCCGCCAGTAGAAATATAAAAGTTTACATTAGATACTGACAAAAGACAAAAAAAAAAATTAATGACAACTACACTTTGGCAGAATAACAGGTGATCACAGTGATTAAAAAAAAAAAAGAAAACATTGTCCTGACGTACGTCTAAACAAGAACTGTCAAATGTCAAAAAGTGAAGTGACATGGAAAACAAAATAAAGTAACATTCGGGCAGTTTTATAAAAGAAATAAAGTTAATGCAGGTACATACGTACTGTTAAATAATTATAAAGACAAGATGTGTAAAAATAAAGTTAGGTACCACACACTGAAACGAGACAGATTTACATCGCTTCAACACTTCTTCTTATCACGCTTGGGGCGCCCCGCAGTCGGGGCGGTGTCTGCTGTAGATGTTGAAGGCTTCATAGACGCGCCTGCTACATTTTGGGCAGCCTCAGACGACTCATCCACAAGCTGCCTCACTGCGTCCAATGTGCTGACGCGATGCCGGGCCCCATCGGGCAAGATGATGTACACAAACCCATCCCGTGTCCATGACTTAGACACGCCGAAGTGTTGTCTAGCTAACATGAAAGCCTCGTGCCGACTTTTGGTCAAAAACTCAGAGAGTGTCACCCCGCTGCCTTTAAAGTTGGATTTGGCAAACCACACTTTATCTTTTATTTGATGTGACGAGAACTTTACTAAGATGGACCGGGGCTTATCTTTCACTAATTTACCTAATCGTTGGCAGCGAGTCACATCCTTGGTTGTAATGTCTGGCATGTTGAGTTTCTCTGCAAGGATTTTGGTGGCAACTGCAGCTGTATCCTCTTTCTTGCCTTCTGGGACTCCGTGCAGCAGTAACATCTTCCTACGAGAGCGCATTTCGTAGCCATCTTGGACTTGAGCCAGCAACGACACCTGCTCCTGAAGGCTGACGAGATTCAGAGTGACAAAAGCTTTGAAGCTTTCGAATTCTGCAGAAAGAGTGGCCACGGTACTGGGACTGGTAGTGGGGGTCTCCAAACTCTTCTGGAACGCTGCCATTCTTGTGTTAAACTCCTGGGCCATTGCCTCCATAGACCTTTGTAGTGCCTCCATGTTTAATAAGTGAGATTTGAAAGGAATTATAGTACTAGCAGGTAATGTAACATTCAGTGACAACATTAAGAAACGCAAAATCGCTAGAAGTAATATCGTTAGTACACTGAATATCTGTGACTGCCTCCGACGGCCAGTCATCACGAGATAAAGATAAAAATTTAGGACCCTCTAACCATCTATCGCTTATACTACCAGTCCGAAAACGAGTGGCTTCATCCGCAACATTTTCCGCTGTAGGGATCCAATGCCATTCACTTTCAGAAGTGGTCTCTAAAATTTCACCAACTCTATGGGCGATAAATGTTTTGAGGGTATGAGACTTGTTTCGTATCCAAGCCAAGACATTTTTAGAGTCACACCAAAACAAACGCGCGGTCGGCTTGTTAGCACAAGCAGAACTAATGGCAGCGGCAAGCCGGGATGCCATTAGTGCTCCTTGCAATTCCAATCTGGGAATAGAAACTACTTTAATAGGCGCCACGCGAGCTTTGCTGATAATTAAACATAGCTGTACTGAACCATCTGCAAAGACAAAGCGCCAGTAAGCGACGGCAACATAAGCCTCTTTACTTGCGTCACAAAATACATGTAACTCTCTATCTACTAAGTGAGAGTCTGAGTGTTTGCAGTAACAGCGAGGAATCCGCAACTTGGCTATCAGTGAAATATCTGAAAACCAACGTCTCCACTTTGAAATATCCTTAATAGGCAACGTTTCATCCCAGGGGGGATGCTGGGAAAGGTTAGTTCGCTCAGTAAAGACTGCTCTGAGGGTTACTCTACCTCAAACAAAAGGTGTTCAAGAAGAACTTCTCCTGACTGTGTTAGCTGAGGCTGAAAGTTTAATAAACAGTCAGCCTCTCACTTTTGTCGCAGTTGAATCCGAAGAAGAAGCCCTGACTCCCAACCGTTTTCTTCTGGGATCAATCTCTACGAATTTTGCAACTCCGCTTCAATTAAGTGATCGAGATTTGACCTGCCGCAAGAATTGGAAAAAAGCGATAAGACTATCGGATCACTTTTGGAAGAGGTGGGTAAAAGAATATCTCCCCAGCTTAATACCGAGACAGGTAAACACAAATCCGCACAGAAACCTAGCAGTAGGAGACGTCGTTATCATCATCGATGAAAATCTTCCGCGGGGAACATGGCCCAAAGGAAAAGTAATTGCTGTGTATCCCGCAAAAGACGGAAATATCAGAGTGGTGGATGTAACGACAAAGGCAGGAGTGCTGAGGCGACCGGTTAGGAAACTGGTGCGGTTAAAAAAATATAATTTTAAAATTAAGAATTTAAATCTAAAGAGTTCGCAATATATATTCGTGAACTATGCGTATCTCATTTATATTTTTAAAGAACCTTTAGCGTAAATAAATATCGATTGGTAATAGTATATGTATAAAAATATTTGAATACACGACTTTTTTTTAACGTCTTCCTCCGATAACACCCCATAAATGTAATTCTACCTAAAACTTCATCAAGAATAATACGATAAGCTAAACTGGAACACGTAATTAATTCAGCAAATAATACCCGTATCGAAATCACACTATACATCATTGCAATAGCGCAAGTTTGTTCTACAGCAACCCTAAAACCCCGACAATAGGGACTTTGACGATAAATCTGGATGCACCTATCCAGGTGAATGTAATGGCGGTCTACGGGACTTTAGGTAGTTTGAAAAACTTCTCAACAGTGTTGGCCACTAACTAACTCGCGAAAACATAGAGGGCGGGTCAATGATTTGGTATAGTTTAAGGAATTTAAAACTTTGGAGCGCCTAATCTTAGAACCGTACAATAGGACAGTTCTTATGATGACTAATAAATTGTTCCCTAAAACTAAGGGGTATTCAAGCATCGAATGTAACTCAAGTGACTTGCCGCCATTTCAACTATCCTGCATTTATACGGCTATTTACGTCACGGTCAATATATCCGTCGTTCTGTGCGAGAGATGTTCCGGAATTCAGAATAGACTAGGAATACACCCTCTAAGGCAACCACCACCTTAGTCGAGGAATAATTGTTCAGTTTTGGTCCTGGAGCGTTAAACTACCTATACAATTAAACAACAAACAATACCGATACAAAACACCACCGTTCATGTATTATAAGTTTGCCCTCCGATTGTAAAACCCGGATATTGAACTTCATCAATAAATCTGGATACTACTGAACGCCCAGCTGGATAGTCTAGGGATTTCTAAAATGTTTTATTGGACATAACAAACGGTATCAAACTTTTAAGTCTAACTAGACAACTTGCTAGCTCTTATTACTTCCATATCACAGATTTGTACGTATATAAGTATGTTTGTATAAAGGTCTATGTTTGTTAGTACTGTTTGGTATTATAGCAATGGACATTTTCTATCGTTGCATATTGCATCGGCAGGTAATTCAACCCCACCTCTAAGAATCAAAACGGTTTCAAAAGGATACCTAACAGATCAAGAGATTACCGCGTCTTATGATATTTAATGTTATATACTCTTATTAAATTAAGAAATAAGATATAAGAAATAAAATCCACACGAACAGGATTTTAACTTACTTAATACTAATAATAATATCAGAATAGTTAAATGCATGAAAATACTCTTAAATATCAGGTTATGGATTATTTAGAAATAGTAATTAATATTATAGTGCTGTAATTAATATTATAGTGCTAGAGCACATACAGTAAATAACGTTTAAAATGGACCAATATTGATAAGTTCAGACGGAAAACTTAATTCTAAAATTGTTCACTTGCTGCGACTAAAAATAAATGATTTCAATAATAATTTCTGTTTGCTATAAAACTATTAAACCTGGAAACATTTCAATATTTCATAGCAGTCGTAAAAGCCCGTGTATCCCATCCAATCGGCATTATCTCGATCCAATGGCTACACTCGTTGTCTACATCTGCGCCTAATGTTCTTGCGCCGACTGTACAAAGATTTCTAAAACGTAAAGACGGTGGATAGAAATCGAGACTGCATCTTTGCTGCAGCTAATGCTTTTTGCTGATCGTACCAGTCAGCTAACTGACTTTACGACTTCTAAAAGGGGAGTTTGGTGGTATAGCAACAAACTCTTCTAAAACATAAGTACGGTAGGATAGATAGAAACTAAGGACGCATCTTGCTGCGGCTAATGCATTTTTGCTAATTGTACCAGTCAGCTGACTGTAAGTACTTCTAAATTACGGGTATAGAGAGATATAGAGAGATGGAAAACTCTACATCTGCGGCTGATATTATTTAGTCGACTGTACTCGTTAGAGCCGATTGTACAAGGAGTTCTAAGATCGCCGTCCACTGCAGAGAAGAAACGCCGAAAGAAACTATTTTCAACAATATTGGTCTCTACTCGCAGCACTTTCTAGTGACTTCTTTGCTTTCGAACTAAACAATAATTGTGTACACACAGTTGCACAACGTTCGCGTGTCGGCCATGTGGTTGCCAAACACGACGCGCCCACGTCTGTTTACTCGACCGACAGTCAGTGTATATCGTACATCCAACTTTGACAGCTGCGGACCGGAGTTTATATTGTGCTCTATAAATACAGATAATTATGGAGTTAGTTCATCCGTTTCTGCAATTTGAATTATGAAATTATTTACTCCACTAAAATGTTTACTACTTGGCAATTTATTAACTAGTAGTATTTTTTCTGCAACATTACTTATTAGATTTTGATGCTGCCTGTGATTAGATTAACTGATCACATCATGGATTAATTTTAATTTAAACCAAAATAGAATGGAGTGACTGTAAGGAGATTTTATTCGATTTCTTGTATAGTCTTTGCACCACTTCTTCTAACACTTCTCCAATTTAGTAATATCTAGAAGCTCTCCCCACGTGCGCCCAGTAATGTGTTATAGCAAACCTTTCTTATAACACTCTATCAATTGTTGAAAACTGCATTGATCAACATCCGTTGAATATTTAGAAAGATTAATGCAAACAGACACTTACAGCGACTTCATTTTAGACTATGTAAAGATAAAGATACGTAAGGAAAAGGTAAGGAAAGATAAGCATTGCTGAAATCAATGTTGAAATCTCATCTCTTTGTATTTCTAAGACAAAAGTAAAATAAAGTAAGAATAGAATTTCATTAATTTCTATTATTTTGAATCTCGAAGAATTGCGAGAAATAAAGGTTTAAGAAACTCAGCAAACTAGCCATAGCTTTAAACTCTGTTTCTAATTCCACTAGACGCTGCGACGGGTCACGTGCCTCGAAGCGATTTCATATACGTCGTTGTGGGGGCGACGGGACGGGACGCGAATTTCAAATACACAGGAATACAGAGGTATGTCCAAGTCTAAAACTTAACATATACTAATCATGTCTATATCCCCTACGAAATAGACAAAGGCAATAAGACAATTCCTTCAGACTTTGTTCCAAATAACCAGATGCTGTGACGGGTCACGTGCGTTGAAGCAGTTTCATACACATCTTTGTGGCGGTGACGGGACGGCATGCAAATTTCAAATACACAGAAATAGAGAACTATATCCAAGTCTAAAACTTAACATACACTAATCACGCCTTTATCCCCTACGGGATAGACAAAGACCATAAGACAATGTCTTCAGACTTTGTTCCTAATTACCAGATGCTGTGACGGGTCACGTGCATTGAAGCAATTTCATACAAGTCGTTGTGGTGGCGACGGGACGGGACGCGAATTTTAAATACATACACAGAAATAGAGAGCTACATCCAAGTCTAGAACTTAACATACACTAATCACGTTTTTATCGCTAACGAGCTATACAGAGGCCATAAGACATGCCTTGAAACTTTATTCAAGCAGACAAGGCGCCAAGTCACGTGCGTTGAAGCGATTTCATATACGTACGTCGTTGTGGCAGCAGCGGGTCGCGACTCAAATACAAAGCCATTTTCTAGTCTAGAACTTGAGATACCTACATACACTTATCACGTCTCTATCACCTACGGGCTAGACAGAGGCCATGTGACAATTCCACCAGCCTTTAGACTTTGTTACTAATTCCACCAGACGAGGTGGCGCCAGTACAAGACACGTGCGTTAAAGCGATTTTATATAGGTCGTTGTGGCGGGGACGGTATAGGACGTGAATGTTAATACAGAGGAAAAACCAAGTCTGAGTGTAGGAACATTTGGGTACTGGAATGATTTGTTTAAAGATATACTATACCTATTTTATGTATCTGCTAGATTTCCTCTTCACGCCACTGAACCGATTTATATGAAATTTGATATATGTAGAGATAGTCCGATTAGGAACTTAGATACTTCTGTGTCTGAGTTCCTAATCGGACGCGATTGCGATGAAATTTAGTAGAGTTAATTTCTAACGTAAAAAATAATTCTATTTAAGTTTCTATTCCTGGGGATCTTCTCTGAGCGAAGCTTAATCACTAATGTACTCTGTATTTGTATTATGAGATAAAGCTACAAATTTTTTCCAAACTCAAGTATGAATAGCCAGTTTCTAGTTCTATAAAAGCTCCTATGATAAGTATATTCTTATGTCGAAGGCAGAGCTTTATGCCATATTTGTCGACGCAGATGATCAACTCTCGTATTCTTTAGATGTTCCGACGTCGTAAGCTCTAGTGACGGGACAGATACTTTATCGATGAAATACGTTTTACGGTAACTAAGATGACAATGAAGTTTAAGATAGGTGAATCACTGACGTGTTCTAAAGTCGCGGTAGTAAGATCTCTTGCATCAAAATGTGTGGCATGTAGCCAATCAGGTTGTATTGCTTTAAAGCCCGGGGTCTAGGTCTGGGTCTAAGAATCAAGTCATGTCAAAAATATGGTAAGAATTGACATAAAATGAAAAGTTTATAGTGAGTAAAAATATGTACGCGTAATCGGTAATATTTAGGCACATAATAATGTATAGGCGGTAATAATGCATACTTTTGCTTTACATCATCAAAGTCCTCTTTTACCAGTGACTTATATTCAAAACAAACATAAGTGTTACAAGTATAAACCAATCATGTATTCCGTTAAGGATTAAGACAAGACCATTTACTTCGTCTTTATCCTTTTCGACATAGTCTGGGGCCATAAGGCTTAGAAGCCACGTATGGCGCGAATTTATAGGAAATGGAAGCTGTATCGTGATGATAAGATATTCACTTATTCCTACTTGGCATTCACGAAGCTAGTACATTTTGTTTTTTTTTTTCTATTACACCAACGTGGAAGAAATACGCGTTACAACGCTCAATTTATGGCCTACTAATAACTTCTTTGATCATCTCCCGTTCAATAAAAAGCACGTGCTACCGCAATCTAAGCATGTACCGTTAGGGAAGATTTATGAAATGGCGGGATAATAAACAGCGTAATGGCGTAATAACGTTGCTGAGATAAAACGATCAGGATCTCATTCGAATCCGATCGCTCTTTGATACGTCGTGTGAGATTTATAACTATCGTGATGTATGTAAGTACGTAACACTCGAAACACTGTCGATTTGCGAACAGATTGCCTACATTAATTTTCTAAAGTGCTGAAATAAATTACCCAATACGCGAGTAATTGTATAAACATGTCTTAATAAAACATGTACTTTTACGCAAATAATTGAATTAATTTCACGATAGTACATAACAAAGTCGCTTCTCGCTGTCTCTCTATAAATATTTTGAGGCAGCGGAATTTGATGTAGGTTGCATAAATAGATAGAATTATTAAAGAGGAAGGTTTATACCTATAATATATGCCCAGGCGCAGCCGTGGAGAGCTGCTAGTATAGAAGGAAAACATGTACTTTTATTCCGACCGATCCAGTAAAACATTTTTAAGCCCTAATATCATTTGGAAGAACGTGGGTAATTTAGAATATAAAAAATGTGTATTTTTTTTTCAAATTTGGTTGTATAGTTTTACGGCAGTTATCGTAAATTACTTCAAAGTCACTATTTTCTTAGTTTCATAAAAATCACATATCATTTTATCGGATAACATACATTAAAAATCATGAAAGTACACTTAAATAAAAAAAATCTAATATCGATAGCAATAACGAACACTTTACTTTTGTAAGCGCCTCAGCTTACTCAGCCAGATTTTTGTAGTTGATTTATGTAATTAAAATCCAATCCTTGGTGATGAAAAGTTTATTTAGAGAAACTTAAACTTTATGTACTTTCAACAATAAAGTCGTAATAAGACATTTAATGTAAAATAATCAGAACTCGGAACGATATCAAAATCGACTGTTCGCTTCAACAGCTGAGTATTAAGTGACCAGTGATTGATTGAATCCATAATGAAAATGTACGAACGAACGAACGAACAAATGAACAATGAGTGAGTGAGTGATTGTAGATATGAAGTGAAATCAAATCAGCAACTATATTATGAACTCAATCTAAGTATTTTATGATTACAATTAAATAATATGATATATTATAACGTAAATATATAGATGCTAACAGTCGGCCTTTCCTGATAATGTTCACGTCTCGTGAAAGGTGGACTGCTAACTTATTCTTAGTAACATCATATTTAATCTATTATATAAATTTTAAACCTAATTTTATAGCATAATATTTTATAATATATTTTTAATTCAACACATAGTATCATTTACCTGAATAACAAAATAATGTATGTTTCAATTAACTCTAGTCCATTTAATAGATTGAAGCCTCATACATATCTCCAATTAATCTTTAATAGTTCATTGAGCAATCATAATTATTTAATTATTGTGTTCCCCTTCATGTCCACAATAATTTTAATATCCACATTGGAGCCTCCTGCATATCTCCAACGTGAACAAAAATAAATTCAATCTCTTAACTAATTGTTGTGACCCCCTTCACGTTCACAACAATATCATATTAAAGCCCCCTTCCTGTCTTTAATATGTCATCATTCTTACATTAATTTGCTAATTACTTCATTTATTAACCAATACTATTTCTTTATGTACAAGTACATGAGTACTTTCAATAATTATATATCATTTTTTAAACTAATTCATGCATCTTATTCTAAATTTACTGTGAAATGTAACATGTGATATTAAACCCTAATTGTATTTTAATCACTAAATCATATGATTTGCAACCCATTTTGCAACCAATCAAAAATCAGACTCCTCGCCATCAGAGTTTGTATCATCTACATCATTAGTCCTGTTAAACACGAGCCAGGGGTGAATTTTATCTACTGAGAAGATACCATTGAAAATTTTATTACCTTTACGTGATAGTGGTGTATCTGTCACTGCATACCTATCATTGGCTAAAACTTCAGTTACTTATACGGTACGGGCCTCTAAGCTTAGGTATCAACTTTCGACTTTTACCAGTTGACGGAATTTCTCTCTCTATTCGTACTAGATCACCTAATTTGAACTGTAGGTTCTTTCTTTTTTTATCAAAAGCTTCCTTTTGTCTCGTTTGATAGTTTCTCGTATGTTCTGATATTTCATTTCTGATTTCCTCTAAACCTTGAGTGACTTCGGTTTCATCATGCGTGCTTAGTTGCAATAATGAATCCGACGGACCAGTTGTGGTTACACCAAATAGGGCCTGGGCTGGGGTTTTTCCCGTACCTTTGTTATGCGTATTATTTAGACCCCATTGCACTTCTAGGATACTTTCGTCCCATAAATTTTCCGGTTTGCCATGGTTACTCGCGGTCAATGCAGCCAACACAGTGCGATTGTATCGCTCGACCTGTCCATTGGCCCGAGGCGTTGCAACCGCATTCATAATGTGCTTAATCCCTAGCAACTTCAAGTAATTTTTAAACCGTTTGGCAGTAAACGACGTGCCCCGGTCAGATATGAGACGCTTAGGAACTCCAAAGGTGTTAAAATAATTTTTCATAGCTTTTACTGAATGTACACTTTTAGTGCTTTTAACCGGAGTCAATATAATAAACTTAGTGAACCCGTCTATTATAAGGAGCAAATACGCATTTTTGTTTTTACTGCGCACAAAGGGTCCCAAATGGTCAATGTGCACAGTATGAAACGGCCGATCAACCTTTTCTATAGGGTGTAATTCTCCAGCCTTTTTACCAGCGGGAACCTTTGAGTATGAACACTCTAAACAGGAAGCTACGTACTTTTTTATGAACTTCCTCATTTTGGGGAACCAATAATCATTTGCTATTTTATTATAAGTTTTATCAAATCCAAAATGACCTATATCATCATGGTTACATTTTAAAACATGCCACCTAACTCCTTTTGGCACCACCCATCGATCGCCCTCAGTCGTCTTCCTGTACAGTAAACCCTTTTTTAAAACAAAGTTATTTTTGACATCAACGATATTATCAGCCTCCTTGTCGTTTAATATACTAGCTATTCTTTGTAACTCCGCGTCATTTTGTTGCACAGTAGTTACCCAATTTATGTCTAAACTTCTTACTTCAAGGTAGTTTGAATAAAACTCTACAGGGTTACGACTAAGAGCGTCGACATGTGACATAGTAACACCGGGCTTGTAAACAATATTGAAATTATATTCTTGCATAGCGCTCCACCATCTAGCAACTCTTGGTAACATATCGCGTTTTTCAAAAGTGGCTCTCAACGAATTGCAATCAGTTACTATGGTGAATGGAATTCCTAGTAAATAAACACGAAATCGCTGCAAAGAAGTTACCACGGCTAATGTTTCTAAATCATAAGAGCTAAAACGAGACTCTTCAGGTGAAGTTTGTCGACTATAATACGCTACAGCACTAAAAGGTGTATTTTTATTAGGTCTTTGCATTAAAATACCCGCTACGCCTAACTTAGAGGCATCTGTGTGTAATTGCGTTTCATATGTAGGATTGTAAAAAGCAAGAATGGGCCTGTCAACTAACTGTCTTTTTAAAGCATCAAACGCAGTTAACTCGGTTTCACCCCATTGCCACTTAGAATTTTTCTTTAAAAGTTGAGTAAGCGGTCTGGCAATGTTTGAAAATCCTTTTATAAATCTACGAAAGAAACTAGCCAAGCCTAAAAACTGTCTTACTTTATGTTGATCTGTAGGAACTGGAAACTTTTCTACTGCCTGTATTTTTTTCATGCCAGGTCTGATTCCATCCTCACAAATTTCAAACCCCAAATAGTCAATAGTTTGCATGAAGAAGTTACATTTTTGCAATTTCAGAGTGATGCCAGATTTGCGAAACAACTGGAGTATTTCGCGAAGTTTTTGAAAGCCTTCCTCTACAGTTTTTGAAGGGATAATTACGTCATCCATATATGCAAATGCGTCTTTAAATCTGGCATTTCCAAGAATGTTATTAATGGCTCTTTGGAATGTTGATGGAGCATTGGCTAGCCCGAAAGGCATTCTTGTAAACTCAAAATGCCCATCAGGTATTACAAAGGCAGTAAGGGGTTTGGAAGTTTCAGACAAGGGAATCTGGTAGTAGCCCGATGCCAAATCTAACGATGTGAAGAATTTATACCCAGATAAATTATCTAACTGATCATCTATTCTTGGCAGTGGATAATGTTCCTTTACAGTCTTTTTGTTAAGTGCACGAAAATCCACGCACAGGCGGTAATCACCGGTTTTCTTACGCACAAGTAAAATAGGATGAGCATATTTTGAATTAGATTGTCTGACTATACCAGACTCTTCCAGCTCACGAACCATATCGCGAACAACCTCTCGCTCACAGTGTGGGAGACGATAAGGCCTATAAACTATAGGAGTATTATCACTTAGATTTATTTTCATTTCTGTACTACTTATACAACCTAGCTCATTCATAGCAAAAGCAAAACAATCTCGAAATTCATTTAACAAATTAGTCAACTCATCTTTTTCTTTTGCACTTAGATTTTCATTCACCTGTATCATCTCCTGCGAAATAGCTGTACGAGGAACATTATCAAAACTACCGGACTCTATTCTATTAACTTCAACAAACGGAACTTCAGTTAAAGGAAGAGCACGAGCTATTAACATACTTTTATTTAGTGTAAATTCAGAGTTACTTAGCCCCCTGATAAAAATATGACCGACGCCATTAATCAAACTAGTAACGCCTTGTATTACCGCATATTCGTAATAAGGTCTCTGAGATAAGCTAAACTCTAAAAATAAATCGCCATTATACTGCGGAAAAGAATAGACATTTAACTTGGTCAGTCCGCTAACCGTAATAGTGTCTGAGACATATAGCCTTATTTTATCTACATTTTCTGTAATACGAGAAACAAACTTGAGGCTGTCCTTAGTTTTAATGACTAAAATATGATCTTGCTCAGTGAAAGTCTGACCAATCAAAACTGACACATGAAGCAAGTGATCAGGTACCACCAGTATTTCAACTAAACCATTGACTGAATCTAACTCAAGACTAACCTTGCATTTTCCTAAACAGTTAATGACAGAATCGCCAAAACCTCTCAGAGTTGGTAAGTTAATAGTCGACCACGATTCAATTATTTTTTTAGCAACAGATTCTCTTATCATAGTACATTGACTTCCGAAGTCTATAAAACAATCTAGGTCATGGCCATTTAATTTAACGGACTTGAAATACTTCGCGTCATTGTCCTGTTCCTTAGATATTTGCAAGACAGTTTTACTAGAGGCGGAGTCTTTCTTTAAAGAACAATCACTAGCTAAATGACCTACCCTATGGCAAGTGTCACATCTTTTAATTGGCTGCTTACATTTGTAATATGGGTGTCCTTCTTCACCACAATTAAAACACTTAGGGTTCCTGTTTTCGGTGCCTGCCTTAACAGATTTGGGACGTTTGCTTTCGGAATTGCCAGCTTGCATGGGATTTGCTTGTTTGTCATTTCTTTTATGCACCTTAACATTCCTAAGAAACACTAATAGTTTATCAGGCTCTGTGAATTGTGCTGCTTCCGCACTTGTCCTGACAGACCTATCTTCAATGCCAAATAATATACAGTCTATAGCATTTTTACCAGATATATTACATCTATTTAATAAAACAATTTTCTCATAAAAGTATTCTTCTAGTGACTCACCAAAGCGAGCCTTGCAAGCTAGCATTTCCATTAGCAATTGCCCATAATTTTCGTCACTTGGAAAAGCCATTCTTAATTTTTCCTGCCATTCGTCCCATGAAAACAACAGACTTGGCAAGCCTTGGTACCATCTTTGGGCCAATCCTACCAATTTAGGTAATGCGTAGTGAATAATTTGACGTTCACTCCAATTATAAATGGTGGCACATTCATTTACTTTTAAAATCCATGTATTAATAGTCTGGTTTCGTTTTGATGGGTCGAATTCGGGGATAACGTTCATAACTGGGAATCGATCAGTACTAACATTATTCTCAGATTTTATACTTTGAACAATTTCTTTGAGTGCTTTTACAAATTCTAACGATCTTCTCGGTGACGTACTCACTGGTGGCATCGTAGCTGCAGGGGTTTGCGACATACTGGCCTCGCTCTGCTCCCGTGGTATATTTGTGTAGTTCATCTGCTGGCGGCTTGGAGAACCGCGTGGAGAAGGGGTCTTAGTTGTACTCCGTTTACGACGTTTCTCACGTCGTGATCGCTTGGTTTTACGCGAACGCCGATCATTTCGGTGTCGCGAGCTTTCTCTTTCAAAATCCAATGACTGTGAACTTCTACTATCACGACTTCTAGTTCGCTTACGCGACTTCCTTTCTTTTCCCATTGTAACTGAAAAATAAAAATAAAATACAAAAGTAAATGCTAAAAATAAATGTGTTATTCTGTTGGGTAAATATTTTCTTATAACGCATAATGATTTGTGAAAATAATAAAAGGACATATCATAACATTCACAAAGTTATTATTCACAATTAAAATTATTGTACACTCACATAAAAATATGTTGGTAAAATTAATTTACTTGTAGTTCATTTATTTTAATGAATGTAAGAAACATAAATACTACTGGAAGCAATAAAAAAAGAGAAACGCAAAAAAAGACGAAAAATATTGAAAAAACAAAAGTAAAACTTAATTCATAAACATTTATATAATAATAAACATTTTATAAATAATAAATTCGAAAAGAATTCGTTATGGGATTTAAAATTTAAATTGAAAAAATATTATTCGTTATATGTTGCTATGATAGGTTCTATAACGGTCAACGTCTTTATGCCTTAATAACAATTATTGATGTTTATAAACAAAAGCAAAATTTACGTCGCCTTTAAACCGATAGTGCAAAATAAGTAATAAACATAAAAATATAACTACTATTATCAATTTGTTATAAAAATAATCCAGGTAAACGTACCTTGTTCTTGGGCGTTAGATCCTTCACCGAGTTCAAATTAACTCGATGTTATCCCGCTTCTGAACTGTAAGCGCCTCAGCTTACTCAGCCAGATTTTTGTAGTTGATTTATGTAATTAAAATCCAATCCTTGGTGATGAAAAGTTTATTTAGAGAAACTTAAACTTTATGTACTTTCAACAATAAAGTCGTAATAAGACATTTAATGTAAAATAATCAGAACTCGGAACGATATCAAAATCGACTGTTCGCTTCAACAGCTAAGTATTAAGTGACCAGTGATTGATTGAATCCATAATGAAAATGTACGAACGAACGAACGAACAAATGAACAATGAGTGAGTGAGTGATTGTAGATATGAAGTGAAATCAAATCAGCAACTATATTATGAACTCAATCTAAGTATTTTATGATTACAATTAAATAATATGATATATTATAACGTAAATATATAGATGCTAACACTTTTTATGAACATCGTCAATCTAAAAACGTCAATCCTCATCCTAACTTCCTAATCCTAACTAATATTATAAATGCGAAAGTGAGTTTGTTTGTTTGTTTGTTACGCTTGCACGCCGCACCTACTGAACCCATCATTATGAAATTTTGCATACACATAGGTTAGGGTACTGAGAAGGACATAGGCTATATATCACGCGAGCGAAGCCGCGGGTAATAGCTAGTAAATAATAAATCTGAAAACACAGCAACATGTTTTATACCGTCTAGTCAAAGATATTATCGATAGTATTCCATCACCATTAAGTATATCATTGAAAATCATCAATCGGAGCTTTTCAATAAATAATAAGTATAAACACAGTCCTAAGCATTATATCGACAATATCCACACATTATCGATAGGTCTCCGTCACTATAGAGTATGTTCGCTGGATGTCGTCCAGCAATAAATATGTATGGTCTGTCCGTGAGTCCGTGTTTTATAAGGGATAATATTCGCCCGAGGACATTGCGAGGTTCTACTACGAGTACACTTCAAAATATTTTAGCTAATGCCGATCAAATACTATCAGTATTGGACAATATAAATAAATATATACACACAAATTACACAGATTGAGCTAGCCACAAAGTAAGTTTGAGACTTGTGTGTTATGGGATACTAACTCAACGATCCTATATTTTATTACAAATACAAGTAATAGATAAACATCCAAGACCCAGGTTAATCTGAAATAGATCATTTTTCATCTTGATCTGACCAGGGATCGCACCCGGGACCATCCGTGTCGCAGGCCGGCCGTGTTGACCGCTGCGCCACAGAGCTTATCAATATAAGTGTTTAATATCATTTAGTATATACTGGTTTTATTGTTCGCATATTGAAAGGAAAAAGATATGAAAATTTCCGCTTTTAAATTAATAAATCCCTGTTTCATTAATAAATATAATAAATAAATATATATATACGGACAAATCACACAGATTGAGCTAGCCCCAAAGTAAGTTCGAGACTTGTGTTATGGGATACTAACTCAACGATACTATATTTTATAATAGATACTTGTATAGATAAACATCCAAGACCCAGGTCAATCTGAAAAAGATCATTTTCCATCTTGACCTGACCGGGAATCGAACCCGGGACCATCTGTGTCGCAGGCAGGCGTGTTGACCGCTGCGCCACGGAGCTCGTCATTACAATTCATTACAATCTGTTCAGCCGTTTGAAGATCATTAGCTCTTTCCTAGTTGATGAGATTTGACTAACTTCGTTGTGTCCGATCGATTCAAAATTTGGTGCCGTGTTACTTCAATGATAATTTTTTTTTGTTTATAGGTAATGTATAAAATTGAAAATTACAAATCATTTCATCATTTCGTCTGAAAAAGGTAATTCAAGAAATCTACTTTTCAAAATTTTAAAATTTAAAATTCTAATTTTAAGAGTAGTATTTTTTTTTAATTGGTACTGCCATTAAGGGGGAACACTAGGCACAGTAGCGACGCCAATCATTTTATTCCTAATACTTTACAAATAGAAAGGAATTCAAGAATATAAACAATACAAGCCTTAGTAAATAACCTGAAGTATTTTTTGAATCATGTTTATTACTATCGGAATCAGTGAGAATTATGAGAATCTGATTACCGCCAAAAACGGCCGTTTTTGACGGTTATCACTTTTTCTCTCAATTACTGATTCTCATAATATCAAAACATGATTCCAAAAATACTTCAGGTTATTTACTAAGACTTGTATTGTTTATATTCTTGAATTTCTTTCTATTTGTAAAGTATTAGGAATAAAATGATTGGCGTCGCTACTGTGCCTACTGTTCCCCCTTAACATTCTTTATCAGTAAAATACGTATAAGTTCTCACAACAAGAATCTAAAGGCTTCTTGAAAAGTATCCCATAGAAGTGGTCCCTTGGTCCTTCACTAAGTTCCCGATATCCTAGTTCATATTTCACTTTGAGGATCCCAAATATTTACGTTGCAAAGACATGCCTATTCCGTTCCGATTTATGTGAGTTTTTTACTACAATTCCAAAAGTATCCTTTAAAAGTGGTCCTTCACAGTCTCGATCGTCTAGTTCATAATTGACTTTGAGAATCCCAAATATTTACGTGACAAGGACTATTCAAGTATTCATTTATATTCCGGTTTTCGTAGATTTATAAAGCAATTCTAAAAGTATCCTATAAAAAATGGTCTTTCACAGAGTTCTCGATTGCCTGCAGTTTATGTTTTACTTTAACAAGTCCAAATATTGACCTTGCTAAGACAAGCCATTTACGTTCCAATCTGCGTAGTTTTGTACGAGTAGTATCCTAAAAGAATCATATAAAAGCGATCCTTCTGAAAGATTTCGATAGTTTGTACGTCTTCAAAAACGTTGCTTTACTACTTCTTGAACAATCGTAAAAGTATCTTATAATCTTACAGACACATTCTGATCTTTCATAGTTCATGTTTTATTATTCGACATCAAACATTTTATAGGATCAAAAACGTTTATTTACTTGGTCTCTTGTACTTTTATTTTTAAAGTAACATAGTAATGGTCCTTCAGTTTTCTCGATGATCCAAAATTCATGTTTCACTTTACGACTCCCAAATATTTGCGTTACAAAGACTCGGCCCTTTCTGTTATGTTTTTTTTTCTTCGATCTTTTACGTAGGTTTCTTGTTCATACATATTATCACGTCTTTATCGCTTAAGAGGTACACAGAGCCTATGGCCTACAACCCAAAAGTCACGGTGAGTTTATGGAAAAGGGAATCAAAATAGTGCAAGGTTGCTTACGGCATCGCCTATTGAGATGATTCCTTAGCTTCGCTCATTTCTCGACAGGCTTCTACAATTTGCGCGAAAAGAGAAGCAATTGGTACATTCTCCGTTTTTGTCTTATCTCCCAGACTAGTATGGAAGATTCTTGTCCTATCCCATAGTAGTCCTTCACAGTTACAAACCACGCGATCTATCGTACGTCATCGAAAAATGTTTGAACCGAAAACATTATCTGTTGTATCTCGTACTACTTCAAAAGGGTCCCATTGAAAACAGAATAGAAGGGTCCTTCAAAGTTTTCTCAATCGTCCGAAGTTCATGTTTCTCCCTACGACCCACGATCCCAAATATTCGTGTAACCTAACTCGGCCATTTTCATTCCGTTTCACGCAGGTCTCTATCAAACGTTTTAATTTACTGTGTGAACGAACCGATGAGAACTAAGTTTATATTTTACAGATTTAAATAATTTAAGGTAAGATTTGATTTTTTGTATTAATTGTAATGGATTAACTGAAACACTACTGAAATCATTTTTAAAAACTCCAGATCCCAGCATTGGCACCATAGGAAAAGTTGGTCATATTGACATGTCGAGGGTTAATTTACACGCTGTATGTTAGTATTAAACATATATAAAAATATTCCAAAACATCTAGTTTTCTTTTCAACGTTTCCATTAATGTTTCACTTTACGACAGACGTTAGCCAAACATTTGCTTACAAAAACTCCCATCCCGTTTTACGCTCGCGACATGGTTCCTTCGAGCAACACGGCATGGTTCACTAGTTTTTCATAACTCGCATGCTGAGCGGAACGGAGCGGATTTACGTTCGCGTAAAAATTGATGTTCGTTAAATGTGCGGGCGAATGGGACTCGCGTATCTCAACTTTGGAGAGAGTTGTTTATTGGAAACTTTATATGCATTATCCATATGTGACATACGTGTATCCTACAATACGAGTAGGTATCTGTATTTTCAACATTTTGTAAGGAATATGTGGTGTCTTTTATAAATTAATGAGGCAAACTGAGGCGCGGCAAATTATCCCATTCCCATCCCAACTATCCTAACAGTGAGTCACAAAAGTGAGTTTGATTGTTTGTTTGTTTGTTTGTTACGCTTTCACGCCGTATCTACTGAACCGATCAACATGAAATTTTGCATACACATAGGTTAGGGTATCGAGAAGTACATAGACTATATATCACGCGGGCGAAGCCGCGGGTAACAGCTAGTAATATTATAAACACGAAAGTGAGTTTGTTTATTTCGCTTTCACGCCCTGTTTACTGAACCGATCATCAAGAAATTTTGCATACACGTTGATATCAGATTGTTACATAAACGCCTCAATGTGTCGTTTAAAAGTCCCGTCGACATATTATAAATCAATTGAAAACATTATAAATTATTTGTTATAACATTATACATATTATAAATTATTTGTTCCTTAAGTTATTAAACTCTAGCAAAATTATATCTTGAGCTTATATTTACCTTAATCTTGTTAGGCATGCATGATGTTGGTTTGCAATTTAGATCAACACTGTGAAATTATGTACTTATAAAATTGTAATCTGTTTTGTGTGGTTATTATTAATAAATGTATAAATAAATTGAGGTCATCAAGACAACTGTAGCTAACCCAGGAAATGCTTGACATGCGTTACCGCTACATATTCGCTAGACCATCGAACTACTCAAAGTGTCAAAATTAGAACAAGCTGACTGAAGATCTCTGACTTGCTGTGTGAATCTCGTAAACTGTACAATAAAACGAGTGTTCTCCTAAACATGGTAAAGGCAACTATTATTTAATGGTGAATCGAAATTCTTTATTAATATTTGCAGTATATTAACGCCACTTAATGCAAGATAAGTATTAACTATTTAGATGTCATGTAATACATAATCTATGCGCCCAAAATGGAGCACGATTTTTTAATAGCTCCTGCTCCGATTCGATATTTAAGAGCGGGCTATGGTAAGAAAGGCGTGACTGTTCTGTGTAGCTCTATGTAGCTGACTGTATCTCATAAACCGTACAATGAATAGTGCCGCGTATAGCGCCGTCATTTGCCCGTTATTATGCTCGGCGAATTATGTCTGAATTTGTACGGCGTCTGCTCTGTATCTCTAATTAAATTCTCTTTGGGTGTGATATTTCATAGAATAATTAAGCGATAAGAATAGCTTTCGAACACGGCTTGGATTGGAGATTTAGAGCAAATTAGCTGTGACAGACGGACGGACAGAAACACGAGTGATCCTAGGTTTAATTTTACAACTCATAAACAGAACCCTTATGACATATTTACCCGCGACACCGGTCTTACTTAATTGTAGGAAGGCTAATTTTAGAATCACTCGTACGACACCAAACACTTTTATTGCAAAAAATATTATTTATTCTTACATTAATGAAGTTTAATTTTGCAAGTGTAAGTAAGCTATGTATTCTAATGCAACTTTACTTTATTATTGCTTTCATGTTTGTCTTTATAATTCGAGAATACGATCTTTATAATTCGAGAATAAGAAGAATAATAAAACATTCGAGGAAGATGAATTTCAAAAAAGGATCAACAAAGTCATGCGAAAGGGATAATTATCACGAAAAAAAAATGCGGATGATTTGTATAAGTAATCGTCTGAATGGTTCAGTAGTTGCCTCCCAGCACGGAGGACACCGCACCGTCCACGGTACGGGTGAGTTGGTCGCTCGTAAACTTTTATTGAAATAAAAACGGCGCGTGACGCGGCGGTAAACATTGATGTTTGCATATGTCGCTGATGCGGGATTCGCGTACAGTACAGTCTATTTCAAATGCAGATAAAAGAGTTTCAAGTATAGAAAATGTTTTATTATAAAATGTTCTCAAAAAGGACCTTGTAAAATTCTCAGTTAACGCAAACTAATACTAGGGCAAGTCTCACTGTGAACTGATTCTAATTACTGACTTTTACCTTTGACTCAGGTACAGTATGTATTTATTACGTTTTTTCTTTAAGTTGATCCATATAATCAAGGAAAAAAATTAAAACAGATTTAAGATCACAAATAAAAATAATCCTAGTGGTTTGTCAATGTATGTAAGTATGAAATTAGCCCAAAATGTTGGCTGAACATGGGTATTTTGTGAGGGTAAGATAACGAAACTAAAATGTACGTGAACAATACAAGGACATAAAGGAAAAATCCTTAGGGATTTTTGGAAAACAACCTGCCTTATCCCTTATTCACCCTTTTAGCCACGTGGTTACTAGTAGCCCTACTTCTCTGCCTCTGTGCCATAAGAGATAAAGAGAAATTGTCACAAAAAAAATTGTACTCTGCAACATTTGTTTTTAAATAATATCAAAGAAAATGAGCAGTCTAGAGCCACAATATCTTAGCTTAAATCCAACATTGCCATCCATTTGCGAGAGTTCAAAGTTCCTATTTGCTGCATAATATAAAGTGTTGTGGAAGTGACGTCCAAAGGACCTAAAGAAACACTAACACGTAGGAGATAAAATTTATGTTTTTTAAACATACATTTACGATATATGTTAAGAAAAGACATCATAAAAACTTCCCTTATACCCAACCTGTTTTAAAATATTGTCACGAAACTTAAGCAAGCTAGAGCAACAATTTTCTAAGCTTATTTCCTCCAAGATTGCCATCCGTATGCATGAGTTCGGCGATCCTATTGCCTGCATAACGTACGGTTAGTGTTGTCGAAGTGACGTCAAATGCACCGTAAATAAACATCGATAGTTTACGAGTCTCGGGCCGGGGTTAAATGCTCGATAAAATTCAGCTATGGATATTTACGCGGTTTGGCAAGCAGCGACAAGCAACAAGTTTCTTGCTTTGATCGTCGGGTGTACTCTATAGGATCGGCATTATTGATAAGTAATTAACAAAACAATATAAATATAAAAGAGAAATTCGTTCATTGTAACAAGATAAATGTAGAAGTATATTTCATACGAGTCCCTGAATAGGAACAAACAAAATTGACAACCAAAAAATAAATACGGTTGATCCACAAAATATTTAAAATAAATGCTTCTTTTTTCACATTCAATTCTCTCCGATCTTACCATATTCATGAGTGTTAACACCTTCATTATTTTTTCATTCACAATACCAATATTTGCCAATATCTCTATTATTTTGCCGGTAATAACAAATCACAAATAAAGTTTAATAAATTTAACATAAATATCAAGCAAAACGTTAGGTTATTTTCGGTATATTACGATAAAAAACACGAAATCCGTTAGAAATAATTACTATAACCGATATTTCTTGATAAGAATTGAAAATAACCGCAATTAAATTTACAAAAATAAAAAGAAATTACGAAATTTTGCTAAAAAACACCCCCAAATCCCTTATTTTAGCCGATATATTGCAATAAATGGCAGAAAAGGACACTTATCGACGAAAATCCACTCAAAATCATCCAACACTAAAAATAGACTATAACTCTTCAATCACAACCACCAATATACCACTTTACACACCTTAAAACTAGATCTAAACACTGATATGTAGGTATAGGCCTCGGGGAGCCCGCACACGTGCAGGCGGCGCGAGGGCGGGCGGCGACTGCCGGGCGGCGCGCCGGCTGGGCGGGCGGCGCCCCGGCCGGCTAACGATCACGATTACCGCGATTGAAGCGACGCGATCGCGATTGAAGGTTAGGAGGTAATAACAAATCATAAAATTATGATAAACTAAGTTTTCACGCAAACTATTTGATGGTACTGTTTTAATAGAGAAGGAATTTTAAGAATCGGTTCAGTAGTCTCACCGGTTGCTTTTATAGTAAGGCTTTTTTAACTATTATAAATGCGAGGGTGAGTTATATTTGTGTTTACATTTTAATGAATGCAAACTTTCATGATGATTGATATAGTTGTTGCATAGTATTGTTCATGAAAAGCGTTTTGAAACTAGTTCGTTAACCCGTCCCACAGTTTATAAATAAGACACTATAGTAAAACAATTAAAACAGACCACATACGATTTTTGAGGCAGTGAATCAGTTAGGCGTTTAAATACTGTTTCTCTTATTCGAAACTTAACGATGGAAACCCAAATTTTACAATTTGATCTTCTCAAACTAGTTTGTTTTTAAGTATGCAAATGGCCAACGCTCACACTGAATTTCTGACTTTTCAAAGTACCTAAAAGGCACCTGACACAGCTACACGACTCTTATCAAAGCATGACAGCTGGGACCAAAGACCTTAATGTGCTTTCTGAAGCTAGTTAATTTATTTTTAATTTCAATAACGACTTTTAATGTTTCATGAAGAATCAAGGTAATACGAATGGAAACGAAACCTTTTTTGCACGCTTAACGCGGACCGTTTGTGGTTGTGTATTACTCTCGACTTTTCAAGGTTCACCCATTTTTTTTTTAGTATTGTTTTACGGCCCTGGATACAAGTCCTTTAGAGCCTTTCTTCATTTATTTCGTCAGTTGGCGAGTTATTCTTGTTTGTTGTCAACGAAATGATGGTGTTATTTATTTTGTTGTTTTCACGGAGCCCCTGGCGACAACTCTTTGCGAATCCACTGGTTTCATCATTGACGACGCAGCAAGGCGAACAACCAACAGCCCGCTATGTAAATCCCACTACAGCCGCACAATGACAGTCTACTTTAGTTATTCTACACATTGTTCTTAAATATGGGCATTTATAACACCAAATAACACCAATTTTACATTATAAAGTCCACTAGAATCAATTTGCGAAACAATCCAAAACAGACACCGTGTAGTCCGCCAAAATTCCCGCCAAGAACTCCTGTTCACCCATTTTCAGAACTTAATTGTCTTTATTTCTTTGTTAACTCTGCACTTTAGACAATTCAAAGTTTACTTAAGTTCATGTTAACTAGTTAACTTTGAAAAGTTTTTATGTTCATACATACATACTATCACGTCTGTATCCCTTGCGGGGTACACAGAGCCTAGGTCTGTTAAAACTTAAGGCCATGTTTAGCAGGTTGGTGGGCTTGTAGGTGGGAACCGAAATAAAAAAAATGGTGGGTTGCTAGCTGCATCGCCTATTGACATGACCTGACTCTTTACGCCCATTTCCTTAATCGGCTTTTGCGATCTGCGCAAGAATATATGCGGCTGGTACATTCTACGTTTTTTCTATTCTTTCAGACCAGCATATAAGGAATAGTCACGCAATTCTTTCGTCTCAGTTAATGTGACATGATTTTCGTGTCCAACGACTTATTTCTTGTATTTTATTCGTGATTGTCCAGTTAGAAGTCTATCCTTGTCCCGGCTCAATATCGGCATTGTCTTTGACCTGTAATCGACCCGTATATTTGTACGCGCGGCCGCGCCGCAAGTTTTGATTGTCTCGGCCGCAAGGGACGCCCGATTGGACGCATTTTTGTGGAAATCTCAGTAACACTTTGTACTGACAGAGATGATTGAGTATTGAGTTGTTGCTAGCTTTTGTAATAAAGTAACATAAAACTGATCAAAACTTACCACGTCTAGTACTATTTTTTACAATCTTTTGTGTAACATGCAATCTATAAATGTCAAATTTTAGGCTGAGATTGTAACAAATGTTAAATATTTAGATTTGGTACACTTGCTTCTTTGGTGTCAATACGATAATGTGGCAGTAATGTAACCGAAAGGTCACCGTAGGGACTCCTTAACTTAACAAGACACGATGCTGTTATCACTGGATACCAGTAATAAATATCAGAAACATATCTACCTATGCCTCCGTTATGGGGCACATACACACTTTATTTTCATTAAATAGACTATCTGCCCCACAACGGGAGACTACCTTAGCATGATTGATATACGATTTAACACACGTGTAGTATAATAAAAGTTAAGACACAAAAACTACTTCGTGTAGTTCTGTTCGGTATTTCGCATAGACAGACATATATGGCACCTCATTTTAATAATTCCTTCATCGCCTTAATGTGAATTTATTATAGCTTGATTAATGTACCCGAGCAAACATGTTTGAGTGTAGCCCACAACATGTTACATGAGAATTCCATTTATCCATGGTAAATCGGTGTATCTCTATATCTTAGTCGGATCTCAATCTACTTTGTATTGACATAGTACCTCATTTTCATTATTGCTTCATCGCCATAATGCGAGTCTATCTTAGCATGATAAATGTAGGAGTCTCCACCTGCGTAAACATATTTGAGTGTAGGTCTCAGCGTGGTACAAGAGAATTCCATTGATTCATGGCAAATGAACTGCGATCTGCAAATTTATCTATTATCTCTGGGCTAAGAATTTTTTACTCCTACACCCTACATGTCATCACTAGTTGGTCATTTTGACTTAAATTATGAATGAATTTTATCACTCAGGACCACTTACCGTTCGAACTCCATTACAATAGACGCTTACCTGGAAACAAAAACAAAATTCAGTATAAGTATCTTTCCAGAAATTTCCAGAAATTCAAATCTAGTCCCAATTCCATTGCATGCATTATAAAATGCGAACGTGAGTTTGTGTATTTGTTTGTAACCTTTTCACGCTCTATCTACAGAACCAATCTTCTTGAAATTTGACCGAGTAGGATATGTAAAAAACGCGAGTAAAGCCGCAAGCAGCAACTAGTAGTAAATAAAGAGTCATCAAGCACAATATTTTTATTCAAATATAGGGTCTAAGTAAGCAAGCCATGTTGATTTGAGTTCTTCAGCGACGCTCGACGGCAGAAACATTCCTGCTATTTAGATTACCCTTTCATCGCTGGACACGCAAATACTGGACGCGACAAAGCGAAACAAACAACTACCGTTCACAGAAACAACCCCCATTTCAATATCAACCTTATCGTAAATAGATAAGGTAGAAAATAAAACAGCAGGGGCTGGGAAACACTAGTGCTGGATGAACAGTCGTCCGTTTATGCGAAAGTTCATTTAATAGTCGACCTTTTTGGAAAAAACTGAAGGTTGAAATTAAAAAGCGTATTTATTCAGACAGTGGTCCTGTAGTTCGTTCATGCAAATGTAGATTCATTTCAAAATCAATCTTTTTGTGAAGTACTAGAGTAGAAAATAGAAAAGCATGGTAGAGTAGACGTGTGCGAATGGTAGTGACCGCCGCGCCTGTGTTTACATCGATAGTGTCGCTATCGATAAATGGAATTATGTTCCAGTTTATGGATTTTTGGTCAGGGGTAGGTTTAAGAAGGTCCTTATTTGCTTATTAAATATTGTCTACTTAAGAAAAAAAATGTTATTTTACAACAAGTAGCTACTTATTCAGAAAATATTATCCGTTAATACTGAATGAGTAAAATATGTAAAAGGCACTATTAGCAAGGCATTTATACTCTTACATGCCACCTGCCCTGTTGCTCACAAAAAATAGGTGAATAAAATAGATTTAACTACAAACACAAATAGTTCTAATTTTTTTTTAAATATAGACATTTTTATGAGCATAGAGCCTTCAAATAGGTCCCACCTAACTCAGTATGTGTTGGTTATAAAGCCAACGCTAGCCTACCATAAGGAACGAAACGAAATGTTCAAGAGAGACGGCAATTAAAAGGTTTTGCTTGCTTTAGAAAGGCCGAACATCTATTATACTCAAACTATCGACCACATCACTTCTCTACACATACCTCGTAGCAGCTACGACCCTCGTAGCGCGTAGAGGGGGCTACGAGCGTACGCTACGCGAAGGGGCGTTTAGCGTGCGGAGATCTTGATACTTGGCGAATGTTTTATTCATGCAAATGGATGCTAATAGTCAAATTACGGGTTTCTTTCGAACTTTATGGCGGAAATAACGTAATAATTTACATTTATTGATAATTTGGAAATGAGGATTCAATTACTTCACGTTGTATGCAAATATTAAAGGTGATATTATAAAAATTCATAACATGAAATTAACGAAATGAACCGTATGTGAAGAAATATAACATGGTTGAGTAAAAAAGAGCATTACGGCTGGGGACATAACTGAGATCAAGCTTAGCTAAAAGAGAGAGAGTGTGGCAAAGCTGTTCAGCAACAAACAGTAAAAAAAATTCATTAAAGTAAAATAACTTGCAATGCCCTTGCAGGGCTCATTTGAGGACTGTTTCATAGCTTAAGATCTAATGTTAAACTAAATGACGCAATAAAGATACAATACAATAGAATACAACAGTAACATAGGTTAAAAATCAAGATACATCAGCGGACCTCGAGCTCTAAAGCTTTACAGCTGAGGATGCAACCAAGAAAACTTGTGAAAAAGAAAGATTATACAAATAATATGACTAAAAACGAGGTGGTCGGATGACCTGCGGGCATTCGACAAGTTTTGGATGGAAAGGACCAACGACAGAGATGAGTGGAGAGAAGAAGGGGAGGCTTTTGCCCAGCAGTGGGACACAACAAAAAAAAATGACTATAAATAAATATTCCAGATCAGTATAAGTATCTAACAGTTATTTTTTACTTCATACCTATTATACAAAATTGGTTATTTAAATAAGTTAAGATAAATAAATAATAATATAAATATATACGGACAAATCACACAGATTGAGATAGCCCCAAAGTAAGTTCGAGACTTGTGTTATTATGGGATACTAACTCAACGATACTATATTTTATAATAGATACTAATACAGATAAACATCCAAGACCCAGGTCAATCTGAAAAAGATCATTTTCCATCTTGATCTGACCGGGGATCGAACCCGGGACCATCCGTGTCGCAGGCAAGCGTGTTGACCGCTGCGCCACGGCGCCTAATGTGTGTACGGTTAGACTTCTTCACTTATCAAAATAACCAAAAATGTTTGACCATTTTCTAATTTAAAATTATTATTAATTTGATGGAATTAAATGTTGACACTATGATGTTTCATTTTATTTTTTCAATTAAGAATTTAAGAACCCATCATAATATTTGTTAATCAATTTACGATCGGACACGAAAAAAGGCAATGTCGGCTCGAGAGGTTACTCGCCAATTTTTTACAACCCCCTGTATTTCCCCGGACGCGCCGCTGTGGCATAGTTTCTTTTAACTTTATCAACACCACGCAACTAACTTTACACTCTAATACACATAATTTAAAGTTTAAATTCGCTCAAGTCTGTTCAACCGCGGTACACTTGACAGATTAACTAAAATGATCTCTATTCTGATACTGATAAAGTTTAATACTATTTAAATAGGCTAAAGAACGTTTCCAGGAATCATTTAGTGGAAAATGGTGTTTATGTTGTTGTGTTAAGATTGATTGTCCTGTGAATTAGTGCTTAATGTGAGTAATTTAACAGCTGAGCGGGCTGGGAGGGGGTGAAAGCGGGTGGGAGGGGTGAATAGGTGAATATGAATCAATTTATTGCGTCTCCACGGGACTCGGGCGCCCGGGAGCGAGTGTGATTATTTTGTAGTTTTAAGACGAAGCTTAAAATTTCCATTTGGATTTTAATAATTAATTGAATCTGCTGAAATCCCTTGTGATTAAAACGTCGAGCGAGACTGTGTTGTTTTGATTTGCGTTAAGTATTTTGACGACTAAGACGAGAATAAAATTAAGCTGGTTTATGGGAAAATGTCTTGGGGAAAATTTGAATGTTTTCCTAGAGTTCAGTAGAGTACGTTATTGCAACTGAAACTCTGTATATTTGTGTTGATTTATTTATACTTATTATGAAAAAAAAATCGGCTTTGTAGTTTAAAAGTTTAACCTATGTGTATAAATAAACTCACAATCAATAAAATTCTTATCTTTATAATTGTTATTGATAAAAGTAGACAGAAAAGTGAGGCAACCATACAATATCCCTTTATTCCTATTGCTGTATCTTAACTTGTGTCTGCCAATGAAGTCACAAGTTCTTTTTTTTTTGAGAGAGTAAAAAAGAATCTTGTTTTTAATTCCTCGCACCAGAATTTTAACGCGAAACTAAAATATCTGTACATTTCCGGTCGCAGTCACGTCATTCCTGTGTAACGAGGCGGAGGTGGCGTGTATCCCTTTAGGATTGCTGTCCATAGGCATTTATAAACTTTATTACAATATATTAAGAAAAATATTTTAAGGAACATCGATATACTAAGAGAAAGAATGCGATTGATATTATTACTACCAAGCCGATTTCTGTTGAACACTAGATTTTTCTTTTATCAAAATTTACATATCACTTTTAGATATACACATTTATTGTGTATATCATTGCTTTAAGCATCTAAAAATAAAACATTGTACATAAAAGTTGATCGATAGTTGCTTATACCTAAAGCTTTAAAACTAAGTTTCACTTTTTACTTTTAGCCTGATCTGAAATCACTTCTTCCCCGACCTAATATTATATCTATCTATCAGCCAGAGACGTCCACTGTTGGACAAAGGGTTCTCCCATAGATCGCCATAAATTGCGGTCTTGTGCATGCTGAGTCCACCGACTCCCGGCGACCTTGATATGGTCCTCCTTAAACTTGGTCGCCCACCTTCTAGTAATGTTATATTGCACTAATATTTTTTTATTATTCTTAAAATGCTTCCTGTTAGTGGAAAGCAAGCCTAGTTTGCTGGCTTTGCGTGTGTTCGTGCAGCACCTCCATTCTAAACACCTCGGTAACGTTTATCGCGGATATTCTCCTGAATGCACTCGTTTACTGCGATCAAAAATGAAAATTTGCCGTGTGGTTCCCGGCAGAGTAGAATAGGACCACTCCAAGTCTTCCCGTGGATGTTGTGGGCGACTTAGGAAACACAAGCTAAACAAAGCTTATGAACATCAAAGAGACTTTTTCAACCCGTCTGGCCAGCATGGAGTCATCTGATTGCTCTGGCTAATATATGGCTCTGGCAGTACAGAGAGGGTCGTGCTCCTGCAGTGGAGACTAAAAAGGACCTTATGATGATGATGATGATGACTGCGATCAAATGCTGCGTATTGGCTGCATCTATCTCTCCATTGATTAAAAGCCAGCCAATTAAAAGTTTTAGTCGACGCATCGGGAGTGAACGGTAAAAAGGCTGCGCTATTCACAGAAAGGCTAACGCTGTACAACTGCAAACTTCATAGTTAACTAGCGTTTTTCCGCAAATTTTGCCGTGTAATCTATGCTATCTAACTCATCATCATTTTATGTAGGTGACACGGTCAGTCGACCATGCACACCCTTGTGTCAAAGTTCTTTAGAACCGCCTCTCGGCCTCTGACGTGGTTCCTTTAACGACTATCAGATGGCAGCCGGGACCAACGGCTTAATGTGCCTTCCGAATTACGGAATCGTCTTTCTTATCAGATAATCAGGTGATTCATGCCTGCAATGTCCTAACCAAACTAGAAACAACTTGACAAAGTATGCTTTCCGTGGGAATCGAGCCCACGACCTCCAGGTCAACAAGGCAAACGCCTTATGCACCGGACCACGGAGGCAGTTGCTATCTAAGTAAACTCATATTATAAAGAGGAATGTTTGTTTGTTTGCATTGGTTCCGAAACTACTGGACCGATTTTCAAACTTCTTTTATTTTAATGAAGCTAATTTATCTGCAAGTGACATAGGCTATATTTCACGCTGACGAAGTCGCGGGAAAAATGCTAGTTTTTAATGTACCGCTTTTTTAATGTGTATTTATCAAAATCTGAAAAGTCAAGTAAGTTACTTAAACTTTGTTACGTCTGATGTACGAAATTCTGGGATAAATAAGTAAATAATACCTAGAACCCCATACATACATCATTTTTGGAGGTTCCGAATCCTTACGAATCATATAATTACGAAAACTTATAACAATAAGCAACTTTAACCAAAAACTTATAATGTACTTACCATCTTACTATTCCTTAAGCTCTTAAAATGTAATTCCTTAAAATTTTATGGTACGTATCTCTTGAAACCTAACATTGGCCTCCCACTATTTCATGCAGGATTTTCGCCACAGCTGTGCAAAGAAGACGTATGACTGGAACGTTGTCGGGAGACGTGCATAGAAATGAGAAACTTAGTCTATAATATACTAGCTTATAGGGATATTTCTAACTTCGTTTGAGTCACTGAGTACCTTCAGCCAGCAGAGAGTAATTTTATATCTTTTTTACACTATTTGCATCTAAAGTCGACTAAGTCTGGACATGCCAAAAAGAAAAAGATCGAATTTCCTACGTTTAAAACTACGTGTCTTAAAAATCGGCTAACATTGACCGCACTATTTCATTGAGGATTTTCGCACAGCTGTGCAAAGAAGACGTATGAGTGGAACGTTGGCGGGAGACGTGCATAGAAATCAGAAACTTAGTCTTCTATGTACCTTTTAGTATACTTTGAACGTCGTTTGAGTCTCTGAGAACCCTGAGCAGGCAAAGACGCAATTTGGTTACTTTTTTTACGCTAGCCACTCGCGTCTAAAATGGACTAAGATTGGACATGCCAATAATTTAAGATATTTTTAACAAAAAACAAAAACCGACTTCAACCCTATCAATTTTTTTAAATAAGCGTAAGAATAAAATTTAAAAAAAAGTGAAAACCGAACGGCATACTTGTAAATATCTTTTTGGTTTTTGTGTATTTTTTCAAAAAGCTCTCGTCATATGTCGGTAAAAATTTAGTGGGACCATCTGTAAAGTATTACCTATCAAACAAAAAAAGAACTTCTTAAATCAGTCCAGGCGTCTTTGAGAAATCGGGGAACATACATAAAAAAAAGATTATGACGAATTGAGAACCTCCTCCTTTTTTTGAAGTTGGTTAAAAAGAAAAAGATCGATTTCATACGCTTAAAATAACGTGCCTCTAAAATAGACTAACATGGACTAAAACGGTTTCAAGCAGGATTTAAGAGCTGCGCAAAAAAGATGTATGGCTTGCACCGCAGTGGCTGACATGCATGGAAATTAGTAATTTAATATTGAACTTTTACTTCCAACTTCTAGTCTAAATGTACCCTGAGAGTTCAAAGTTGTCATTTAATATATTTTTGCGCTTTTTGCGTCAAAAATCGGGTAATCCTGGATATCTAGAAATAGATCTAATTTCGTGCCTTAAGGCGCTCTTATAGTAACACTTGCGCCACCCAGCAATTAAATTCCTTAAATCATAAATGGCATCGAATTTAAAAAATTTAACAAGTACAAAACTACTAAATTACTTATAGTATTTTTTGTTTATTACAAGTAATTTACTAGTGCCATATTTAAAGAGAAAAATCGGTTAACGCCAAAAGTAACCAGTTTTGGCGTTAACCTGTTTTTCTCTTATTTTATCAAACGAATATTAGTGAAAATGAATACAAAAATACTACAAGTAATTTACTAGTTTTGTACTTGTTAAATTTTCAAAATTCGATATAATTCAGGATCAAAAGAATTAATTGCTGGGTAGCGCTAGTGTTACTATAAGAGCGCCTTAAACACTTCGCACCTTTAAACTGTCTAGTTATGTTAAATAAAACTAGCCAAATACGAGTCGGATTCACGGGGACCCTGAGGAATAAGTACGCATGAATAAATAAATTTATAGGGACAAACCCCCAACACAATAAATAAACCTCTTCCATGCGACCCTTCTAGTGAGGTAAACCGAACTCTTTATTGCATGGACACTATTGCTGCTAATTATCTGTGACAAACTTTTTTTGTATTTTGTATATATATGTTAGATCTAGAGCAAAGGCTAAGTTTTTATAAAGGGAAAGAAAAACTTGTTAACAGGGATTTGACGTCTTAGTGATAATTTAGCAGCATATTTGATATCTAATAATATTAAAACTTACGCGAGGTAAATTCATTATGATATCATTATGAAAAATACAAGAAAAAACACGTATATTGTACAGTTGTTATAGGGGATACAGATATACACATTCCGTAACAATTTCAAGTCTCTGTCTATTACTTATCAAAAGATAAACCCCGTGAGGACAGACGAATGGAAAGTCTTAGTAATAGGTCACGTTTTTACCCTTTGGGTACGGAATCCTAAAAATTACAGTCTTTTTAAATCTTCTATACTTATTAAATCGGCGTGTATAGCACTTTGTAGTGCAAATAGGGCGACAGATCCCCACTGCCGATGAGTTGCCGTGAGCCTAAAACCGATAACTAATTTGTAAAAAAAAATACCGATCTATAAATGGTATGTAGAAATATACTCTTTATAAAATCTACTTTACTTTTTATAGCGGCGTGTATAGCCACTTTGTGGAGCAAATCGGTGACATAATTCCTGTTGTAGAAAGATCGCCGGGAGCCTATAGTTGATAACTCTTATTTGGAAATGTTATGTAAAAATTGAACTCCTCTAGAGTTTGTATAAATACACTCTCTATCAAATGTTCTTCCTTTTTATAGCGACGTGTATAGCCACTTTGTGGTGCAAATACGGCGACATAGTCCCTGTTGTACATAGATCGCCGGGAGCCTCTAGTTGATAACTACAATTGTAAATCTTAACTAATATTATAAATGCGTAAGGGATTTTGTTTGTTTGTTACGCTTTCACGCCGAATCTACTGAACCGATCATCATGAAATTTTGCATGCACATAGGTGAGGGTACTGAGAAGGACATAGGCTATAAAACACGCGGGTGAAGCCGCGGGTAACAGCTAGTATTATATAAAAATTTACCTCTTTTAGAGTTTTTAGTGTGTAGCAGTTTCAAATGTTCTGTACTATTTATAGTGGCGTGTACAGCACTTTGTGGTGCAAAACGGCGACATAATCACCGCTATCGGTTGATCGTCGTGAGCCTGTCGGTGGCACTTTTAACTTATATGCAAAAGTAACTTATTAATTTATTGCTTTATAAATGTGTAAAAAAATATACACTTTATAAAATTTATATACTTGCTATAGCGCCGTGTATAGCACTTTGCGGTGCAAATCCGGCGACATAATCCTCTGTCGATGGGTCGCCGTAAGCCGATTGCGGATTATCCTCATTTACCATTCGTCCCATTTATTAGTTGTTTTCTCATTACTTCAACTAAATTATTTATTTAAATAAGCGGCTTTTACGTAGTTATTTGTTTTTATAAAATGTATTTTAATCGAACTTGCTTGACGTTTAAGACTTAAGGATAAATTTGACCCAAGAATAAAGAATAAAATAAACGGGGTAAGCTAAATAAAACCGTTTAAAAATAAGGAAATACAGAACCATTATCTATAGGATGAATAATTTTATTAGAGTGTTGGTTGAATTTCGACAGTAGCGTGGCAGTCTCCGTAAAAAAGAGGAAAGCATTGTAACTGGGATAACGTGGGACTAAAAGAAGGCGATAGTGATATATAAAATCCATGATAATTAATTAATGTAGGCGTTGTTTTACGGAAGTCAAAGCTACATTCGGACACGAAGGGACTAACAGTAGTGGTGGGCGCTACCCAGCATGTTTGCATGAACTGGTGACAGAAGCACACAGAACTATAATGAGGTGCACATTCTTAGATTTAAAAAAAAAATCTGTTATAAGTGACTAAAATTACCGGCAGAAGATGGCAAATCATTATCAATTCGTGTAGGTGATAAGCAAAGAAGATTCCAGTTCTATCTTAAATTAATCTCTAACACAAGTTTACATCAATTCGTTCATTCTAACAAATGGCGAGCAAGACGGGCGATTAGCCTCCGAGTTTAAAGTAACAAATACTCGATTTCCCGCGATTTGTGAGCATCGATTCCGAATTAAATGGACTTCGCGATTAATGGCGTTGTAATCGATGTCGGTGTCTCGATTAATTCATCGTTTTTTGAACTGTTCGCGCTGAAAATAATTAGGTTTCGAGTTGTAACAGGTGATTGGCTTGTAGAACAAATTACTGGCAGTTATGAAGTCATTTTTAGGGTTCCGTAGTAAACTAGGACCCTTATAGTTTCACCATGTCTGTCTGTCTGTCTGTCCGTCTGCGGTTTTACTTAGAGACTATAAGTACTAGAAAGCTGTAATTTGGTATGAGTATGTATATGTAATCATGTCAAAAAAGTGGTAGAAGAAAATCTTGAAAAATAATTTTTTTATTGTCGCTCCCATACAAGTAAAGAGAGAGTAATATTTTTTTTTTATACAAACCCATCGTGTTGGGTGTTGTTAGATAGGTCTTATAGGATACGATATTGTGAGGTTGAGAACACCATTTTTCGATTTAGGGATCCGTTTCCGAAATATTTGGTTTTAAAGTGAAATTTTTTGTTAGAGGTAAGTGTCCCCCCCCCCCCTCTATCTACTAAACGGTTATATATGGATACGTGAAAAAAATTACAGTATTAGTATATATACTGAAGTTGAAAGGGAAACTATCGGAGCTGAGTACTAAGTACAAACTAAAATTTCATACATTTTCATTGTTACATGTTTTTGGTCGTTAAACTGTGTGTTAGGTGCGAGTGTGAACTCAACGTTGTCATTCGCAACTACGGAACCCTACACTGCGCGTGGCCCGACACGCACTTGGCCGGATTTATATTTTCATATCATGTTCAAATAAATAAAATCGAGTAAAACGAAAAATAAGTGCTCTTATTTCAAACTTCGAGCTTGCGTCCAGACGACGTGCATTCAAAATTTCATGATGATCGGTACAGTAAATAGGGTGTGAAAGCGTAACAAACAAAATCACTTTCGCCTTTATAATATTAGTTGGGATAGCTAATTTGGAACATTAATAAAATTTTGAAAAGGTTTTTCTTCTTTAAAATAACATTTGTAATCCCAAAATATACGATTTTACAAGAATACACTGTCACTCTAACATTCAAGTTTCAAAGTGCTCCCATGAAAGGCACGCACTGCCAATAGTACTCTACACTTATAAATAAATAAATAGTATTGACGCAGCGAACCTGTAGCAAATGTGATACTCCTCACAACTCCAGCCGTCTCCCAGCGTTCCTTCCTCCCTTGAAGGGAAGTGCCACACACAACAAATAATATGCAGAAGGACATGATGCAACACAATACATTACAAAGTGCACCTGTCAAAGACACGCACTGCCAATAGTATTGACGCAGCAAAGTTGTACCAAATGCGATACACCTCACGACTCCAGCGGTCTCCCGGCGTTCCTTCCTCCCCTATGTCGGGAAGTGCCTGACACGACAAAAAATATTCAGAAGGTCATGATGCAACATAAGACGTAATATACATTAATATATATTCAAATAATCGGCCCTGGCATACTAATATTAAAAAGAGAAATGTTTTGATTGTTTGTGTGTTTGTAATGAATAAGCTTCGAAACTACTGGACCAATTTTCATTTTTTTTCACTTATAGTACATACAAGTGCACACACCAGCATATACATGAACTATTTATACGCAGGTGACATAGGCTATAATCAACGCGGACATAGTCGCGGGATAATTGCTAGTTAATAAATAAATGTCAACAATGACAGAGCATTTATGTATACAAAAGTTAACCTTGTGTTGCTATAGTAAAGATAATTATGTTGAGTCTATGTACCTACTTTAAAAGGTAAGTAGTAAATTTTAAACTAGAATAACTCTGAAAAAATATAACGATGGTTTAAAGATAGACAATAAAAAAATATGATTAGATTCTAGATTGGACTAAAAGCACAAAAATGATGCCCGTTGCTTCCAGTATACTAATTGAACTGATCTAAACTCTGTCAGTATTTCAGCCACGTAAACTTCTGCTAGTTTTTTGCTGTGGCTGTCTCGTCTCGCGGGCAACAAGAGGCAGCGAGGGCCCGTGAATTATTGCGGCTTTTCATGCTGTTATCATTTCTATTTTCGAGAACCCTCCACTTTTTACGCTGATGACTCAACTTTCTGTCGGCTGTAAATCATCTCAGGGGGCGATATAATTATATTTTTGTATTTATTTACATACTTTGAATTAGGCTGAGCTAGAAAGATAATGTTTTCTGAATTGTCAATTGCGCCTAGGAGTAATAATTTAGTTATGCGGTATAAATGTTGATTATTATTTAGAGCAGAAATACATCATTCCATTAATTTAAAAGAATAAAAATAATCTTTATTTTTGCGCAAATTCCAAGACAATTATATTGTCTTTGACAGAATATAAAAAATATATTCCTCATCTTAATGAGGGAGTATACAACAATTTAATAGCGTTAATAAAATAAGGTAACAAATAAACAGTTTTAAAATTGGTGGGCATCAAACTTGAGACACGTGCGTTATAACAGAAATTGCGGAGTTTCAACATTGTTTAGTTAAGTAAAGTATTGCCATAGTTTATTTTAGACTTCGGTTATACAAACAAAGACTTAGTTATCATAACTCTATGTTTATGTAATTTTCTTGTACCTATAGTTTGAGTATCAATAGCCAAAGTTCAGAGCAACAGTATCGACTGTTGGGAGTGCGGACTTCTAACGCTGTAAAGTTAGGGGTCGTAAAGTTAGAAAGTTTAGTTTCTAATGTTAGCTTCTGTAAAGCTATAGTTATGTTGACTTCGGTTATATAAACGAACATATAGAAAATAAAAAATTTTATTTAAGTATCAATAGCTAAAGTTCAGAGCAACAGAATCGATTGTTGGGTAAGTATCTTAGCTATACAAAAAAGTTCGTAAGTCTTGAAGTTAGCAAGTTACTTAGAAAAGTATAGCCGTAGTTTATGTTAGATTTCAGTTATATAAATATAAACTTCGTATATAAGTCTCGTAATTGGAGTATCGATAGTCAAAGTTCAGAGCAACAGTATCGACTATCGGTGGGTATTAACAGACGCGAAGTTAGGGGTCGAAAGTTTAGCAAGTTTAGTTAAGTACCTAAGGAGGTTGGCTACTGTAAAGGTATCGTTGTGTTGGCTTCGGTTATATAAATAAACACTTGGTCAATAAAACTTGTTTTTTTTAATATCTATTGATACTTAAGCTATTGCCAAAGTTCAGAGCAACAGAATCAATTGTTGGTTAAGTATCTTAGCTGCAAAGTAACGGTCATAACTTGTTAAGTTAGCAAGGTACATAGTAAAGTATAGCTGCAGTTTACGTTATGTTTCAGTTATATGAACTAACACTTATATATTTTTTTATTTCCAAAAGAAAAATACTTACATAACAAATACATAAGGATGTACAAAAACCTAGTAAGGTTTGTCCGCACATCCACTCACTAATACAATTTAATTTTCGCTTACTTAGTTTAAAATAATAAAATATCGTTCATTATACAACAGCAAAAGTAATACTTCTATGGTTCATATCAACAATAAATAACAATAAATTTCGTAGGTAGCATAAAAAAAACAAAAGTGACTCGTTACTTGAGTATCAATAGCAAAAGTTCAGAGCAACAGTATCGATTGTTGCTGGGTATCAACAAGATACAGAGTTTCACCGCTGTAAAGTCAGCGGTCGAAAAGTTAGCATGTTTAGCTGCTCAGGTTAGATGTTGTATAGTTACTGTTTATGTTGGACTTCAGTCGTATAAACTTAAGGTATTAAGTATAAATTACTTGTTATTGATGTATCAATATGCCGTGTCGTTCCCGGCATAGTAGAATAGGACCACTCCAAGTCTTACGGTGGATGTCGTAGCAGGCGACTTAGAAAACAAAAGCTAAACAAGCTTATAAATATCAAAAAGACCTCTCCAACGCGCCTGGCCAACGTGGAGTGTGTAAGCCAAATTCTGTGACTGTTCTTTTAGTACAGAGAGATGACCTGAGAGACCTAAATGATGATTATGTATCAATATTGTCGGAGTGGATATCAACATGACACGGCGTTCTTAAGCTCATGCCTGCAATGTCCTAACTAAACTGGAAATAACTTAACAAAGTATGCTTCCCATGGGAATCGAACCAAAATTATCAAATATTGCCACAATTCCCTTTTTCCGTTTGTATGGAGACATGAGCTTCCAGGCGACTCTTAACGCTGTGAAGTTAGAAGTCTTCAAGTAAGCAGGATAGGTTTCTAATATTAACTAACATATTGATATATTAGGGTTCAGTGCGTTCTGCCTCCGTGGTTCAGAGGTTAAGGCGTTTGCCTTATTAACCCGGGTCGTAGGTTCGATTCCCACGGGAAGCATACTTTGTTAAGTTATTTCCAGTTTAGTTAGGACATTGCAGACATGAATCACCTGATTGTCTGATAAGAAAGATGATTCCGTGCTTCGGAAGGCACGTTAAGCCGTTGGTCCCGGTTGCCATCTGGTAGTCGTTAAAGGAACCACGTAAGAAGCCGAGAGGCGATTCCGAAGAACTCTGACACCAGGGTATGCATGGTCGACTGACCGGTCTAGCTACACGAAATGATGATGATGATGATGAGGGTTCAGTTACATAAACTACTTTTGAATATACATTTCTTGATATTTGAGTATCAATAGCCAAAGTTAAGAGCAACAGTGTCAATTGTGGGCGCGGGTATCGTCAAGACTCGGAGTTACAATGCTGTAAGTCAACAAGTTTGTTTACTGAGGTTAACCCGCGAAGTAAGTATAACTTTAGTGGGGTTTACTGCACGAGAACGAAAGCCGTTTGACCGATTTATTAAACTTAGTAAACTTGACTTGAAATTTCTTTAAAACTCACCGAATTTAAACCATACCGCAAAATGCCAAACATTTGTAGAGGTTATTCAAGATTCAAAACGTTTTTTTATTTAATACAGGTTACTTTAAAAACCTATTAATTGTCATCTTCATTTCCACAAGTGAATATTGTTTTTGTCAGAAATCTACTTATGGCTAAGTCTAGGCCGCTTACTATTGCAGAAGAAGCGGCAACAAACTGCAAACGCCAACTTAGTTGTATAAAAAAACGCATTTTCTACATTTGCCGTTAACCTATGTGTAAGTGTAAGGGATACCAAATAAGGGATATATATTTATTGTGATAACATTTAGAATAGGTAGGAGTATAAACAGACAGATATATATAACAGAGTTACAGACTGGAGGCCCAGTGGCAAACGGGGACGTGGTCGACCAAGGACGAGGTGGTGCGATGAGCACAATAACTACAGCAAAGACTGGAGCACAAAAACGACAGATAGACAAAAATGGAAAGGAGAGAAAGAGGCCTTTGCCCAGCACTGGGATACTCAAGGTTCGTAATAATAAATAATAAGGAGTATAAACAATATTCCTAAGATGCGGAGGAAATTTAAATCATACGCCTAAGGCGGCAAGAAAATTATTTAATCAGTCAAATTGTCGTATATTTTAAACCTAAATGACATTAATCATTGAGGTTTAAAGTCGTGTACGACCGAGGCCTAATCTGGCCAAAATATGCTCAAGTAGTGTTGTGAAAAACAAGTAACACAAATTAGTGAACAGCTCTTGGCAACGGCACAACCTCGCTAATCAGGCGCTTAATCGGATTGTTCCATTCCACTTTTTAAAACGTTAAATATAAGGCTAAGTAGTAGTATCATCAGGTCCTTTTATGTCTCCACTGCAGGAGCACGACCCTCTCTGTATTACCAAGCTATATTAGCTCGAGCAGTCAGACGATTTGGCATACTTTCTTCACGCTGGCTAGACTGGTTGGAGAGGTTTCTTTGACGTTTAAAAGCTTTGTTTAGCTTGTGTTTCCTAAGTCGCCTTCTACGACATTCACAGGAAGATTTGGAGTAGTCCTATACTACTCTGCCGGGAACAACACGGCAAGTAGTAGTAAGAGTAATAAATAACTAATATGACAATATCATAGTTTAATTCCATTTGTACGCCCCGGTTTTCGCCGGATAAAATTGCACATTATCCCGGACCCTGCACTTGGCATCGGCCAAGCAGCACTAAAGAGACACGTTTTATTCCTCTATTTGCGATCTGATTGTTCCGATTCCCTTCGAAAATGAACACGGAATATTTCATACTTACAAGTAGTATTTCATACAACTTAATATCTAATTTTTTATTAGTTTTAAATTTTTGGTAGGAGTCATTGGATAACAATTTTCCAGACTCTGATTCAGACTGGGAGAGGTCTTTTGAAGCCCAAATAAACACGAGATATTTTATACCACGAGAGTTAATAGAATCAATTTACATGTGCTGCTAAAAATAAGTAGTATTAGTATTAGGCCTTAGTATATCTGTTCCATTAAGATGCCCCGGTGCCCGCGAGATAAAATTGCAGATTTCTGTGACCCCCTGCACTTGGCACAGCACCAGCCGCACTAAATAGCCACGTTTTGTTCCTCTATTTGCGATCAGATTATTTTGCTTTGCTTTTGAAGTAAGGTTATATTATTTTAATCCCGTAGTTTAGCATAGTTTTGATATAAGTTGTTTAACTTTCAAATAAACTAATACATAGGGAAGCTAAAATTTTAACAAATACGAGAACTTGTCTACCAATATGTTCAGAGGGGCCACGATCCTTATCAGTGAAGGAACGCATCCGAGAGAGAGAGAGAGAGAGGCTAAAAAAGAGCATAGAAAAATGGCGTGTGAAGTCAAAATATCTGATAGCAAAGGAGACTAGTCGTGAGGCTCGTTCTCTTAATATTGGCCTCAGGTTGGTTTTAGGTTCACTTGGTTAAAGCCTGACGATGATTATCAACATTATAATAAGACTCAACTCAATACGATTATATTGATTAAATAATCACATAGCACGTACCTTTTCCGTGAAGCTGCTGCCTGTTCTCCGAGCCCTTCAGGCTCTCTGCTGTGTGGAGCAACTCGTCCAGCTGAGGTTTCTTCTGTTCCAGCTCTCGGAGTACGCCCTGTAACAACATAAACATCAATTAGACAAAAAAAAATGTTGTGATAGAGCCATGCTACCGGCAAAATTTACTTTTGCTAGTAGCATGAATGGGCCGGCTCGTCTGGGGAAGTACCACACTCTCACAGAAAATCGACGTTCGAGTAGTAGCTTTACCGCTTCTATGCTCAGTTAGGTTTGTGAGAGAGCCGGAGGCCCATCAGCAATATTTATTGCTATAGCAATATTTTTGCAGAAATCTTTCTTGCTCATGTTAAAAGAGAAACAAAATATTTGGCTTAAACTGTTGCAACTCTACTTTGTTATGTAAATGCAAATAAAGAGAAAATAAAATATCACAGCAATATTTACCAACGTTATTATAGATTTGTATTCGGTTCTATATTCTTTATTTACGAAATTTTTCCTAAGCCACAACAAATAAATGACCGCCATTATTCTCGGCCGAACAGTAAGGCCCGAAGCTTTGTCATTCAATCAAAAGCCGTCGAAACTCAAGTGCCCACAATAAATCATGTCCTTTTGTCCAGGAATTGACGATAAAAACAGGTAGAAAGGGCGTGGCTGGGCAGGAGTGGTCAGGACAAACCAACAATGGTTTTGAAGGAGGTTGAAGAGTAGACATATCTATAACATATTCTTCAACTAGTTATAAAGACCCTATGGTCGTTCGGCATGATTAAAAATAGGTATCAGTAAGGGAGGCCGGATGGGTGTATACCTAATGAACAGATAATAGTTAAAAAACCGGCCAAGTGTGAGTCAAACTCGCGCAATGAGGGTTCCGTACAATATGCTTCGTGAACACACACACAATGTGCAAAAAATGTTTTATTCAATTGACTAGCGCCATCTAGTGGTGTTTTAGTGAACTATTTCCCTAGATGAACTTATTATAGTGAGTTTACCACTTAATTTTCAAGTGATAGAATTCTTATTATTTTTCCTGTAATCTTCAAGGAATGAACTATATTTTGTAATTTTTTCAAAATTTTCGACCCTGTAGTTTCGGAGATCAGGGGGGGGGGGGGGGGGGGAATGGTCAAATTTTGCCTTCTTTCGTGAATAAAATCAAAAGTATTGATTTTACCCGAACAAAAAAAAATATTTTTGAGATCCTCATAATGAGCCCTTTCATTTGATATATGACACAGTAAGGTTTGCAAAACTTTTTTTTTTAATTTTGTAATTGGGCCCCTGAAAATGACACTTATTTCAAAAAAATCTTTATTTACTTTGCACATCCGTGTTTGGGTCATAGGATTACACCATCTTACCAAATTTCACATAATTTGGTTCAGTAGATTCGGAGAAAATTTGCTGTGACAGACGGACGGACGGACAGACAGACGCTCGAGTGATCCTATAAGGGTTCCGTTTTTCAACTTTTGTACGGAACCCTAAAAGCGAGTAATTAACCAGAGAATAAAGATTTTTTTTAATGAGCACCCAGTTGATCAGTTTGTATTCATGTGTTACCTGAGAAACGTATAAGCATTGGCAAATACAAAAAGCGCCCTTAATTTCCTATCATTAAAGCCTGTTTACCTTTGTGGATTTTAATAAAAACATGAAAACACTTATAACAAAAACCCTTTACGTTGGTATAATATCAGTCCTGTCAGACAGCCGGCGGCGTCGGCGACCAATTTTCCAAAAACCAATCTAATATGTTTATATTAGATTGGTTTTTGCTTTCATAAAACTTCCTTTAGTTTAATAATCACAAAACGTCGACTATTAAACTGGGAGATAATAAAGTAGTTCACCAGTCCGCTACAGCCGGTCGTCACGGCAAAAACCCTCCGGCTAATTACGTCGCGCAAAACAACGCCGGAGCCGGATAACCAGAAAGTTTAAATTAAAAATATTTTATCAGAATAGCAGAGAAAACATCAAAAAATGATATGTTCAAATGAATTTCTTTTTTTTTTCCTTCAGGCAACGTTACTACAAATAATTTATGTGCAGAATTTTGAAAAGTAAACACACACGTTGTTCAACATGCTTATAATTAAATGGGTATATCAAATAGCTTTAGCTAGGCAAAAGACGAGAGACGCCTCGATACTTGCCTTAAATATAATCTACTGTAAAGGACTTTTCTGTAAAAACCTTATTTAAAACCTAAGCTTGAACCTTTTGGTCTGAAATAAGTTGCCTATTTATTAACCGCAGAGTATTTTGATACATCAAAAACCGGCCAAGTGCGTGTCAGGCCACGCGCAGTGTAGGGTTCCGTAGTTGCGAATGACAACTTTGAGTTCACACTATTCACACTCGCACCTTACAGTTTAACGACCAAAAACATCTAACAATGAAAATAGTATGAAATTTTAAAGTTTATAAGTTGGTTGCCTATAACTTTTTAGTTTGTACTTAGTACTCAGCTTTGATAGTTTTCCTTTCATCTTCAGTATATATACTACTGCTGTAATTTTTTTCACTTATCTATATATGACCGTTTAGCAGATAGAGGGGGGGACACTTACCTCTAACAAAAATTCGCACTTTAAAACCAAATATTTCGGAAACGGATCCCTAAATCGAGAAATGGTGGTCTCAACCTCACAATATTTTTGAAAGACCTATTTAACGATACCCCACACGATGGGTAAATGGTGAAAAAAAAATTACTCCCCCACTTTACTTGTATGGGAGCTACCCTAAAAAAAATTTTTTTTCAAGATTTTATTCTACCACTTTTTTGCCATGATTAATATACATACTCATACCAAATTACAGCTTTCTAGTACTTATAGTCTCTGCGTAAAACCGCGGACGGACAGACAGACAGACAGACAGACAGACAGACAGACATGGCGAAACTATAAGGGTTCCTTGTTTACGGAACCCTAAAAATTAAACATAATATATTGATACACAAAGGTAACCGGTCTTTTAAGAAGAGATAGTTAATACTATAATTACTAAAGTGAGTTTGTCTGTTTGTTACGCTTTCGTAAAAAACAGAAAACCGATCGTCATGAAAATGTTGTATCCGCGTAATCTGAGATTTGGAAAAGGCTTCCTTTCATACCGGAACAGAATACTTTTCCCGAGGAAACGGCATTAACGCTAGCGGAGCCGCGGACGAAAGCAAGTGTTGTTAAAAGTAGACTTATGGCGAAACAGAAAAATATATAAATGAAAAGATAGATAGAACCGAAACGGCAAATACAGAGAATAAAGAGGATCCTAAATTCAGAAAATAAAGAATGGAGCGTCGTTTAAACCAGTTTAAAACCGTGTTTACATTGTAGCGTTCGGATTGCGAAATTGTGCTCCGTGAGTACCGAGTTATGGTCGGCAGTGAAATTAATTCGTCTGATGTAAACTACAATGTTAGTAATAATTTAAATAAGACTACTTTTAATACGGTTTTATCGCGTTTATTACATCATACGCCTAACGTTTTGAACATTTACCGTGTTCGTAGCAGATAAACTAACTTGTCTAGTAATTTACTTACCATGTAAATATATATTTTCAGGCGGTAGTTTTGCTGCATTTTTATAAAACACTAGAAAATCTCAAACAAACGCGACATACCGTAATAAAAGTAATTGAAAACATTAGCAATAATGTTTTCTCATCTAGTATGTCATTGAAAAACACTTTCGGGTCTTTAAATGGTATAATGAAATAATAGTTGTAGGTATAAGTACCTAAATATGTCACATAATGTTGTTATTGAAGAGCAGGATCTCCTTACACAGATAATTATTTGCTTAATTGGAGATCCCGATTACAGAACACTTTATGTGCCTAATGTTGGTATAGAAATAAAGAATCATTATTATTGAGAGATGAGAGCACAAAGTTACTTTTGTGCTCATTTAGCGTTACTGTAACGCTAAATGAGCGTTGCTTTTGTGCTCTCATCTTTCAAGACACACACTTGTAAATGACCTATTAAATTGACTTTGAAAGTGGAAGGTTTTGATTTTGATCTGTGTGTATGATTGAGAAAACCCTTTCCGTATGGTCTGTACTTTATTAGGAACAAACAAACAAAGGGATTCTTTTTCTGATATAAAAATATTGCCAGGGTTTATTCATCCTGTATTTTAGGCATGTGTTTACCAGTACCAGGGGCAGATACAGTATGTTAGCTTCTTTCATTTTCTCTGTCATTAGTCTCAATTTGCATTGTTTGCTCTTTAACACTTTTTCTCCCTAATCTTTTCTTAATACAGTCCACTCACCTATTCTTAGTTCTTACACTACTTCTAGTATACTTTCAATATCGAGAATATTTCTAGCACTAAAAACAAATTATGACAAGTTTTCAAAGCAGCTCATGTCGAATGTGGATCAATTGAAATCCTTCATGCTTTCAAAGTACTTCTAAAACATTTATATACGAATACGACACCTACCTACTACCCAGGTAAATCCTGAATACACTAACCACGTCCTTATTCCTACAAAATAGACAAAGCCTGCCCACAAACCCGAAGGACACGAAGGATGCTTCACATCATCAATTTAAATGCCCATCCGTCCCGCTCCTCTGCCTCCAGCGGCCCTCTGGAGAATGTTTTGCGAAGTAATATTGTAATGAATGGACTAATTTGAGACCCTCCCCCCGCACCCTGCCTTCCCTCATCACAATAGGACCCGGGGCTGGAATGCGTGTCCTGTCTTATTATCTTGCATGGTATAGGAACATACATAGGTAAGTATATGATATGTTTAAAGACTGTAGAATTTGTGTTTGTTATAAAGGAAACTATCAATTAATAGTGCAGTAATGTAGCAAAGGAAGGCATCATATTTACCTTTCTATACTTTTATACAAAGTGCGATTTTTTTATCTCGAAAAAAAAATTTTCTTTTTATGTAACAGTTTACGCTACACATTAATCTCGATTTTAAACTTCAAAAATATTTTTTTTTTTTGTTTTTAGTGTATGTTCTTGCACAGTAAAATAGATTTATCACTAAGTTTAAAATAAACGTGAGCTTATTTCGACCTTGTTACAAATAACAACCAACAACGGCTTTACGGACCCTAGAAGTACGGACAAGCTGTAAGAGAAGAGCTTGTTGCTTGCTGACACTAAGAAAATTCTAAGAAATAGTTCTTCTATACCCACATAAAATCGTAGACAAAATATCTCCGAAACATCTCGAGACGTCTGATCCAAATACTTAGAACTCAATAAAACAGATAAGGGTTCTAGACAGCTCGCCCACAGCCGTCTGGCCACTTATGGCCTAATTAATTTAGTGGCCCGAGTGACCCAGACGAGATAAACTTTCCCAGGCCAGACTCAGACCCTGGCCTCGGGGTGATTTTTGCTGTGATTATGTGAGCCTTGGCAGACGGGCTACTTTAAAATATTTGTTCAAGATAGCTCTAAAGACATTTGTGCACTTATACTAGTGATTCTGTAAGCTGTAGACCTCGTTAAAAACTAAATTAATGTTCACGACCCACTTAAAAAAAGCTAAAAAACATTTTATAATATTAGATTTATGTATGTCAAAATAAGTTCCGCAAAAAATTAATCCTAAACAAATAACATCAATCAAAAAAAAAGAACCTTGTAAAGAAAGAGCTAACAATTAAACACCGTCCACCTAGAATGGACAACACCATTGGGTCATCTCTATTCCTCGGCTGGCATGGTGGTGCTCACCGTGTGTTCGGCGTGACGTCGCCTGCGCTGTGGAAAGAGATAAGCTGTATGATAGTAGACACTCTTCACGGCCAAATTCCACCACCCGTTCGTTTAAAGAGTCGTAACAGTTTCCTCCGTCAATCTAATATAGATATAAAAGAGGCCCCTACAGCTAAACTGGTAAAATGGCAAACCATGTACCCTCCAAAAACAAACACTGTTCCACTTGCTGAGAAACATTCACCGGGTGGCGAACTTCCCTGGGCAGTCTGGAAGTCTTTAAATAGACTTCGGGCTGGTGTTGAAAGATGCCAAGACAGCCGTGTTAGGTGGGGTTTCTCGAATAATAATTTGTGCGGATGTGGCGCTGTCCAAACTATGGCCCATCTGATGAGTTGCCCCAATTGCCCCACTTCTTGTACTGTGGAGGATCTGTCTGAGGCAAAGATCGTGCCATTGAGGTGGCCAAATTTTGGTCAAGACTAGTTTAAATTATAGCCATTTTGACTCGAAAAGAAGAAGAAGAAGAAGAAAAAGAAGAAGAAGAAGAACCTAGAAAGGAACTCAAAATTAGCAAGAAAATAATGAATTTTGGACTGGTAGTAAAACGCATGACGAGTACATGTTATTACTCAACAGTGAAATTGTTTAACCTTGTTACATATTATGGAACGCGAGTACTTAGTGCTAATGATTAAACCATAGCACTCACCACGGCAATACCATCGGTAATAATAATTTGCGGCTTCGTCGCTATCACTGCGGTTTGGTGACTCATTGTGTATGCGTATTTAAGCGACTACATTATTACGTACTCTGAAATTGTGGTAAATTGGCACTATGTACAATACAATGTGTGGTAGAATACAATCCAATTTATGTATGTATGATATTGCGATGCGACGTGATAAAGATCTCAATTGCTCGACATGAATAGCATAGACAAAGCTTGAAAAAAAGTTACATCATCCTTGGCTATAAATACGATCACAGGGAGAGAGGAGAGAGTGGAGAGCTTAAAAAACAGCGTAATGTTAAGGACCTTGCTCCGGGCTAACACAAGCTGAGACATTCCTTTTTTTGAATTAAGAAGCTGAAACAAAGATTTAATTTTGGCATTTTTTTTTATTCGCCTCCATGTTATAGAGGTTATCATGCCTAACTGCTGCAGGATCAGCTCCGAGTTTGACTGTCTGGAGACTTGGCGTTAAGCAGGCAGCCGTATAAACTTTCGCCAAATCATATTACAGCGTATATGCTGACATTATAGTGGATCCTAGGCTTCACAAATTTACAGCTGAGGATGTGAACGAGAAAACTTTCAAATGGGAAACTTCACAGAGCAGGGAATTTGACTGTCTCTCGCGGCGTGAGCAATATTATATAAATATTATTAACGTGATTCCTTAGCCCAATCCCTTGACTGCTTATACAACTATATAAAACATTTATATGAAAAATTACCCTCCATTTTAATATCTTATAGTACAAAACCCGTTTTCCATTCCAAATACTGATGCGATGCCCAACAGGGTTCGTATTGTACCTACCCTAAGGACATTCCGTGCTCTATGGGAAAGTCAGCGATTGTTGTCGATATAAGCTGCACGTCTACAACGACACTAAGTAACACAATTCTAAATTTATCCGGGGGTGGTATCAGTGATATAACAAAATATTATCCCGTCTTATCCCTAGGCCGCCATGGCAACTCAAAGCCTGTTATTTTTTCGCGACTATATTCTTAGTAATAAATAATTAGGTACGTAATTACCTTGGAGACGAAACGACGAAACTTTTTATTATTTTCATCAAGACTATCTTTTATTTCATCGTATTTAATTCATGGTTGATAAGTAGGCATAAAATAAAATGAATGTCCAAGAAAGTCTATGCATTTTTTTGTTCTGGTTACCTATCAGCTTGTACCTAGCAGCCTTGGACATCAAAGTTTTAAAAATAATTATTCGCGAATTAGTTCTGGAAATTTTGTTGATCAGTTCCCTTACCCTTTGACGAGGCTACCTTGGATGTATAATCAAGTCACGCTTGATTAAAAGAGATTACTTTTAATAAGTAAATTGCACCATTACTAAAACGTTACATTTCAAGTTGCTTGTTTTTCGTGTGTTTGAATGGGCAACACACAATGTCTTATTTACGCCAAAACATTGGCGTTTTGGAGTTTACTATTAGATTGACCAAATCCCCCCAAAATAAAATCACTTATTAGTGTTGTTACTAATGATGATAGTAGCTAATTAGCTGGTATTTCATGGTTCTCATTACCTCTCCGACGCCAATATTTGTAATCAAAACATCGATATTGATAAAATATAAGCTTTAATTTCTGTTTTGAGCTATCACTCAATAGTGTGGTGAATTGATAATAGCAGCTAATGAACTAGTATTCGATGGCTCTCATTATCTCCCGTCGACAGTCGATAAACAAAGCATTGATATTATCGATATATTGCAAGAGGCATTCAACAGAATTATAGGGTTTGAACAGTTGACGAACCACATATTGATATATCGATTTAATTGTTAGCAAGTTATCACAAGATAGACAACGGCAGTCAGAAATACATACTATTGAAAAGCTAGAATATCATTGACATTCAATCACTAATCGCGTGACTAATTGCCTTAATCTTATAAACGTACAATTACTTGCAATACTGTGTTAGTGGCAGGTATTGAGTTATATTTCATGGCTCTCAATTAGCCTATTCGAAATTGGCAAATTGATAAATGAAGCAACGACATATCTTTCTGTTATGATATGGCAAAGGAGCAAGTGAGTCACCTGCTGATAGGTAATCACCGCTGCCCATGGACAACTGCAACTCCAGAGGTGTGACAAGAGGGTTGCCGATATCGATACATTAGGAGTGAGACTTAATAGAAATATTATAGAGTAAAAGGATAAAGATAAGGAGTAAGTAAGTACACAATATATCATACATATATCGATTTAGGGTACGTGTAGCCTATTGAGAATATTATGTGGCTTTCAATGGTAAAAATCCGTTCGGCACTTTCAAAGACATAAATATAACCACTATAAAATAACTAATAAATACAGACCTTACATTTTAATTCATGGGACACCAACAGTCGATAGATCAGATATCGCAATGCCTATTAGCAAGCAAAGTACACAGTTTACAAAGCCTCATATTGTGCGAAACACAGCGAGTGCCATCTGGTTTGTGTACTGGCTGCTTCACAGTAAACACACTCTGAAGAGTTGAAACATGGCGTCTGGTTTGAATAATCAGACTAACAGTAATCAAATAAAGCACAAATAAGATAAGTTTCTGTAACCAATCAGTTTTATATCATTTGTTTTACAACCAGTACAGTCGAAATAGTGTTCATCACAGTTCAATAAAATACGTATCCTCTTTAAATATATACTTATATATGTATATTTATAGACTTTTATTTTATTTCTTCCTTAAGTCTACTATAGACTCGCCCTGATGATGGTCTTCGTAACAGACCGAAACTAGTCGCTGATACCAACTGAACGTACGTAAAAATAACGTTTCTATAATGACTAATACCAACTTTCTGGTCCTGAAGGTATTATAAGTATAATAATAGATTCATAACCATACTATCTGCATATCATATTATTTGAATTGGAGCATTTCCAAACAAGCCATTTTGTCTTTAAGAATCTAGCTAGAGACGAGACAAAGTCGATAACGCCAATCACTGCGCTCTCGAAGATGATTTGAATTTCAACATCGCCAATAGTAGTTGTCAATTGGAATTTAGTGGTTAGGGAATATTGCTCGTCTCGCTATCATTTCTCGTCCAACCACTTTAAATTGTTTTTAATCGGAATTTATTCATTAATATAATGCTAACGTAATGCTTGAGATATTTTTTTTTTAATTTATTTAATAAAAAATTAACCACAAGATTACAATTCAATGTCATCCAAAAACCACGAGGGTTTGTCTGGATGCACTGTGATCTGCATACAATCCAAATACTTTCTTAACTTGCCTCCGTGGTCCAGTGGTTAAGGCGTTTGCTTTGATGACCCGGGGGTCGTGGGTTCGATTCCCACGGGAAGCATACTTTGTTAAGTTGTTTCCAGTTTGGTTAGGACATTGCAGGCATGAATCACCTGATTGTCTGATAAGAATGATGTTTCCGTGCTTCGGAAGGCACGTTAAGCCGGTGGTCCCGGCTGCCATCTGGTAGTCGTTAAAGGAACCACGCCAGAGGCCGAGAGGCGGTTCCGAAGAACTCTGACACCAGGGTGTGCATAGTCGACTGACCGTGTCACCTACACGAAATGATGATGATGAATAACAAATAAAAGATAAACAACCATATTAAATCAAAATAGATAATTTTACACAAATATTTAACCTGATAACATTTTATCATAAGTGTGGGTTAAATCGAACCTTAACATATTAGAAAAAGTATGTGTGAGAGATTTACAGTTACCCGAAATAACACACTCAAATTGAGCTAGTCCCACAGCTGTGTACGTGTGTCATGGGACACTAACTCAAAGATATAAAATTTTATAATAAATGCTCATGTAAATAAACCTCCAAGACCTAGGCCAATCTGTAAAATATCATTTTCCATCATGAGCGGACCAGAGATCGACCCTAGGACCACTCGTATCGCAGGCTAGCGTGTTAACCACAGCGCAACGAGGCCGTCATTAACGTGCAAAATCTAGTAAGAGATTAATTAAAATGTTTGAACTTGCTTTACTGGCAGAACCTAGCAATATGATTACTGGGAAAATATCTTGAAATTTAATACAAATTGTAATTGTCGAAGTAAATGTTGTGAATCACCATAATAATGCGACTCAAGACAAACAGCGATACTTAATGAAGCGTCTCATTAGCGAATAACGTCGCGGCGGATTAAGGGCGGAACCGGCCCCTTGGCAAAGTGTAACGCGACAAAAACTGTCCAAAAAGATTACTTGTTTAGAGTGAAAAAAAAATGCTTTATTAAAAGGGGATAATTAAGAGATTTCATTCCCTTAAATTGATTAAAAATTAAAATAACTTTAACCTTCAATCAAATCTTACTGTTACTAGTAAATAGACCAGTCCAGAGATGAAACGAAAAATAAAGTTTAATGTAATATGAACGCTGGAAATGCCAAAGATACCGGGTAAGCGGTTACCTTTACGAAATTTCATTGTGATGTTGCCTTTTGCACAAATTGTAAATTATAAAACGACATTTGTGTAAATTTTTTTTTGCTTTTGCTGTACCCTTGTTTTTTTTGTGAAATAAAACTGTTTTATCTTTATCTTACCCTGTATTTTACGCTAAGAATACGAAAGGCGCGCATATGAATTAAGATTTTAATCGTTTTTGTCGAGAGTTTCCAAATCGGACAGTTTGCCAAGGGTCGCACCCCGGCAAGGACGGCTGGCGGCCGAGACAAGTTAATTGGAACGTACTTATCTAAGACTGGAAGCCTTACTCGGCAGATTACTGCGTCAGGCGGCATTTGTACCAATTGTTTGCAACGAGAAGTATTTTTACGCTCGACAAAAAATCCGACACCATCGTGGCGCAGTTAACATCACCAGCACCTACTCAAGAGGAACCCGGTTCGATTTTCATTATGTAAACTCTGTGGTTCTGCAAAGAGATTAGATATAAGCGTTAGGCAGGTGTCATCATTATCATCATCATCATCATCATCAGGTCTTTATTAGTCTCCACTGCAGGAGCACGACCCTCTCTGTACTGCCAGAGCAGTAAGAGGATTTGACCTACACTCTCCACGCTGGCCAGATGGATTGGAGAGCTCTCTTTGATGTTTATAAGCTTTGTTTAGCTTTAGTTTCCTAAGTCGCCTTTTACGACATCCACGGGAAGATTTGGAGTGGTCCTATTCTTCTCTGCCGGGAACCACACGGCAGGTGTCCGACCGTTCAATCATATAACAGTAGTTATTAATGCTGGCAAATTGATAAACCACAGCTATGAGGAGGCTCATATGATAAGGAGGAAAAGTGCATTTAATGCTCGCCAACGTGAACACTAATAAAATTACTTTTACTTAAACTATGTAGAGTGTTCGAAACGTTAGGTGTATAAGATACACGCAATAGAAACGGAACTAGTGACGGTGCGATTTTGGTGCGTAAGGAAATTGAAGGGTTATAAGTAATTCGAGAGGCGGTTTCAAAGAACTCTGACACCAGGGTGTGCATGGTCGACTGACCGTGAGTTCGTAGACTACACGAAATGATGATGAGTAATTTTATTTAAAATAATTATCTACTATTTATCAAGAGTGTAAGTACATATAAGTATATCACAGAGATTGGCTGTCTATCAAACTCCAAAATAGCTATAAAAGTCGTCGAAACATGCACAAACCCAGCTGGAGAAATTGATAACAGTTGGCCGAACGGAGTGTGGAAGTTTGGGAACAAAGTACAAAACATCTTCAAACAGGTTTTCTTGTGAGACCTATACGTAATGTTACATAAAGGTTTGCTAGTGTCTTTGTTGTAGATTCATTTGTTGTAGATTCAGATAAAGAAATTGATACAAAATGGGCTGGACGCGTGTAAAAGTTAGAGAACGAAATACAAAACATCTTCAAACAAGTGTGCTTGTTACATATAAAGTTACTTAAAGGGTTGCTAGTGTTTCTTTTATTAGATGGAGAAATTGATACACGTTGGCTGGACGGCGTGTGGAAGTTAGGGAACGAAATACAAAATAACTTTAAACCAACGCCAACGCCACTTGGTACACTTTTGTTATGTTCAAATTTTCAATGTTCCCTTCAACTCTTGTGCACTGAATTAACAATTATTGGATATGCTACGATTGTCTGATAAACAGTAATGAGTGGCGTAGGTAATTAGTTATTATTCACTCTTGTCTACTACACTCTCCGGTGTAGGCCAAACCGTCTGACTGCTCTGGATATTATATGGCACTGGTAGTACAGAGTGGGTCGTGTAGAATTACAAAGACCTGATGATGAAGATTAAGTCTTCTAATTTTTTTCCTCGAAGCTGTGGTTAAAACATTTTTTACAATAAATTTGTCAGATGGAACATGCATTTTAGGAAAAAAACTCTGAAGAATAAACAGAAAAATACAATTTGCGAGGCCAACCACTTTCCGCTCCCCAAACCCAGCCCTACAAAGTTTGACAAGTGTTGTTCAGATAATATACAGCTGTCGGATATGTTGCGATTGCCTGATAACTGAAAACTCAAACCTCCCAACTTTTAATGGCCAGATCGGACGATATACATTTGTCGAAGAATTCCAAGTTTAACAAAGTGATATTTCGGCGAAGTCAGATTTATTAGCTAATATAATTGGGCATTTAATTGTGTTTACAGCAGTATTTTTTTAAAGGATGAGTCAGCCCGTCATAGTGATCAAATTTTCTTTTGACACGAAGGCTGGGAACTCGAAAAGGTGACGATATTTCAACACAAAAATGTTCGGCAGCTCGGTAATTCATATAAAAATGACGAATATGTTTTTTGCCATTTTAATCATCTTCAACTTTCTTTACCTGACTTCGCCAAACAATCAACAAAATTATTGATTCTTACATACCCATGTATTCTGTCATGTATCCAGGTACTACAGGTACGGTATTAATTATTTTGGAGTCGGTGTCAGACTAAGTATGACTTTCATTATGCATTGGCTCGTGCCGTCCGAAGGGTTGTTGTAAAATGATTAAACTATCCTTGTTATCTTGGCTAGAACTGGCTCCAAACATACTTAACTGATTATAAATTGCAAACGGGTATGTAAGTAACAGATATTATTCATTGTCATTTAAAGCTATTTGCATTTGAGTAATTATGTTCTACTTCTAAGTTCTAGTCGATTCACTAATGTTTGAAGTCGATATTTGATGAAAATAATTTTTTGAGTAATTAAACAAAAATATATTTATTGAGTACCAAACACAACCGGTCGTACCCTGGAACCGCTGCGTTTGGCACTGAGCGTTGCCCTGCCGGCAAGCGATGCCGGCCGGCGCCTCCCCCCCTCCCGCGCCCTTATTGATCCCCCCTCCCACCCTCGGCTGCGTACCGAATGACCACCTAAAGAAGATCTCTGACTACCCTCGCAATTCCTGATACCAATAGACCCTGAGAGCTCTTCGTAAAATGGTGTGTAAGCAGGTGGGAACTCTTGCAATTTTTATGTTCGCGCGCCCCGGGAAATGGTTTTGTCTTTATAATTCGGGTAAATATTTATTTTGTGCCGATTGAGTAATCCGGTGAAACGGAAATTAATCGTTTTTAAACCGGAAGTTGATTAAGGTATGAATTTTGTATGAAATGGATAATGACGCAGCCCCGGAATTCCGACGTTGAAGATGTACATGTTAATTTTGTTTTTGCGCTTTTTATTTTTCACAAATGTCATCAATTTTATGTTTTAATTTATTTAGGCCAACATAACAAATTGTATACTAAATGCTGATAAAACTACTTACTTAAAAAAAACGAAGAACCAAACTTACCAAATTATTAATTACAGAAAAATATAAAAAAGCTACACAATCAAAAAATTAAACATTTATTAAAAAAAATGTAAATCAGTCTAGTACTTTCAGAGCCTATTCAATGCACACAAACAAACAATCAAATGTTTCCTCTATAAAATATTAGTATAGACTACTAAAGGTTTTCCGCTTTTAGACTCGACTGTCATCATCGGCAATTGCACTCGTAAATTCAAAGGTTTTTTTTTATAAAGCAACTCACAAATATGCCATTAGATTTTGACAACTAAAGCACAAGAAAAAAATATATATATTCAAGACACAAATAACAAAGTTTAAAAAACATCAATCACAGTTACAGTGCTGCCCTCTACCGGACCTGACCTCCACCAACAAGTTCACTACTAGCACCCGCGACACACCGGCCCCCCGGCGTGTCACGGTCAGCCAACGCGTTAGCACGTGGCGCGTGGCGTCCCGGCGTTGCTAGGTGACGGCACACCCCCACTAGTAACTACCCTCGGCATTAGGGGAGGGGAAGGGTGGCTGGAGTTAAGTGAAGAGAAAGACTCGATAGTCGAATGTCGATGGATTTCGGTTATCGATGATTTGTAATTCTTTAGTTTAAAAGAGAACATCTTTATACAAGAAGCTATAAACAAACCACAACAAAAGAGATGAACTTGTTATTTTTTTGTTTCTTAATGTTTTCGAGATTTTTTTTACATTTAAATTAAAGTAATTTTAATACGGTTTTAAAGCGTTTATTACAGTTTATACACCTTAGAAATTAAGACAAATAATTAATTACATTTTCTTGACATTTTAATAAAAAGAAATCCTCACAATAGTATTAGTCATACCGTTAAGCCTACCCATTCGGACAAATATCTCAATGGTAAATCTTTGTTTCAGAGAGCACACGGTATCTGTGACACCCACCACCTCAAGGAGGAGCTTCAACGAGTAAAATCGATCTTACGAAGCAACAACCTGAACCTCCTAAAGACTCCATCTTACCATATGTAAAGGGGGTCACCGACAAAATAGTTAATATACTTAATCGTGCTTTAAACAAGACCTACTACAAGCCATACAAGAAAATAAACCAACTTTTAAGACCAGTCAAATCTAATATCTCGTTACAAGATGCTGGGGTTTATAAAATTGACTGTGAGTGCGGTTTATCATACATTGGGCAAACAAAGAGAAGCATCCGTACCCGTATAAAAGATTATATCGCTGACTTGAAGAATAGGTGCTCAACAAAGTCTGCAGTCTGTAAACATGCCCTAGACAAACCAAACCATTATATGCGTTTTGATAATCCTCAAGTCTCGCATAAGAAAACAAATACATTCCAAGAATGCTTCGTGAGGCTATTGAATTTTAGAACTATTCTAATTTCTAATTTCAAAAAACATTAGAAAATAATAATTTAAGTGAATTAAATCAGCATGAACAATTATTAAAAAAAACAAAACCTCTCATTATTGCAGTCGGGCAATACTATCGACACAACCCCATCACTTACTTTAACGCATGCGCAGTAACTTCGCCATTTCTTCATTATCTGTGCTCTCAAAAGAAAACATTCAGTATACGTCAGAACTCCACCAGAAGCGGTCGTGTTCCAAACTCAAAATGATTTTACAAATGGTTTAACCACGAGGGGCAAAGTTTAGGGGAAAAGTAAACAACGGAGGGATAATAAGTTTGGCTCATCTGGCATATTTAGGATTTGGGTTGTCTGTCAGTTTGTTGGTGTAGCCGCTTTACTTCGGGAGTTAAGATTAATTAATGAGTTGAGCGAGTATTTTGGAACTTATTGAATGGGGATTGTATACGTGAGGGAGTAACTTTTGTACCTGCAAGAAACTTTGTATAATAGATGTCTGCATGAGCAATATTGACGCCCCGTGACGTATAGGTTATGTCAAGTTTGAATTTCATAATCTACGTATATTATTATATCTCTAGTACAAGAATAATAATTAAAAGACAGAATTGGGATAATCTGCATTCAATGAGTTAATAGAAGGAATACCATAAACTGTAGCGAATATTAAACTACTTTCCTATTTCGACTTATGTCTTTTGGGGAATGTTGTTCAGTACGATCATTTGTAACCTAAAGAGTAAGATTTGATTGTTTGTTTGCATTGAATGGGTTCCGAAACTAATTTACAGATTTTCAAAATTCTTTAACCTGTAGGAACCTTGTTTATCAGCGGTGACATATGCTTAAAGTTACGAGGACAAAGTTGCAAGAAATTGCTTGTGATGGAATTAACACACGTAAACTCTGTAAAACATTACAATCCTTTTTTGGGTACTCGTAACAAAATTCAGAAACAGATATCAATGAAAACAAATGAATGTGGGGATATTAAATGAATATTCATTCACACAGCCCGCGGTCGGCCGACGGAGGTCGTATTCCTATAGCAAGTGCTTTATATCACACAAGCCGGCGTGATAACGAGCCATCGCATTATACAGGGTGCTAATAGTCCGGGAACGCGTGAGGGACATGATGGGTAATGGGTTTCGAAAATGAATTTTGGGCTTAACTTCAAATGTGAAATAATGTTATGGAATTCTTTCCAAGGGAAGTATTAAAAAAAAGAAATGATGAGTGTTGAGAAAAAGATAGTTCTTTTAAACACATACTTAATTATTGGAATTAACGAAAAAAACCATCTCTTATTTATTTATTTCGGCTGACGGTTTATGAGCTTTTAATTTTTTTTTAGTTCTAAAAACTCGAAATAAGTCAGGACAGTCAAAACAAAATGGTAAATAATAAATCATTATGTTACTATAAAAGTTAGAAGAATATTGCTCTTATGAGTCAAATACCATGGAAATAATTGTTTATAAGTAAATCCACATATTAATAAAGTTTTATACTTCAAAAGACAAATATGCTCAACATACCGATTTATATTAAACAACTCTATTTGTGTAACAAAGCCCATCCTCCGCGCCCTCCCCCCTCCGTCGCCTGAAACTAACGTGCTATGCTATAATACACTGATCATGCGAGAATTTGATCAAAGGATAACTAAATACCTCCTAAACAGACATTAATACTTCGATTCTGTACTTTATGTTTTAGAAATAGGGTTCATTTTAGCGGTGGTAGTTGGCCTTTTGTTGGGCAAGTCGGGACTAACAAAGATATTGAATTAGAACTCGTCCCGCGAGAGTCTTAGTTCGAGCCAGTCCCATTTAATAACAGAACTATGCAGACTTTGTTAATAAATCAATTAGGCACTCAATCTTTATAGACTAGTGGCTCTGTGAGCTGTAGAGGTCGCTAGAATTTTCAAATACTCTTTGATGTAACTGTCTATAACCATTATTAAAATAAGTAACAACGGGTTACTCACGTAAATAGTCAAATACTGGCCGACATGTTTCAACCTCTTTTGGAGGTCTGCCTCAGGGCGAATGTGAATTGAGACGCGCGCACGGTGTCGTCCCAATCCTTGGGACTCGTTGTTACTTATTTTAATAATGTCTATATCTCACGTTAGTTTTAATCAAAAAATGTCTATAACCAACTTTAGCTATTTATAATCACCGCAAACTCACAACCTAACTAACTAATCTCGCTTGCGCTTATTTAGACTTATAAGAAGTTTTATGAACATAATTATTTGGCGCGTCCAAAAACTAAATCGATAAAAACCTACTCTAAAATCTGTGATAAAAACCATAAAAACATTCTTAAATGTAATTATCGAACCTAATTATCTTCTCTGAGACGGAATTTGTTTAAGCCCGGATATAACCACAGGACGGCTAACGAGCAAGCGGGTCACCTGATGGTAAGTGATTACCGCTGCCCATGTGCAACTGCAACTCCAGGGGTGTAGCCGGCATTTATTTTTCCCTCCCATTTTCTGGGAGAGTGTGGTACTTCCCCGGACGAGCCGGCCCATTCATGCTATTAGCAAAAGTGAATTTTGTCGCTACCACAACTAAAAACGTTTTTCATTGGACTATATTAATGCAGTCCAAGCCATTTAATATAGCAACCAAGGAACCCATTTAATATAGTCCAAGCCTATGAATTTCCCATTACCCCTCATAAAGTGTATACGAAATTTAATGACTTTTCTTTTATGATGCTTTCTAATGTTTTCGCAATTGAGGCACATTATATCATTATACATACAAAATTATTATATTTATACACATATAAAATTATTTTTAATATGGTTTTATCGCGTTTATTAAAATTTTATACACCTAATGTTTCGAACTCTTTACAATGCTCACACGTAGAAAATTTGTTGTGTTATAAGAACGTAGAATTGTATCAGTAGTTGAAGCATGAAAGGGTAACAAATATACAAATTCACTTTTTTAATGAAATAGGATGGCGAACAAGCGAGCGCGTCACCTCTAACTCTTTATTGCATCACTAAAAACAAATACATAATAAAAACACGAAGAAAGAAAATACAAAAGGCGGCCTTAACGCTAAATGCAATTTCTTCCAGGCAACCTGAGGGTCTCATACCTTCAGGTTGCAAAAAAAAGAAATAAACACAACATCGCCGCGTAGGGATGTGACAAAAGTGTTGCCGGCCTTTTAAGAAAAAATAGACTGGTTTTAAGGAGGTTCCAATATGGTATGGATTCGGGAATAATTTTATACAACGAAGTAATCTTAATAGATACAGCCCAACTGATCACTCGTGTTTATTATATGTCAGGGTTGGATTAAAGTACAAAGAAACACGTCTTTCTTTAACGGCCTTCTAAGCCTATAGTCTGTGGCGAGAATAGCGCCCGAATTTTACCGCCCGCGGGGCGACCCGCGGCGTTTTGATTTACTTACACTAGGCATTTACGTATTAACCTAAAAACCACATTACCCAAAATTATGTTTTCGCGATTGTTACACATTTAAATAAAATTATTTTAATACGGTTTTTATCGCGCCAAACGTTAGGTGTATAAATAATGTAATAAACGCGATAAAAACCGTATTAAAATAATTTTATTTAAATACCCAAAATTAATTTTATTACACCCTTCTTTGATAAAGATTTAAATAATATAATGATATTATTTGAACTCAACTCTCTCCGCGACCAGTTTTTAATATATCTATAATATTATATATCAATTCTTATTAATATCGTAAACCCAAAAGCTTGTTCGGATGTTTGTTTCTCTTTTAACTAAAAACTACTGCATCGATTTAAGTGAAACTTTATAGTAAAATAGCTTATACATCGGAATAACACATACGCTACCTTAAATCCCGGAAAAAGTTACTAGTTACTGCTCTTGGGAGATCGACTTAACGCGAGCGGAGCCGAGGGCGAAAGCTCGTAACATCATAAAATATCATAAAAATTAGCCGAGTATTACTAGCATTTAGACGAAAGAGAACTCATGATAGTTATATCAAATATATCTATACTGTTTATCTATTGGTTTAATAGGCGATGACCTAGATATCATCCATCCATCCATCAGGTCTTTTTTAGTCTCCACTGCAGGACCACGACCCTCTCTGTACTACCACAGTAATATATTAGTCAGAGTAGTCAGAGGATTTGGCCTACACTCTCCACGCTGGCCAGACGGGTTGGAGAGGTCTTTTTGATGTTTGTAAGCTTTGTTTAGCTTGTGTTTCTTAAGTCGCCTTTTACGACATCCATGGGAAGACTTGGAGTGGTCCTATTCTACTCTGCCGGAAACCACACGGCTCGACCAAGATATACTTTTCATTATTTATGCTTCCACTATTCTTTTCGGACCTAAAACCTTGATCATAATATGACTTTTTCAGGGCGTTCCTCGCGGGATTAACAAGGTCTAAGACGCTGAAAAAACCACTGATTCTATTGTATCTCAATCTTCGCCGCGCTTTGAAATAAACATTGGGAAATCCCCGCTGAATGCCACGAACACGCGTAACCCCGCCACAGCGGCTCTTTTGAAATTGATAAGCTGCTTTTAAAGTAATTTGTGGAGCGTTCCATTTATTTGGCAGGTACGAGACTAACGGAATTGACGAACTTTTATTTATTCCACGACTCAAGAGAACGGTACAGTCCACTGCGGATAAGTTTGCGAGCTCTACTTCAGTTTTTGTTACCAATAAAATGATGCTGAAATCTATAAATCAAATGAAAACAAAAAGAAACCGAAGCTATATCGAGAGGTTTCCGATTTTGATTTGATGCTTTTTTCGTGGGTTTGTATTTTCCTGATTAATGATTTATTCTATCAAGGACTCGAATTTCAAAACTAGGTCATCTATAAGTAACTACTTCCAAGACGAAAATATACTTATCGTAGTACAAATCATTCTAATCTTATTTAATATATTATTATTAACTTATTTCTTCCTATTCCTGTTTTTAAAATCAATGTTATGTCCTATTCATATGTTTGCAAAGTTTGAAACTTTAAAAAACCTGTAATGATCCCGGCATTAAATTTTATATAACCTTAGTCCTCCGTTGTTTATCACATCTTTTTGAACAAACATCATATCCATTCATGCACGCTGTGTGTAAACGTGAGAAGGATACACAAGGTGTGGGTCGCATGAGTATATCAGCTGGTAGCCAGCTGAAAACAAGCTACCATAGTACAGACAGATTCTTCAGAGTTATATGTGAAGGACTGTACCCAATCAGTATGCGGGCGGCGTGCGGGATCGCCGCGCGTACTCTTCAATTAATAATCAGCCCCCGCCCGCCGCACGCCCCGCCGCACGCCCCGGTCTGAGCCTACTCCCTTAGCGGGTGGCGACTTGTTGGTCGATTCCGAGGAATAAGTTATTTACCTACATAGAGACGATTTTTTTTAAACAATGCCGTCCTACATTTGTGATTGTTTGCAGACTATTCTAATAATTATCTCTTTACCATACTGCTGGACCTTCCACTATTACGACGAACTAACTAAAAAAAAATAAAAATAATTGATGGTAGATGAGATTAGCGCGTTCAAACAAAGAAACTCTTCAGATTTATAATGATAGTATAGATTAAACACGATATTGTTTCAAATGCTTACCCAAAGGATATCAAAAACAGAAAATAGGTATTTATAAAAGTACTGTGCAAAATATGCCCCTCGAAAATTTCAATGCAAGGAAATAAGAAAACATTATTCATTTATTGAAGAGCTTCCGTACGCGTAAAATACCAAAGGAACAGAAATATAACACAGTATTTAGTTTATATATTCATAATCCATTAGAGATTAAAGTTATCATTTCGAACAACGCAAAGACATTTTTTACAAATAAAATTACGTGTATGGACTAAATTCACCCATAACAAAGAATTTGACTGAAAAAGGGTCCACACAGGTAAGCATATATTTTTGGAAGGTCTACGATTTCTATCGGAAAGAGTTAAAACAAAACTCTAAACGGGATATACGATATTTTAAAACAGCAAAAGCCGGTGATTTGCATTACAACGCTATATTTAGAGATCATGCATCTCCGTTTCCATACTCAACCATGACAATTTGAGCCACGGGCGCCGTCAACAGCACGTCACTTTTTAATAATTGGTAATGTGACTATGACAAGCTCCTGCACGCGAAGTAAAAGATTTTGTCATTCTTTCGTCATAGACGAAGAGCCGCAAGCAAAATGGCACGACATTCTGTTCTCTAAGTAATTTATGTCTGCAATATTAATATCAGAATTTCTTTGGTCCGGAGCGGGTTTGAAAGTAAGCAATCGCAAAATGGAATAATGCATAATGCAAAGCAAACGTAAGCATTGTGCGATGCAGCCCGCTGCTCACGGGCAGTGGCACTGCCGGCTGAATTTCTGGAATTTGAAAACAGATTGGGGTTCGGTGCGACTGGGTTTCATACTTTTTATCCATAAAAGAAAAAGCTAGTAGGAGAGTATAACAAAAAGGCATAGAATATGCAAGCTGCTGCTATTTATACGCAGATAGTTAAAAGCGGTCTTGAAAATGTGCGGATATACCAGGGATCATGTCATCAATGTTGCGATTAGCAAATCATCCCTAGCATTCCCATTTCCACATAATGAACTTATTCATATTCATTTATTCGCTCACATGTACAGCATCAAGATAACAGAATATAATTTGCAGTTTGACATGTACCCCAGTTTGGGTGTGGCGATTTATTAATTACAAATTGAAATAAGGTAGATAGAACGGTAAAAAACATAAAATAAAGTCAATCAAAATTAAAATTAAGTGTTACATAATAAAAGTCAAGAATTAAATATAATATAGTATGTCACGTGAGATTGAGGTGAAGCGAAAATGAGTCAGTGGTATTTTTGCATTGAATTTGTCATTTAGGAATTCCTCGACGGAGTAATATGCCTTAGAGATAAGCAGTGCTGTCAATCGTTTTGCGAATGCTGTGTCGTTGGGTTCTAATTTTATTATGTCCGGTATTTTATTAAAATTTTTATTGACATCACATACGGACCTTTGTGAACCATTAATAAATTAGATGTAGGTAATTTTAGTCGATTTTTGTGTCGGATGATAGGATGTGTGTCCTTTATTTGCGTAAATAGATGAAAATTTTTCGGAACGAAGAGAGCTATTTCTAATATGTATAGTATATATATACTTGACCTTCAATAACCCTAAGTTTTGTCTTCTTCACAAGGGATACGGACGTAATTGGTATGAAATTAAAGACAAAGTAATAGCAGTTACTAGTCAAAAGCTGGCGAAATACTGACAAATGATTAAGAGAGTTCCGCCGGCAAGAGCTACGCTATTAAATTTAACGATAAATTGTGTGAAAGTAAAAAACTTGGTAAAATTGCTATGGTTTACAACTATGTTTCGGCAGGCATACTAACACGACACACTATGGGACTAGTTAGACTCATAGTTACTTATGTTGTATACCTGCCTGTCACATTACTTAAGTAAGCAAATGAGATAAGTCTCTATAATACTATGACTACTGCAAATGGTAACAACCTACTACTTATCCAAAAAGTTACTTTAACTATTGGCCGCCTATAACAAATTGACAACGACAGCTAAGAGAACATTAAAGTTAAGTGTTGACTTATTTTGACTGAAGAATAGATTTTATAATAAGATGGAATGATTTCAAAAGTGGTTTGTCTCGGAATGAAAGCTTGAAACTACTGCATTTACAAATAAGAAAATACAGAGAGAATACCAAACAGAGGGGTGGGGCTGTTATGTTTACGATTCTACTGCTGCAGTCTAATAGGATTCGTTTTGTAAAAAATACGCAACAAAAATGCAGACTGCATTCGGAGCTCTGCCCCAAAACATTCCAGTGCCCGAATGTTTTAATACAGAGGTTCAGATTAAATTTTTGTTATAAAATTTTATGAGCATCCTAAGTATGCTAAGTAGTTCTTTTTTACAGTTTTATAGAGTACTTAAATTAATATGATCCTTGCAACCGTTTCTATGGTAACAAAAATATTAAATCGAAATCATAAAATCTCTGTCGTGCGTTAACATTACACACATGGAATGGCACTGGCAGGGTCGCCATGTTCTTTTATTTGCACAGGCAATTGAAACGTTATCTTGGGTTAGCGATTCTTTTGTTACTTTTCATTTTCAATTTTATTTATTTTAATTGCATTCGAATTTCAACAAGTCTGTGAATTACAAAAAAACATTGCGAATATTTATAATTCATGTGACATGCAAAGGTTCGATGTTACATTTTCTACTCCTCAATATACAGCGTCGCAATTGACCCTCAACATCGCCTTCAAGAGTTGACTCAGGCCGTCTATATGAACCACTTTTCTTATGGGAACAATGCTGAGAAATCGATTTTTTAACGGGCAAACACTTTTTTTAAATGAAAATGTCGATCATTTACGGATCATATCAGCATTGATCTCAGAGGAAATTGGTTCATATGGCACTGACGGGCCGATTCACCCCTTTAAGTCGAGGATCAATTTACACGCTGTATGACGCTACATGCAGTATAAATTGAAGTGTGGTAAGTGAGGCGCACACAGGCAGGTGTTATGCAAGAGTGGACGTACCTTCTGCTTGTCGAGCTGCTGCAGGATGTCGTCCACGTCCCCGACGGCGACGGGCGCCGTGCGCAGCATGTCCGTCTCCACCGACACCCAGTCGCGGATCTGCAACAGAACAACACGTTAACTTCATCATCATCTTGTTATTGTGTCTTTAAAAAAAAATACCCTGATTTTGTCAGCGCTTCGTCGCAAAATGTAACCAAGTACATTTAAGTCTACAGCGACGACAGTATAACAATTTGGACAAAACACCATCAAATTCATAACAAAACCTTAAATTCCGCGATTCCACAAATAAAAAGAGGGGGCCAAAATTTAACCAAACATTTTTTTCAATTTCGCCTTATGTGATCTACTTACTCTATCGTGTGGCGGCACACGAAGCGGCAACGTAGACCGCACGTATTACCATGAACTTTTTTATTTGCAACAAACACAAGAAAGCAAAAAGCTAATAGGCGTCGCGGGCGTCTTAATCATAATACAGGGTAGTTGCAATAACCACAGTTTATAAAATATTTCTTGTACTGTTGGCAACATCAACAAGGCAAACTATGACGCATTTAACTAGTACTAGTTGTAATCGATTTAAAAGTAGCCATTTTCCTAATATTCTTATTATTAATATATTTATAATAATCTTCAACAACCCTTGAATCTATAGTGCAAATTGCTTGTTTACAAAGTCAGTTTAAATAAAACGCGTTCACGTCGCGTAATACGGAAGGCGTAATAAGATTAATGGGGTCTATTCCTTCAGCCGACCGCCTCGAAGGCAGCCCTTTCTGACACGGGTGTACCTGCCACAGTGAGATCAATCGCTAAGGAATTGGCATGGCGAATACATATATTTTTCGTGTTGGTATTGAAAGACCTGCTAAAAATAAACACAATAGTGAAAAAAATACGATTTTAAACAAATAACTCATTCAGATATAAAAGTTATACATTAGTCACATATTTTTAGATGAACGCGTTTCGTGACGTCAAATCCTTGTCAAAACTGTGTATTTTGTACGAATGGCGTGAGAATTTTGTTTGGCAGATATTAAAAAATCGTTTCTGGTAAATGTCGTTATAATAAAATTTGAAAACCTAAAAAAATGCAGTGTATGATTTAACCTTCATAGGAACAGAAGGTAGCTCTAATCGCCGAAATAAAATATTAGGTATGTTTTATTACCGTACACATAAACGTGAGTGACATATAACATACGGCGTCATAAAGCGGACGCGTGCGGGCGACCGCAGACCGCGGCCTGATTTCGGTGGCTAATGTCTCTGACACACGGAGTGTGCTGCTTGCACCATCACTAGTTACCAAAGTGACATTATACCATGTGGCATTATAAAGTGGACGCGTGTGGGCGACCGTAGACCGAGGCTTGATTGCGGTGGCTAATATCTCTATCACACGGAGCGTGCCAATTGCAACAGTACAAGTTACTAAAGTGAGATCATAACATATGGCGTGATAAAGCGGACGTGTGCGGGCGACCGCGGAACGCAGCCTGATTGCAGTGGCTAATGTCTCTGGCACACGGAGCGTGTTCCTTGCACCAGTACTAGTTACTTAAGAGACATTATAACATACGCCATCATAAAGCGGACGCGCACGGGCGACCGCGGACCGCAGTCTGATTGCGGTGGCTAATGTCTCTGGCACACGGAGCGTGTAACTTGCACCAGTACTAGATACTTAAGAGACATTGTAACATACGGCATCATAAAGCGGACGCGCACGGGTGACCGCGGACCGCAGTCTGATTGCAGTGGCTATCGTCTCTATCACACGTAGCGTGCCACTTGCACCAGTACTAGATACTAAAGTGACATTATAACATACGAATATGCGGCAACATAAAGAGGACGTGTGCGGGTGACCGCAGGCTGCGGCCTGATTGCGGTGGATAATGTCTCTATCACACGGGGCACGACATTTGTAACAGTACTAGTTACTAAAGTGACACTTTAACATGTGGCATTGTAAAGTTGACGCGTGCGGGCGACCGCAGACTGAGGCCTGATTGCGGTGGCTAATATCTCTGACACACGGAGCGCGACATTTGCGCCAGTACTTGTTACTAAAGTGACACTATAACATATGGCATTATAAAGTGGACGCGTGTAGGCGAACGCAGACCGAGGCCTGATGGCGGTGGCTAATATCTTTGTCACACGGAGCGCGACATTTGCACCAATACTAGTTACTAAAGTGTCTCTATAACATGTGGCATTATAACGCAGACCGAGTCCTGATTGCGGTGGTTAATGTCTCTGTCACAAGGAGCGTGCCACTTGCTCCAGAACTAGTTAGGTACTAAAGTGATATATAACCAGTGGCGGCCGCTCCTTCAGTGCACTCGTGCACTGCACTACCAGATTTTTATGTATTTCCCAATTTTTTTTCGACTCAACACAATTATTATTTATCCAAAAGTATGTAACTTTAATTACACACTGAAGAAGAAAATATTTTTAAACAAACTTGATCTTTATGACCTAAAATTTAAGACTCATTTTAGCTAAACCAAAAATTGGGCGAGCGCTTTCAAAGTGCGCACGAAGCGTCTCCATAGAAACTATATGGAATGAGACAGAAATGCTCCGGCAGGTGAAACGGAAGATGATCCGTACTCAATGTATGAGAAAAATTGAAAAATCGGGTCGGCGCACGAGTCCCGAATACTCCCGAACGGGCTCGCTCGGGCGGCATCGGCCGGGGTGTCTCGCTCGCTCGTTGAAGATTTTTGTTGCGAAGGCGTGTCCTTGACCTTACTCAAATCAGTTTGTTTGTTTTATTTCGCACCTGTGACACGGTGTGATAGATAACGCGCGCGAAATTACCAAATTATTCATAGTTATGGTTTTCTACTTTGTGTTGTGTGTGCTTCAAAGTGTAGTGGTTGAAAGTGGCTTCAAAGTGTGTTGTTAATGGGATTATTTGAACAAGAACTAAAAAAGAAAATAGGCTATGGCTTATTTAGGCGGTATGCCGCCTAATCTGTTTTTTGAAACCATCTTCTTGTGCTTTTCAACCTGAATTACCTATTAGAATATTCATTAGCGCGCAGCTCCTCTCACTAAACCAATGGTAAGTCAAGATGATGAGATATTTCACTGCATGTACATAAGTACCTGATACTTTTTATACGGAAATGGTTTTACAATATGCATTAACATTAACAAGAATTGTACCTAGAGTAACTGATTATGTATATACAAATATTATTAAGTAGGTGCATAGGGGTAGTCGACTACAAATAATTGACGAACGTACGGCATTTCAATAGGTCGATTTGCTTTTGAGAGACAGTAGGTAAGCAGGTGAACCACCACTCCTTGAAGTCACGAGCCGCCACTGTATATAACATACGGCGTCATAAAGCGGACGTGTGTGGGCGACCGTGAACCGCTGCCTGATTGCGGTGGCAAATGGATGGGTCAAACGTTTCAGTTACTTGCGCCAGTACTTATAAAAAAGTGACATATAACATATGACGCCATAAGCAGTCCGTAGTCACCTGCATGTGTATGCTACACATGCAGGTGACTACGGACTGCGGCCTGATTACATTGGGATAGCAGTAATGTTACATGCTACGAGTGTTTTACGTCGGTTCTTGTTAGAAACTGGCATTTCTTTGTGTAACAACGGAAGCGTATTAATCTTTGCAACATTTTTTAAGACTTAATGTCTTACTACACTACTGTGAAAGGTCCCTGTGTGGGCCTTTCTATAGAACGCTATCGGAAAGCGATCGCCGATGGCGTATCAATTCCTGGCTTCTGTCCTTGCCACACTTTTTTAGAGTTAGTACCTTACTATACTACTGTGAAAGGGCCCTTCGTGGGCCTTTCTATAAAACGCTATCGGAAAGCGATCCGCGGCCGACGGCGCATCAATCGCCTGACCTCTGCCCTTCGCCGCCACGCTTTGATTAAAACATGGCGACGTTATCTGAAAAGTTTCATTTTTTCTTCGGGTTACGAATTTCCCAACATTCATTTTATTATTTGTCACATAAATTGTTTTACAAAACTAGTAGAACTCATAATGCTATGCTACATGAGTCTAATTATTTCGATAGTTATAAATTAGATCAACAGTGATGGTGTAAAACTTCCGAGTGGGGCAGGGTTGATCTGGCGACCTTAGATCTATGTGGGACCTATGGTTGAAACCCTGTCTACATAGGGTATTTTCTCTAACTTTTTTCCTTATTTCATAAGAATATCAGATACAATTCTTATGATTTATACTTATGGCGTTGACTAACAACGACCTCGTCAAGCACTCAAGGTACAGTATAAAATACTGACAATGTTAAACTATCCCTTATATTGAATTTAAATTACCTAGTTCAACGATTGGTTATTACTATCCTTTTGATAGTCCATGATTAAAAGCTGCTGGCCCAGATTTTTCATCGGCATGGCACAATTTTGGAAATAATGATTTACAAGTATTACTTATCTAAGATACTCACTACCAAACTATGAAAATATCTTTCCGCCTTGGGTACTCCAAGAAATACTGAAATAATTTTATTTATTCGTCTCTTATACCTCAAAATAATAGCATAAACAAATTGACGGCGGAAAAGTCACAAGTCGTTGTAATACTTCTCCGTGTTTCCTCGTATGAAAAAGAGAAGCAACATAAAATGTAATAATGTCTGAAACGAGATCTCTGGCAGAATATTGAACACTCGACACAAATAACCAAATAAGGAACCGCAAATGAAATAAACGCGTATTCACTTGTCACGGAGAGGGGATTGTTACAAGATCACAATACACATTACTAAATGTATAGAGGAATCACTTGTATTTGTATCAAAATTATAACACGTTTATTCAATTGATAAGGAGTGGGCACTATTGCAAGATTAGAATATCCTATATCAAGAGAATAAAAGCATCACTTAAAGCAATAACTGCAATACCTACTACATATTCATTAATAAATAGAATAGTAATCGCAAATGCGAATCAGCCCAATTATAATACTTACCTAAAAGCCAATGAGATACCTTAAGTCTTAACTTAAGGTCAGATTTGAGTAAGCAAGATAAATGCTTAATATAAGATGCATAATTGACGAATTTGCTCCTTCCTGATTCTCCCATACATTGAGTTAGCTATTGTTCCACTAATGACTAAATACGAGTATGCCCACTATACCCAGAAAATGTGCCACGTATGAAGTGACTATTCTATATTCTCGTTACTGTAAGGTTACAAGATCAGGAATTCAGGAGCAGGCAAATTAAATGAGGGGCCGGGTTGAGGAAATGAGGCGGGGTTAAGTGTAAGGCCTTGTCGAGCTTGATGTGACAGTCTTACAGGGATACTTGGTGCTAAATATCTAATTGCCTTTGCTTTTTCGGCCGTGAGTGACATCTCGAGACACTGGAGGTTATTTATTTCTCTTCCGCAGGAAAATCTGATATTCTATGTTATTCTCATACATTTTACCAAAGCATGGTAGATACCAAGCTTTTTAACGACGCCGTTCGCCTGAATGTAGATTCTCGGGAACAGTACTAATCCCTGTGTCTCAAATTTCTCTATACGATATTTCATCTTAATCGGTTCACTGCTTGAAGCGTGAAGAAGTCACAGATACACAGTCCGATAGATAGGCTGACGAAGTTATTTTCAGATGGAATATTTCTCAGAGTACTTTCATGACACGACTGCTTCCGCCAAGGTAAAAATTAATAAGAGAGCAAAGTATCACTTCCATATATAATAATATGTTGCTCCCGAAAAGTAGGGGAATTTTAACCTACCTACAAACCTGATGCCTATAAGATGCAAAGCGTAAAAAACACAGTGCGGAATGCCGTCGTAACAATATCACCCGCAGTCAAAGGAGGGAGTTTATCTCATCCGTAATAGTGCGGCCCGCTCTCCGCCAGAGTTATATCCGCGAATTGTTTTTTGGAGGCACCATTGTTTATATTAATTGCTATAATTTGTTTATATAACTGCAAAACACCAGTTACACTAGGCATATTAATAAATGCTACAATATCACCGCAGTCCACAAAGCGTTCTGGACTTTATCTCTTCCGCGCTATTACGCCCGCTCTTTGCCAGCGGAAAATCATGTTTGCGAATTGTTTCTTTTGGAGGCACGACTGTTGAAATTAATTACATTTGTAAGACAAAAGAGATTTTTCCTCAAAAACACCAGCCAAAGACTAATACTACCTACATCATATTTGAGGATCCTAATTAAAGAAGATAATGCCGTATGATATCTCTCAGCTTCTTTATAAATTTTTCAGAAAATGTCTCTGTTGTAGATATGAAACGGAAAAAAACGCAGTGCGGTATTCCGCTGTATCAATATCACCCGCAGTCTACTGAGGGTTTAGAGGTTATCTCTTCCACACTATTACGCTTGCTGGCTGCCAACGGAGTTATATCCGCGAATAGTTTCTTTTGAAAGCACACTTGTTTAAATTTCGAGTCTATAAAGGATTCAGTTAGACAAGCTACACCATCAAATAGTCCAAAAAAGAAACGCAGAACGAAATTCCGCAGTAGCAATATCACCTGCAGTCCACGCACGGAGCGCTTCGGAGTTTATTTCTTAGCTGCCAGCGTTACGTAAAATAAAAGTTTCTTTAGTCGCTCAAAAAACAAAGCTATTATCTATGGATCTCCTTTAAAAACTCTCAATAGTAAAAGAGAGATTCTATGTCTTTGAGTTTTTTCGCACCTTGGTACAAAATTATACATCTTTTACTTTTTCCATTACATATTTGTTTCTTATAACGAATCAGGGGATTTTTACTCGTCGTGTCGTGTCAATATTTGGGATAGCCATAATTTAGTACAATGCATGACAGAAATTATTATCCGTAGTCTATTTACCAGAGCCCTAGCCATTTATCGCCATAAATGCGACCATTTTCATTAATAAAGTCCTAACAGAAGCCCTCGAAAAGGGTCCCCATAACTAACCAACCCCATATTCGAACTTTCCTCATACGTACGAACAGATTAGCATAAGACGGACACGGTGTCCGGCGGGGCCCGGGTTTCGGGGCCCGGGGTCCGCCCATCGCAGACAGGGGCCGATATTTACGGCGCCCCGGTGTCATAAATTTTATTGCCTTCGCAGAACACAGCCTTGTGAAGGCTAGAACACATGTTGGGGAACGGTTTGTGTATTGAATTTACTCGGATAAATATGCAATAACTATAATATGTCTGATATAGATTTAGTAATTCAGTTTTCATTGATCGCCTGTCTTCTATTAAATTATTATTTATAGTAACTATACCTAGCTTTTTCTTGTGACTTCGTTCGAGTGAATTTCTTTTGGTTGTTATTTTATACCCAAATGTGTTACAATGAGAAGTACTATTTTTTCAGAGAAATGAAGACGGGAGGAATATAGAATTTTCAGACAGGATTCGACTACGAATGTTTTGTTAAACATTGATAGTTTTGAAATGTTTGCTGTCCCATACATTGTTATGAATTTGTATTTTGCTATTGTGTCTCATTTATAGATTGGAAAGATTCCTCTTGTTGCACTAACAGTTCAATACTTTTACATTTCTCCAATGTGTAGCAACCTTTATCAATAAACCCGAGACACTGCAAAAGAAATAAAGCTGGCCATTCGCTGACCGTTACAAGACTGCTCGCAGATTGAATTGTGATCGACAGACTGATGTTACATATAAAACACAAAGAAAAGGCGTCCGGCAAAGGCGCGGCGCAGAAACGGTGCAGTCATGGGTACTTATGATATAATTTTAAGCCTTATTATCATTATTAGAACGACCAATATCGCAAAAAAACATTAACGCCTCCTCTGCCTGCATGTGACATCTTGCGATGCTGGTCATTTTGACTATGACAGTAAGGCTTTAAATCCTTTAAATCACAGTGTTCCATGTCTCCACCGTATCAACGAAGCGCGCCGTATCTTTAGTTTTACGCCTTAGCTCATCGACGAAGTAAGGATATTTAGAATGACTAACCGCTAACCATTCTCCGGTCACTACACGATTCTTCGCAGATTGAATAGTGTTCGGCTGAGACTGATGCCTCCCATCAACGAAGAAATCGGGACGTCATGAAGACATGCGATTAAGGTAACGGAGGGATGCGGGTGATCCATTCCTTTTATTTCTTTGCCTATTAGACGTTACAAGATTCAGATTACTAGTAATAACACTTAGAAGTAAAAAAGTATCTAGTCTTTTAGAAAGTTATTTTTCTTACGGGTGGCGTGTACTTATCAACCAATTTTGAAGGCTTTTGCGCCTGAATAGCAAAATTTTGTATTCAAATAAGGAATAAAAAGTTCGTGTTGATTCTCGTTAATATAGAAATTTTATGTAAGTTGAACACTTCGCAGTTGAACATTACTTTTTGAAACCACATTTTCATTTCCATGATAAGACAATATTGTAAACACACCAAGATCTCTCAGAATACCATGTATTTCGACAGCGATCCGGAATTACATCGCGCGCGTGCAATAGACGAACAGACGTCTCCAGAGAAATCTGTCGTAAAAGCCGAGCGCCTTTGAATGTCCGCGCGGCGAATTGGAGATATTTAGTGCTTCGCACGGAGCTGTCTCGTATTTGGCGAAATGTATTCGTATTGCAATTTGTAACATAATGTAAGAGGAATAGAAATGGGTCTTTGAAATATCTATACAGGGTCAGGTAATAGAACAAACACTTTATATGAATGCTTGTTTTATCTTTGAGAGATGGTAGCAATGCTAAAAATTCAAATGATTTAAATAAATCACCCAATAAATCAAGATTTTTTTCTAAACGAAATCTGCTTCCTAGTTTCCATATATAATATTATTTGAAAAAAAAATATCCTAGCTGCTATCACAAGATCGCATTCTTTGAGTTTGTGCCAAATGCTGTTTGTACCCACAGTGCAAAAGTGTTTCTACCCACATATACGTCACAAAAAGAAACCACACATCTTAACTAACTTGTCTCAAACCCTTTAACGGAACATGCAATTCTAAGTTCCACAAGCTACCAGCACATGTGTTACCAGATTCAATAAGGTTTTGAAAAATCAGCCTAATAATTCTGACCACTTGAATAATTTTTAAGATGAACTGAACTGGCAATAGCTAGTACTATAAATTTGAAACCGAATCGGAACATGATAGACAAACTTAAGTTTCCTTATCGTATCTGTATATTCCTTCGTCCCGGCGTCGCGACCTCGCTGGGGACTGCGACACGCCGCCAACACACGTATGTCACATTTGATTTAATAAGGCTCTGTTGCTTCAAGGCTTTGGCAAAACCACTTCACTTCAAACTTTGTAAGGCTTTTGAGGAAGAAAATATTTTATAAACTTATCTGCAGAGAAGTCGCTTCTTAAGTTCATCAACTGAAGTTTGATCGTGTCAAGTTTATAAGTAAAAGCAAGAGATGGCACGATACATAAAGTAGGCACTCCATAGAGAGGATGGAAGATGAAGTCGGTAAATACTGGGCCATGACTGTTTCACACAAAGCCAAGGAAAGATAGCTTGATGGAGAGATGACATTTTCAAGGAAGTTGGTTCGTTATGTAGAATACAAGAGCGCAGAACCGAAGCTAATGTCGTGCGTTTTGTGTAACATTTATCTTGCCGTGGATACTAATTAGGCTGCTTAAGAAGCAAAACAAAAAGTTTTTACGTTTGAAGAGTTAAAAGAACTTAATATGTAAGGAGCTTATTTTATTCCAGATAATAATGTATAAACAAATGTGTAAATTTTATAGTATCTCAAGTCTTCCCAAATGTCTAAAACAAGGTAAAGTAAGGAAAATGTTCTGACAAGTTTGAAATAACTCGACCGCAACTTCTTCGTGCAAGTTTAATAGAGTTAACTTCATGAGGCCAGTCACGTGCACTCATCTATCCGGAGAGGCAATACCACGTAGGAATAGAAAGAATCCTATCTTATTACTCGACGCAATCTTCTATCCGTAAAGTCTATACCACGTAAAGTTGGAAATAATAAACGAATTATAATTCAGCATGCAACTCAGTGGAGTTTTCTTTAAAATCACATATTCAATAGGTACGAAATCATTGGTAAATTGTAAATGTGCCATCCTCTTGGTTCCTATATACAAAATTAAAACAAAAATATCACGATGTTTCCAACTTTTTGGAAGCACCATGCAGGCTGGGAACAAATCTAATAGACTTTAACTAAAATAGAGAGGTCAAGTGCTCTGGTAACTTAACTCTTGACTTACGGAAAAACAGCGAAAATTTGAACTTGCGGAAAATTCGAAATTTTATACCTAATGACATAATATTTTAAAGAAAACTTTGAAAATTCGCTCGCCTGGCAATTAGGCGATTTCCATAGAGCACTGATCAGTGCTTAAGCAACCAAGAGAAGCGACGACAAGTGACGACCGACCCTTGAAGATGTCATCGACATATACAAAGATGATGATGCCATAGTTACCTGCAGCAGACTGGTATCGAAGCGCGCCAGCAGCGCGGCTGGCGACTGCGGCGACAAGCGACCACGACCGACCCTTGAAGATGTCATTGACATATAAAGACATAATAAAATGCTTAGCCTTGAAGGAAGATGTCAGCGACATACACAAACATGATGATGCCATAGTTACCTGCAGCAGACTGGTGTCGAAGTGCGCCAGCAGCGCGGCCGGCGACTGCGGCGACGAGCGACGACGCGTTGACGACCGACCCTTGAAGATGTTATCGACATATAAAGACATAATAAAATGCCGAATCTTGAAGATGTCAGCGACATACACAAACATGATGATGCCATAGTTACCTGCAGCAGACTGGTGTCGAAGTGCGCCAGCAGCGCGGCCGGCGACTGCGGCGACGAGCGACGACGCGTTGACGACCGACCCTTGAAGATGTCATTGACATATAAAGACATAATAAAATGCTTAGCCTTGAAGGAAGATGTCATCGACATACACAAACAAGATGATGCCATAGTTACCTGCAGCAGACTGGTGTCGAAGTGCGCCAGCAGCGCGGCCGGCGACTGCGGCGACGAGCGACGACGCGTCGACGACCGAGCCCCCGCGCGCGAATCTGTAACAACGATAATAAGAATTTAGTATTATATAAGTAGTACAGTTGTAAATTCTAAACTGATAGTACGTATTACAAGACTAAAACTCGACGAGCTCCGTGGCGCAGCGGTCAACACGCCTGCCTGCGACACGGATGGTCCCGGGTTCGATCCCCGGTCAGGTCAAGATGGAAAACGATCTTTTTCAGATTGACCTGGGTCTTGGATGTTTATCTATATATGTATTTGTTATAAAATATAGTATCGTTTAGTTAGTATCCTGCGACACAAGTTCACAACTTACTGTGGGGCTAGCTCAATTTGTGTGATATGTCCGTATATATTTATTTATTTTATTTTTTTTCAGTTGACCACTAAGGAGGTATCTATTAAAATTTTATTTATAGATGATTTGAAAAAAAGGATGCTTATCTTAACAATTGAAAATTGATATCATGATTGATCATCGTGAAAAGTAAAAAGAGGCATTGGTTATTTTACAAACAGAAATTCGACCATTACTGAGAGAAGTTTAGAGGAGGGACATTTATCGTTATCGCCACAAAAAACAGCCAGAATAATGTATCCCGATCTAAATGACATGGCGAAATGCATATGTAGGTAGATGTAATCCATGCGCATCGGCGTCCCGCCAGCCGGAAGTTCCGGAGATCGAACTTTTAAACAAGTTTTACATCGAAACACATGACACGAAGTGCGACTGCACTGCCAGACAGGTACAGTACATCTTCTGATATCTATGAGTACATCGAATAAAAGTTCAAATCGACACGATGAGGAAAAATGAGGTACTGCTTACAATTCATCTTAAAACGGTTAATCTGCCTTTCTAGAAATAAAATGAAAATTATTTCGTGTAATCGATAATCATTTAGAAGAAGAAGCTATTTCTCTTATAACTTTTTCGAGCAAATGTTGCCTGATGGATGACATTACCTCAATTAAGCAACCATATAAGCACGTAAAGTATGTCAATTTCCTAACTCAAGCAACAACAGAATAATGTATGATCCACTTCGGGTAAGTTAATTCTAATTTAAACGGAAACGTTCAGACGCAGGACCTTTGTTACGCTGGAGGCATATGATCGATATGCCATGCAAAATGGATCATACAATCGAATAATAATCTCGTTTTTATCCTTAACGCGGTAAACACAAAGACGTGTATTACAGTCATGTAGCGTATTCGGCTTCTTGTATAGGTAAGGAGAAAAAATATTGTCGGAATGCTTTGTTGTCGCAACGCCAATGGTCATGATTGAATAGAAGCAACTGATACATTCTGTTTTTCTTTTCCTTCCTGACATCTTTCCGGTGGGATCAAATTATCCCACAATTTTTATTACGCTTTCTCATCATTACGCTTGATATGGCCTTTTGCATCTTACGGTATTAAGATCTGTCAACCCCGTAAGGGATAAAAATGTGATTGGAATTTATTTATAATAGAATACAGTGATACTCTGGGTGTGCCGATAAAACTGAAAACTTGAAAAAAAAAAATGTTTAAGATGTCGGTTTTTTTGTGTCGCGAGCTCAATGGTTTTTTCTCAAAAAATGCCAAATGCTAAAGAAGTTTTCTCTTCAAAAACTGTTTATATGTCATTCTTGTTTGCACACAAACGAAAACGAAACCTGTCTGTCACTATATACCCGACGGAACCTATTTCCGGGGCGGACGGCAATATCCGACTGCAAACGACACAGTCGCGCCGGTCCGTCTGAGCGGGCACTAATGACTGCGCACGACCATTGCGATAAGTCATGCAAAAATTGGTAATTACATTCGAAATGTTAAATCAGATTAATCAAGAATGTGTTGAAATTGAGCAAAATAAACATTTTCAAAATACTAGCTCTTAGCCTGCGGCCTCGCTCACGTAATATAATAGCCTATGTCTTTCTCCTTAGTATTACCAACGTGTATGCCAAATTTCAAGAAGATTGGTTCAGTAGATAAAGTTTGAAGAAGTAACAAACAAACAAATATACAAACTAACTTTCGCATTTATAATATAAGTTGGGGTCCAAACGTTTATTTAGAAAATAGGCCTGTTGAGACACTTTTACATCAAATCACATTTAAAATTATGTTATAGTATTTCATATTTTATTAATTATTGTTCAAAAGCTACAGACTATTCATAGCAGACCCTTCAATCCCACGTATTGGAAAATAAAGATACAAACACGTTATTAAATATTTATGAATTATAGGATAGAACAGTCGAAGAGCCTGGCCTATTTTTAAGTGTAGTAATCATACGGTAATATATAAACTTTAGGACCCATCGTAATATGCAGCAGCTGTGCAGTTTGCTGCAGCTTCTTCTGCACTCCGCTTTGGAAGCGGTGTAAACTTGGCCGTAAGTAAATTATTGACGTCAACAATTATATAAATTTGTAAACAAATTTTAATTCTCTTTCACGATGGATTGGGAGAAAAGAAAAAACGTAGAATGTACTAGCTGCTTCTCTTCCCGCGCAGATCGTTAAAGCCGATCGAGGGAATGGGCGTCATGAATCATGTCAATAGGCGATGCGGCTAGCAACCCATCACTATTTTGATTCCGTTCTCACCTACAAGCCCACCAACATGCTAAACGTGGCCTGAAGGTTTTACAGACCTGGGCTCTGTCAACCCCGCAAGGGAAAGACGTGATAGTATTTATGTATGCATGTTTGTAAATTTTAATGAAAACTAACGTTCACTAAATGATATTAAAATAACTTACGATGAATAAAATTATTGACTGTTGACTGTGTGGTAATATCATTAAATTGGTACTACATACATTATCCTACGGTTAGAATAACACAATACAATCTTTTACTTGACAAAAGGGTTAATAAACATGGTACAATAGATATGTGAGCAGAAATGAGGACGAGTTGTCATGTCGCCAATTACAGTTCACTCACACTCTAAACCGATTACGTACTTAGCTCTACAATGCAAGTATTCCTCCTAGTGAATCGCCATCTTGTTTTAAGCCAAAGGCTATCTTGCAGTCTGCGACCCTTTATTGCCTTGACGAACATAGACTCTACACTAACATATAAATGAAGTATTACAGCCACTAGGCAAATGAGTTTTTGCATTTAGCAGGCATATGGTTTTCATAACTGGATTAGGCATGGATGGAATTTTGTAAAGCACTAAAAGTCTATTTGATCCAGAAAAGCTTTTATACAAATGACGAATATTTTACAGAGGGGTGCAATACTTGAATAAATAAATAATCTAATGACAAATATACTGTACTAATTTAATCTGACATACCTAAAAATTTAAATAACAACGTAATAATTTGATCTGTGTTGAATATTATGTTGAATTATCCTATACTATGACGATGTACTTAACTGAAAATTAACAATTTATACAATATTATTTTAATTATTTTAATATTTTTTCATTTTTAAGGATTGTCTTAAATAGTTCATAATGATTAAAATATGTTTTGTAATAGGGATAAATATGAATTTTGGTTATAACAAGATATATATAAATAAGGAAATAAAAATTATATGTTAATTCAATTGCAACGCCCTTGCAGGGCTCATTTGTGCACTTTTAATATATATGTATAATAAGACCTAATGTACACCAAATGAAGCAATAAATATTATGACTATGACTATGGATTGAAAATATTTCTTTATATATTAATATATTGAATTATTAACACCAAAAGGGTAAAAAGCGGTCATCAAGCGGCGAATGTCTTCTTATTTTACAATTGTGCATTTTCCATCTACACCGGGCGTAATAGCCAATGGGAAGAATCAAATTCTTTAAGAGTAACTTGCCTTCTTCTTTCCACCGAGTCCGTCTAAACATGTTAGAGATGTGATTTACACTAAGAAAAGTGTCAAGGAAAGTCTGAAGGTCCCGGTGTCAGTGCGCGTAATGATATTTGTGATTGTTATTTGTTCAAAAAGTTAGGCCAAGTTTTAACATGGGTTGACTTCTTAATTTCTGTATTAGTAATGCAATATTTTTTTCATATTTATCTACAATTTTTTTCTTGGTGGCGCAGTGGTCACCACGCCAGCCTGCGACACGGGGGTCCCGGGTTCGATCCCCGGTTGGGTCATGATGGGAAACGATCTTTTTCAGATTGACCTGGGTCTTGGATGTTTATATATATATATATATATATATATATAAGTATATATTACAAAATATAGTATCGTTGAGTTAGTATTCTGCGACACAAGTTCACAACTTACTGGGGGGCTAGCTCAATTTGTGTGATATGTCCATATATTAACTTATTTATTTTCTGACAAGTCTTTCTCACATTTCGGCTCGTGATTGGGAAATCACGAGCCGAAATGTGAGAGACGTAGATACCAGGGATGGTATCTACGAAATCAAACTTCTAATTACCAGCGTAATTACGTACGAACCGGAACTCGCTCCTTTGTGGCTTTCGTGGGGACAATGGTCCGACATACCGAGACCTTGTGGACCATATGTTATAATAAAGGGTGGGAAAAACACATTCTGTTATTTCAATGAATGATTTATTTGCTCATGAATAAGGTAAATAAACATGAGCGTACTGCACAGGCTAGTCAATATCGACGAGAGGGTGATGGCGTGCACACGAAACCAACTCGTTTGCGATGTTTGATGGGTTTGTTGACTGTGCCTATCGATCACCGCTTGAAACCCATCAGAGCTGTCAAAATAGGTCACCGGGCCGCTGATGTGGTACAATGGGAGACAAGCGTCGCCGTGTCGTGACTATATTGTTTGGGCCAAATGGACCTGTTAATGATGCATGAATAATGTGATTTTTATTTGTCCAAAACACATCAGAGCTGTCAAAATAGGTCACTGGGTAACTGGTGTTCGTACAATGAAAGACAAGCGCCGCGGTGTCGTCACTATATTGTTATGACCAAATGATCGTGTCAATGATCCAAGAATAATGTGATTGTTATTTGTCCAAAACCCATCGTTTGACGGCTAACGCATGATTGATTGAGGTTGTTACTTTTCCCGTATGTCTTATAATCGTCTCTACTACATAAGATGGAATAAAAAGTAAATAACCTCTACATATGACTTGTTGTGCCTTGGCTTGACACTTCTAATTTATTGTACTTGTATTTACGAGGCACCTTGTCTATTGTTCGGCAATACCTAATCACAATCAGAGCCGCTCTCGGGCAGTCGCCGGCCTTCCGAATTCATCCAGAGCGGAATTTTTCCAATCGCGTCACATTCCAGCAGGGCAGGGCGAGGGGGCCGGGGGAGAGGGGTTATATTAAAATTCCTGACGTCAAACGCCGCAAAAACGCATCCAAGATAAAGAGTTGCTCTATTACGGAAACACTCTGTTTTCCGCTTAAATAATCGAATTTATGAATCGAATAAAATCGAGAAGGAAATATTTTTTTTTTTAAGAAGCAGGCGGCTTTTAACATGTTTTTCAAAGAAGTCTTCTTTTAATTTATTGATAGTTAGTCGAGGTGAGCGATAAAAAATAACACATTGAAAACCAGAGTGTGGCTTTTCTAGATCATCATCATTGATCATAATCTCTTAAATCTCGTGTCAATTTTTTGTTGCTCTTTTCGTGTATTATTTCATGTTTTACTAGGTACTTAGAGTGAAGGGGGAAGATAGAGTGATTCAAGAGGAAGATGTATATGTGTAATACATGTCTGAGTACAGACGGGAACAGCTGCTAGTATATTATACAAAGGAGAATCACCATATTAAACTCACTCACTCATAAGGGGAATCCATCGATTTACAACAAACTGTCACCCCTACTAGCGACGTATTGATAGGCCATTTATACAAGCTTGGAGGTGTAAACACATTACCCCGTTGCGATCTACGGCGCAAACAGAGCTGAGGGGAATATAGGAGGTTATAAACTCCTTTGATTTTGTGTACAGTAGAGAACATAGATTTTTAAAAAAATATTTCGTACTCTTACTTCTATGGTAGCAAAATTCTTTTTTTCTTTCATTTAAAGATTCTACACTCATACGTGTGACCTTGTTGTGTCCTCTAAGCCATATAGTAACAGGCGGCGCTTTTACGGACAACGTGTGTAATTCCGGTTGGCATTACAATAACAAGTATGAAGATAAAAAATGTGATTGAGAGTGAGTGACGCATTAAGGCTTGCCTTCTAGCATTGTGAATGCATAAAAACACCTATAGAAATTATCGCAGTTAGGTTATATAGCCAAACCTGGCATCCCCAGAACGCTTGATCGGCAAACAACGTAAGATTAATTGAGACAACGGCCAGGAATCCGGGATCCAAACACGACACATGTCGTGTTTGGATCCCGGACCAAAAATCCAGAGCAACCCCTGCGGGACAGGACAAGAGGAGAGCATGTTAAGAATTATTGCAGGAAAATACACCTTCTAAAATACTAATTGCTTACGTACACACATATGTAGTATTACGTCTTTATCCCTCATGGGGAAGACAAGGACCGAAAGGCCTAGTTTAGCATGTTGATGGGCTTGAAGATTGAATACGGAATCAAAGTAGTGATGGTTGCTATCCGCACCACCTATTTACATGATTCCCTAGATTCCATTCCCTCTGCCGGTTTCTACGGCATGCGCGGGAAGAGAAGCAGCTAGTACATTCTACTTTTTTGTCTTAAGTCCTAGACCAGCACAGAAGAAAGAGTAAATTACTAATCGCCTAATAAACTAAAACCTAAACATGACAATTCAAGGTACTAAGGTTAAAATGGGAAATAGATTTATGAAAATTATATTTATTATATACTTATTTTTGAATCCATTAGATTAGAATTATCGTCGGAACGAGCAACCAAACCCACTCTTTCAGCAAATCTCCTCAAGCGAAATCTGAGTTATTTTTGCTTTACGACCGTCAATACGGTTTCGAAATAAATACACTGATATCTTGTGCGGCTTTTAATTTGGTTTCGCATTGCATGTACATATTTATTTTTATTTACCCCTGTCTCGTTTACCTGTTTTAATGGGTATTTAAACGGTAAATGGCACTAATGTTTAAAAAAATGTAAAAATCAAATTTCCATTCAGACACCATTTAATTTGCAAAACTGTTTATTTTTGATTGGTTTAATATGATAAGACAGCGGTATTTTAGATGTACTACAGCTCTAAAGAACGTTTCTTGCCCTTAAACTACCAAAGGTGACTTTACGGCAACACTTTTTGAAAGTAAAATAGCATTCGGCAGACCATATTTTGCTTGCAATACAGTGCCGAATATTGACGCTCTGAAAGCACCTGAGTAAACGTGGGCATAGAAATAGCACAGTTGCAATGGTTTAAGGAGCTTCTGACAGGAGCCCAAGTATTTCTTAGAGTCAATTTATGATTCGCGTCTCGAAAACTTTACGATAAAGCTTGTCTTTGAGCAAAGAATTTCTGTACTCATAAAGCCTGCTAATGTCACCTTGCTCCCTATCTGAATGAGACTCAGATGAGTCCCTCCACGCGTTCGCACCTCCATACCTCCGCACATCCGCACATCCGCAAAGATTACAAAGCTGCGAAGCCGCGATGAAGCCGCGATTACGCGCCCGTGTCGCGATATACACTACATTATACACTTGGCTTATAACACAAATAGGTCAGAAAGCTAATATCAGACTTCCATAATTTACCTGGAAAACATCGTTCACTGTACCACAACCTACACAAAGTTCACTTTATAATCATCCTTATCACGGAAGTATAATACGAGTACATGTCCATAATCCCTGTTCTTCTTCTTCTGTTTTATATTATGGCTTCCACCAAAATTTCAGTGATTCTGCCAATGACCAGTATAATAAGATACTAAGTATCGGTGTTGTACGGAAAAGTTTTTCCAAGTATCAAAGATGGCGTATGTTCTTTGATGCCTCGTGGGAGCTTCTGGCGGCAAATCTATACGAGTCCATTTATCAGTCTACTTTAATTATTTCACAAATTGTTCATGAGCACGAGCATTTATAACACCAAACTACACCAATTTCATATTGTAAAGTCCACTAAAATGAATTTGCAAAAATGTCTTAGGCAAATTTCAACGATACCCCTTGACTTCCCACTACAAAAACCTCCATAATCCTTACTGATTTCGATGTCAATGTCAAAATTCGTCTGGACATTTAATGTCATACGAGACTATAAGAATGAGGATGAACTTTACAAAGAAACCTGCGCACCCTTCAATAAAAATAATAACATAGTTACTTAAGGTTAGCTTACGATGGGTTATCTATAGATAAGTACATGATTAAAATATAAAGGAAAATAGCAGAGACAATAACAGGCTCTCAGTTCCGTCATTATCTCATAAAATATTGGCCAATTATAATTGAGACTATATGAACTCGATAGCATGTAATTTTTAAAAATACTGTATTATTTCAATACTTGTAGATATTGGGTGTAAATAGTTATTAATTTATGAATAAGCTAAGAGCAATTTTTCACTTTGAGTTCTAAAATGGTTTTACTCGACTAACTTGATTATCTGAAGTTTTGTTTTCCTGTGGTCCCATGTGCTTACCCACAAGCAGATAGGATCCCGAAAGTTAAACCTGATCCGTATTACGGAACAAAGCTATTGTTATGGAAACATAACAATGTGGGAACAGCCATATATTAATGTTATTTCGTTATCTTTCATCACGAAGACAAAACGAGTGATAGCTCACATATTAGTTGGGATCTGCACGAGATTCATAGAGTGAATACATAGGTTATAATAATAGAACAAGAAAATAATGTTCAATTCTCTTGGTGTTAAAATGAAACCGTTTAAAAGATTTAGATTCAGCGTAAGGAATTTATTTAGACAAAATGTTGAGTTTAATTGGTTTACACTTAGGTTTTCACAACTTCGGAATTTAAAAAGACATTGTTTTACTAAAAAAAAGACTGAGATAAGCGTGTTCCATTGCATGGGTGTAACAAATAAGGTACGCCTTATAATGTAAGAAGTAAGTATAGTATGTAATGTGCTAGTGTTTAGGTAACAGTACAACTAATATAACAAAAAGTTTAAAATTTGGTAAATTTTACCGACTTCAGAATTATAATTTTTGTTACAGGTTTGTCCCGAGTCTACCATATTCATCAGACATTTACATTTCAACTAAACCCTCCCTACTTTATCTCTCTCTCTCAAAAGCTATACTCTTGATAGAGTCATCGAGTAGAAAAGAAACATTGTGAAAAAAGGAAAAAAATCGCCTTACTGTAAAAAGTAGACGTGTGAAGTCCAACAAATGACTCTCCACGTGTCCAATCTCGGCGAGCCATTGTTCATCTACGACTGTTCCGTATCTGCGGATCGGCCGGCATTGTGTCCGAAATAAATAGCTTCCGCGAAGGGACGGGCCTAACCCAGCTCCCGTGGCGAACCGACCAAACTGTTGTTGTGTTACTGAATATGTTTATTAATCCAAGATTGGGCAAAATTTATAAATCTTAATAACAGATTTAATAAAAGCAAATGATTTAAGTATTCTCTTTTGCATTCTAGATTGATGGTCACATAACAAAGAGGAAGTATGTCTTCGTAAATTTCATGTTTAAAAACAATTGAGATGCCAGCAGGACAGACACATTGTGAGCGATTTTAATTCCACCATTTTGGTTTTGATGAGAGCATTTTCGGTAGACGTTTTAATGTTAGCCGGTTTACCAGTGGGGCGGGCTGCCTCCTTACCATTGTGGGCGATTTTAATTGCGGAATGGACAGGATTAATAAAGTAAGGAATCCGGCCGACGCGATGGGTTATTGTTTTGAGGAGAGCTTAAATTACAACTTTGTTGGGCTTTAATTAGGCTTACGGCATTGTTGCTGACAATCATCCGAATACTTTTCTAATAGAATTCCAATTTTTGAGCCATTTTAATCATTTTTGGATAATTCAAAGTAATAACTTATTTTCACTTTTGGTTGTTTCAATTCTTTTGAAAACTGTACGATACATGTTTTTACTGCCTGTATTTTACTAAAAATGTTATAAAAGACGAATAGATGTGGAAGTAACATTAGTCAGTAGGTCTTTCTGTTACATCTTCATAGCTACTGAAATGGTTTCGATGAAATTTGGCTTGAAGATAGTTTGAGGCCCAATGGCATACATAGGCGTACCTTTCAGCTCGGAAAATTGTACTGCTCCCGTCATTACATCACGTGAGCAAATCTGCAAGCTAGTAATAATATTTAGCATGAAACTCCTTAGTTTTGATATCATTAGTGGCCCTTTATCACGGTTACTATCAAAACTGCCTCAGCGGCCACATCGCATGGCTAACAGCCGTTGGCCGCGCCTTTAATGCTAATACCATCCATCAGGAAGCTTTCAGCCGATGGAGCCGAAAGCTTTTGTATTTACTGATTTCAAACTGTTGTTGCGACAAAACTTTATCGAGCTCCGTGGCGCAGCGGTCAACACGCCAGCCTGCGACACGGGGGTCCCGGGTTCGATCCCCGGTCAGGTCATGATGGAAAACGATCTTTTTCAGAGTGACCTGGGTCTTGGATGTTTATCTATAATAAGTATATATTATAAAATATAGTATCGTTGAGTTGGTATCCTGCGACACAAGATCACAACTTACTGTGGGGCTAGCTCAATTTGTGTGATATGTCCCTATATATTTATTTTTTATTTTTTTTTTATTTTTAACTTGTTCATGAAAACTATTATGGAAGGCAAAATAGAAGGAGGAAGGGGGAAAGGAAAGCCCAGGCACAGTTACTTCAAAGAAATAAAGGAAAATTGGGAAGTGTTTCATACCAGGGTGCCAGACATTGGCAGAGAATAGCTATACAGATGGAGGGAGCTCCACCGACAAGTAGTGATGATGATAATGATTTCAAACGTAGATCTAAGTATGTTCGCGCATACTAAGCATTACATGTAATGCTTGGTCCTATATACCCATAGATCTTCTCATTAATAGATATTTACTTTGTAGTTACGTAGTTTTAAAATACAAATAAAAATGTTTAATCTATTTTTACACAAGTTTCCAAAAAAGATGTGTTTGTATTTATGTATGTAAGTAAGAATGTATGTATGTCAGTTTTTACTTTCCACCATTATTAAGAATATTTACTCCCTTCCTAGTGACATGGGTTTTAGTTTTAGAAGGACAGTTGTGTATTTATTTTTCTTTGAAAACTTGTTGTTTGTGCCACTAACAACTTCAGTACAACGCAATTTCATCTTAGCAACATACGGAATCATCATCAGGTCTTTCTAGTCTCCACTGCAGGAGCACGACCCTCTCTGTACTACCAGAGCCACATACTAGCCTGAGTAGTCAGAGGATTTGGCCTACACTCTCCACGCTGGCCAGACGGGTTGGAGAGGCCTCTTTGATGTTAATAAGCTTTGTTTAGCTTGTGTTTCCTTAGTCGCCTTTTACGACATCCACGGGATGACTTGGAGTGGTCCTATTCTACTCTGCCGGGAACCATACGGCATACGGAATGAATTTAACATAGCATGTGTACACCTGATGTAGATCTTAATAGTTAAAATTTACTAGTTTGTTTGTTTTGTTTTTCGTGTGTGTAAGTGACCAACACTGGTGTCAGATTTTTCAAGTTGCCTAAAGGCATCTGACGTAATGTATTAAAGAATGTAAATGTCCTCTGCACACAGGAAAATATCAGATAAGAGCCGATGCAGATATATCAAATAAAACTTAAAACCAATCATGGAAATTCACATAATGAAAATAATAATGATTGCGACCTCAAGGGTTTTAAAAAAGGATTGTTATCAATTACTATTTAAAGTTTACACTATTATAAACTTCGATACAACGAGTTAACTTTCTCGCCTCGGGTCAGAGGTTAATTCATCCTTCCCACTCCTCACCTCACCCCCGCCCGCCCTTAATCGCTTCCCTTTGTGCAAGATGTATGTTCTTTTAAGTTACGGTCTATTGCTGCCGTTAATGTCTCATTAGTTAAGGAACTGTGTAATGAATGGCGGAACTCCGAGGTAAGTACGCAATAACAGGAAATGCTAATGTAGATTTTACCAAAAAGTTATGGGACGGATTCCAAAATACTCACCTATATAGACATGTTATTTGAATAAATATTATGAGACATGACTTCTAACTAAACTACCGAAATCCAAAATATGCATAACTTGAACTCACAGTCGAGTGAAGCTTTGAGCCAGAGCTATTCATAACTACAAAATACTGTTGATTCGCGATGAATATTGTTTATTCCTTTTTATACTTCCATCATAAGGATTTAAATAAACGTTATCAGGGGTTTTAAAAAGACAATTTATAGAGGGGTACAAATAGTTTTATTCCACAAGGACTCGCAATACGCGAATAAAACCGCAGGTCGGTAGCGAGTAATAAAAGTATTGATATTTCCATTAAGTTTACAGCTCAGACAGACACAGTACCTCGCATAATACCGATAAGGGACTGCGGTGTCGGGAGTGTCGCCATAAATTGCGACAAGTTGCAGCAACTCCGTCGGCAGGGGACTGCATCCTGAGACTGCAGATATCATGTTGTGAAATGAAATAGCCATAAATTCTCCTTACATTCCATAGAGGATATACAACCTAAGTATAATTTTCCTCGCAGGCGTAAATGCCAGGGTGGTACCATAAATAAAGGTATTAATATATCCATTAAGTTTACAGTAAGACCCAGACAAAATACGTCGGATTTGTCCACCTCGGTAAGGGACCGCAGTGTTGTCATAAAATGCGACAAGTCGTGACAACTTCGTCTGAACGGCAGGGAAGTGCATCGGGACTAAACTGCTGGGTATCTCCAGCAGTTTTGAAATTAAATTCTCCTTAAATTCCAAAAATATACAAGCAAAGAATAATTTGTCTCGCAGAGTACATTTTAACAAGAAATTGCCTAACCACAAGTAAAACAGGGTGGTCACCAAGACAGGATACCTCGAGTGGGTTCGCATCGATAAAGGACCAAAGAGTCGTCATAAATTGCGTCATGTCGCGACAACTTCGTGTGAGCATCGCCACGAAACTGCTGGAGATTAGTTGTGAAATGTAACTATCATATGTTGTTCATAAATTTCACAGAAAACACTTGTTATTAGAGACCTGAGTAAAGTTTTTGATTGCCACAGTCATATTTTTGGAAGATATTATATAAAATACTAGCTGTTATCCGCAGTTTCACCTGCATGATAGCCTTTGTCCTTCTCAGTACCCTATGTGTAAGCAAAATTTCATGATGATCGATTGAGTAGATAGGGCGTGAAAGCGTAACAAACAAATAAAAAAACTCACTTTCACATTTATAATGTTAGTTGCATACTAAATGAAAAGATCGTTTTTACACAGTGTGTGCTAATACTTTGTGTAAAAATAAATTATGTAAGGACATTTTAAAATGTTATACTTATCAATTATTAGCAATAGCGACATCAAACTAAAGACAAGACACAAAACTAACTCAGCTTTTAACAAATAAACAAAGGAAATTACGAAGATTTAACAAGTATATTAGAAATACATATCGTCTCCAGGAATTGCTTATTCGGCATTGTGAACGCAGCGTCAGGGGAATGTGCCGATATCAATTTATTAGTACAGAGATTGATGCTGCAGCGTCAACGTCAGTGTCGGCATCAGTGTCGCTGATGAACGGTGCGTGTCAGGGGACTGACGTCATTACTCAAAATGATAAGCACGGTGACGTACAAACAGGTAGGTGTTTCGTGAAAATAATTCAGTACCTGGCATCTGTTGAAGAACTATGAGATGAAAAATGTCATATCTTATTTTAAATGACATAAAATTGTAAAATTTTACATCACAAAATCTTTTGTGGTACATGACATAAAAAAACTAAATAATTAATCAAACTTCGAATACTTCAAAATAAAATAAATAAATAGCAAATAAATATAAACGGATAAATCACACATTGAGCGAGCCCCAAAGTAAGTTTGTTACTTTTGTTATGGGATACTTACTCAACGATACTATATTTTATTACAAATACACACACCTATGTGTGTGTATTTGTAATAATAAAATATAGTCCATATATAAATATCCAAGACCCAGGTCAATATGAAGAAGAGTGTTTTTCATTTTAACCTGATCGGGAATCGAACCCGAAAATAAGATAAACATATTTATCAAAAAATTGTAAAATGAGATAAAAACGAATAGAGAAAGAAAAAGAGACACCAACAGAGTCGCAATGGTATTCCAGCGAATAAATATAAAAAGTTTCATATTTGAACGATGCAATATTTTTTTATAGCGGAGGGATGGCGGGCGAAGACGCGCGGAGGAATAATTTGAGTCGAACACAAAAATTAGGCAATTTTTACGCCAAACTGCGTCGGTTACGGAAAGTTACATTTGATGACGAGATCTTCTTTTTACTTATGTTTTATTCAACATCTATATTTGTGTATCTTGGTGTTATAGCAAAAAAGTAGTATAAATAAATAAATTACCAGCATAGTGATTACATACAGAGTACCTAAGCTGAAAGTGTGTTATTTTTGGATTGAACATTCAAAACTATTATCTAGCTACTTGAACATTACGTCACAACATTATTTCTCGATAGCAAAGTTCTGAACTTACTCAAAATTAAAAAAACCGGCCAAGTGCGTGTCGGGCCACGCGCAGTGTAGGGTAGTAGTAGTAGTTGCGGATGACAACTTTGAGTTCACACAGTTCACACTCGCACCTCACAGTTTACCGACCAAAAACATATAACAATGAAAATTGTATGCAATTTTACATTTTCGAGTACATTTTATAAGTTGGTTGCCTTGCCTGTAACTTTTTAGTTTGTACTTAGTACTCAGCTCTGATAGTTTTCCTTTCAACTTCAGTATATATACCACTGCTGTAATTTTTTTACGTATCCATATATAACCTTTTAGCAGATAGAGGGGGACACTTAACTCTAACAAAAATATGAAACTGATCCCTAAATCGAAAAGTGGTGGTATCAACCTCACAATATTTTTTAAAGACCTATTTAACAATACCCAACACGATGGGTTTGTAGAAAAAAAAATATTACTCCCTCTTTACTTGTATGGGAGCTACCCTAAATAATTTTTTTTTGAAGATTTTTTTCTACCACTTTTTTGCCATGATTCATATACATACCCATACCAAATTACAGCTTTTTAGTTCTTATAGTCTCTGAGTAAAACCGCGGACAGGCAGACAGACAGACAGACATGGCGAAACTATAAGGGTTCCTAGTTTACTACGGAACCCTAAAAACGATATAACTATTATATAATAGCACATGATGTTGTAAATGAAAAGTTGATAATCTCAATTTTTTTACCATCAAACGTGTGGTTTACCTATTCAAATTAAAGATTTTTGTCATTTCTGGGAATACGGTAAAAAAACATAACTTGTGAATAAGAAGATTCAACAATTCGTAAATAATTTACAATGGATTTAAATGTAAATGGAGAAAATGATGAATTCGATTGTGAGCCATTGACTCATAAAGACTCAGTGATTACCTTCCCATGAGCGGCGGCGCGAGCGGTGCGTTCATTCAAATACGGAGAGCATAGAAGAGGTACTCGTATATGTAACGCAAATTCACTTATTGGTCACCGGAGTTAAATTTCTACAACTAAAACAAATAAAAAATGCGGCGTTTTCAGTTTGGATCGAAGGAAATAGAAAACTTGATGGATTTGATTGGATGCGATAGGCGAGCGTGAATACTTTCAGGAAGTTTGGAGCCCAACGCAAAAGTTGGAACGATAAAATTAAGAGAGCCGCGAAGTGAGACAACAATAGTTAAGTAGTATAATGAAGTCAAAGTATATTTATTGCCATGCAAGTAATAACAACATGTATTGCTAATTTTCAGGTTTCTAATAAAAATACGACATAAATACACAAAATTGCCGGTCACTGCACTGGCCCGCTACTTGTGTCTGTTGCCAAGTCGTAAGTAGCAGTTGCTAAGTATTACAAGAAATTAACTGTAACAATAACTGACCAGTAAGTTGATGATAATACAAAAGACCTGAGAAAAGCAGCAATGATGTAATGCTACTTCCCTCACTCTTACATTATTATATTCGTGAAGTGTTACAACTGTCATCACAAGTTTCAGTTCTGTGTTCTCTTTATTGGCGGTCCAGGTTCGCTGTTGTTCACACCTGGCGCGCACATTCACGCTCTATTTGCGTCGCGCGTCAGCGAACGTGTGTAACAGGGCTGTCGCCTTGAAAAGGGGTAAAGGGGTGGATGCAAAAGAAAATAAAAAAATATTGACTAATGATCGGGGAGAGCACTTTAGACACTTCAACAAAATCAGGGTTCTGGCATAGTTATGTTATGAGACTCGTATACCTAAACAAAGCCTGGAATGGAGTCAGGTTGTGATAAATTTTAATGATTAAGCGAGATTATTACCTAAATTAACAGGACCGAATGAACAAAGTTCAAAACAGGCAAAAGCAAACTTTTAAAAACATCTCTAAGTTTTATTAATTAAAGCTTTTTTTTGTACTTAACGAATTTCAATATTTTTTCATTTAGTTTTAGATCCCCAAAGAACCCAATCACCAAAAACAAACGACTGTCTATATTAAAAAGAAACGAATGCCAATTTACCTTGGTCACGCCTTAGAACGACTTTTTTTTTAAAGTCTTCTCATACTTTGTAAAATATTTTTACATAAAGATATTTTTTTATATAGAGCAGGAAATTGAAAATTTTAGAAATGTTTACGAATTTTTGCTAGTTTGACAGATCACGCGCCGCAAATAACGTTTAAGGAGCATATTAGTCGGTCCACAGAACGTCTATCGGAACAGCTACCATAATAAAGAAGTTGCGCAATAAAAAAAAACAATAAACAGACTGACCTCAGTAGTATGATAACCGGTTTGTGTTATATCAATATATTTTACACTCGCATGATAACCCTAACATGCCCCGAATATACCGAGGTGTAGAACACGCGTCGTCTTTGAAGTCTAGGGGCGGGGTGCGGGCCCGGGGGACGCGCGGCCCAGAAGTCATTTTTTAGGATCCCTCGCACGTCGCGGTGTGTGTCTGGCAAATAGCAGGCATGCTGCCTGACGAGACAGTTCAGTATGCATACACACGGCCGCGCTTCGGAAATATTCGGAGTCCCAACAAAACTATCTGGTCAATATTCTATCATTTTCAAAATTTAGAAATGTTGTAAATTTCCGTAAGAAAATGATAAAGTTACTTCATAATTTTTCTTGACGAATGTATTTATTTTTGTGTGTAAAACAATTTAAATAAAAATTATATAACTAAGTATATTTTGATAGTAGGTACGGTGTTGATTCCATAGGGGTTATAAGTATGTTTTAATGTATGAAAGTCGCGCTTGAAATAACATCAAGTTACTTTGTTTAGTTTATTTTTATAAGTTTTTAAGATATTATTTTATCATTTTATCATCAAAGCACTATAGTTATTGTAATAAAACCGCCCCACTAACTTTGAATGTTCTCTAAGAATTTCATAAACGGTGCAGAGGCATTCACCACAGAATGTCGCTTTGAAACATAATCTCTTTGCATCAGCTCTAACCGGTTAATTCTGGTAACGGTTACAAAGCAAAGCAGTGGCTTAAACACTTTATTTGATACCTCTTTGAAAAAACTAATTTTTGCGTATGTAATTATTGCGCAGAATTAAAATTAGTCCATTATATTGCCAGTACGGTAAGCCGAATATTATAGCCTTGGAAGGCGAAACCAAGTGCTTTTAATAGCCAGCTTTCTGAGTACGAGCATTATACTAAGTTTGATAGAAAATTAGCCATAAAATAAATTAAGCAATTGTGACCGGTGTAAAAAAAGCGCCGATATATGTAAAATATAACAATAGTAGCCATATTTCGATGTCATAAAGACAAAAAAAATACGGGTCTGATACGGCATAAAAACTTAAGCTTCTATTAACTGTTAAAGCGTTCTTAAAATTCCGGTGTACAAGAAGATTCCCTCCGAAAAACTAAAACTCATATTTTTTGCTGGTCGCGTAAAAATATATTTTTGCTCGTATTTTATCAGTAGCAGTCAATCGATCAAAAAAAAATGTAAGAATCGAACCCTCGTCCCGGCTCCCCGCGGCTCCCCGCGGGGAGCCGACTCAGTCAATACAATTATAATAGGAATGGATCATAATCTGACTACCCCAGGTGACTCCGGCATAGAGTGTAGTAGTTACAGATATAAAGTTCAGGTGTGTACGTTAATAATTGCGCTCTCAATAAAAAATCTCAGTCTAATATGCCCGAGGTGTAATATGTTGTGAACTTTGTAACATCAGCGAAAATAAATGTGTAAAATGGAGATATATAATGTACGTGCCGATGTTAAAGGTACTGTGGCAGCGTTAATCTTTAAACTAAAACTTTTGTTCTTTCTGTGAATAAACTCAGTCGTCGGTCAACACCGACGGCGAACACCGAAGTACCGCAGCACCCCAACGGATGCTGTGGTACTTTTTTAAAAGGAAACTGAAAGAAATCGGCCGTTCAAAAATAGTAATGATGCTGGTTATAGATTCCAAATATAAAGTTATGCCCTTTTAAAACTTTATTTACGATGCCTAAGTTTTTAGAGGAAACTTGATGAAATCGCCCGTTATAAAGCAGTGATGGTGTCCAAATGAAATTTATTAATTTCCACTCGCGCTGCGCATTACGATAGTGCTTTATACCATTACGTATTCAATATTATGACAGGGCTAAAATCATGACCCAAACAGTAACTAAACTATAAGTTAGTTAATAAAACAAAGTTAAACTTGAACCTCTAAAAAAATTTTGTAGTACTAACTGGACTAGTTTTTTTTTTTTTGCATTATACAAAAAGCATTATTTCTGTACCCCTTTATTTCGTGTTGCCGGTGTCCCCTCGCCTGCGCACAACAATAGTGCCTGCAATTACGCCGCACTATCGAGGCAGGCGGCAGGGGGCAGACTACTAGCGCGGCGCGAACACTCACGACTAATTGAGCTTTTATGATCATGGCACAAAAATGTGCTGTCCAAAAAAAATAAGGACATATCACCCAGATTGCGCTAGCCGAAATTAACCAACTCAACGATACTATATTTTACTTATAAAGAAAAACATCCAAAATCCAACTTTAAAGCAGTATTTTTATTAAAATCAAGCATAAGAGTATTTTTATGTAGATATTAGTTACATTTCACACGTTTTTGTATACTCTCTAATCTCTATATTATAACACTTGGGGTTAAATTTTGGAAAATCCTTCGTTAGTGATTGCCTTCGACATACTATCTGTGTACCAAATTTCAACGCAATCAGTTTATTGGTATGAGATGTATATTGATAGATCAGTCAGTCAGTCAGTAACGGCTGCCTTTTATAATACAAATAGCTAAATAACAATTTCCCCAATTATTTTTTCATAGCTATACAGTTTTGACAAGAAACAATTAATGTTGTTCGCCAGAAAGCCGTACAAAATGATAAATTGACTGCAAAATGAATCGCCGTCAGCTTTTAAAAATAATTTGATGCGGCTCCGGCAATTCTATTTCCGGTTCTTATCCGATAATTTACGGTTACGGCGTACGGTGTAACCGGGACTTGATAACAGGAATTTTTAAAAAAGGAGAGTCTTCGCCGACTTTAATCTGGTAGAGTTGCTTTATACGATAAGCTATGATTTTAAGTAAATTTCAAATAAACTTCAGTAAGACATCGATTATAAACCTTTATCGTTTGATAACTTGCGTTTTGGATTGCGTGAATAAGCTTAATTAAAAAAAATAGCTAATGCGCACTTCAAGCAATATAATATAACTAAGCAATTATTGAAATGCGTATTAGAAATATCTTCTACAAATAGTAGTAGGAAAATGGTCATATTTACTAGAATCATTGGTGGTTTTGTTTTAGTTTCCCACTCTTCAGCACTACTTAATTGTGTAAGCATAGATTACATATATTTTTCAAAAATAGGAAGTTATTAACGATTATTGTTTTTAGCAGAACACACCGCATTGATAAAAGTATAATTTTTTTATGCATTCCGGGTTATATGAAGTGTAAAATGCAGGTAAGAGAGCCTAAATGCTTAGTATCAGATAATTAAACGCAACTAAATGTTTTACATTGTCTTTACCTACAGCATGTCCGAATGAATTGAGCAGAAACGTCCGATTTTTAAACTTGCATACCACCCTTTTCAGTATCTACCTCAGATCACATCAAACAAGGGTATCTACTGAAAAGGTACTTAGATAATTTCGAAGGCCGAACCTGGCATTTTTTAAAGTAATATCAATAAAGCGGTTCATCATCAGGTCTTTTTAGTCTCCACTGTAGGAGCATGACCCTCTCTGTACTACTTGAGCCATATATTGCCAGAGCAGTCAGAGAATTTGGCCTACACTCTCTACGCTGGCCAAATGGGTTAGAGAGCTTTGTTTTGCTTGTTTCCTAAGTCGCCTTCTACGACATCCACGGGAAGACTTGCGAGTGGTCCCATTCTACTCTGCCGGGAACAACACAGCATAAAGTAGTTACTCAATCTAAACGTTTCAATACAGGAGCCACCTGGAACACGGGGGCTGATTCGATGGTCGCGCCGCAACACATGCCGCGAGCCGGCGCCGTCGCCGCCACGCCGCGAGCGTCGAGCGACGACACAATGTCGTTTTGTTTTAACGCCATCAGACTCAGCAATTTGTAAAAGGTTTCAATAACTTTTTTGTTGAGGAACTTGAAAGAAAAGACAAGAAGGCTAAACATACTTTTAAATGAGGTTATAAAAACAAAAAATCAGTTTAGTAGTCTTATTCATATTTTGGTACAAGATTTTACAAGGCCCGTAATCAAAACTCAACGGTACTTTGTCCGAGATTAAAGAGAATTAATTATGAACAAACTTCCCCTAAAACTTTTTTATGAACAACTCATCATGAATATCGCAGCATGTCGCGGGGAGTGGAGCGGAGGGGCGGGGGGGGGGGGGGAGTAAAGGCAGCGGCGTGATGGATGTCGTCTTGGAGTTCTACCGCAGATGACTTCTGAAGTTTACCGAATTTAACAAAAGGAAGTTTTTGCACTGTCTGATTTTTTGCCCGACTGCAGAAGAAAAATAATTGCCCTTCTAGGAAACCACAGATCAGCAACAACTATTAAAATAATTTAACTTCTTTTTAACAAAAAACAAAAACCGACTTCAACCCTATCAATTTGTTTGAATAAGCATAAGAATAAACTGGGAATAAGTATAAATCGAACTGCATGCGTGTAAAATTTTTTTAGGGTTTTGTGTAGTTTTAAAAAAATCGCTCATCCCATTTCCATACAAATTTAATGGGACCATCTGTAAAGTATTACCTATCGAACAAAAAAAGAATTTCTTAAATTGGTCCAGGTATCTTCAAGAAATCGGGGAACCTCCTCCTTTTTTGAAGTCGGTTAAAAAGGAATAATTAAATAAATAATATGAAAAAAATGAAATTCAGACAGTGAATTGTTGTTTTGTATCATTTAAAATGGATATTTGAAATTTTTTATCCACGTCTTTACTAGAAAAGTGCAAGTTACAAATGTTTGATCAAGGGGTGCGTAGAACCTTCAATACAAGAATCAAAGATATGGAATAATACAGGCTTGATTACATCAACGATGTCATACAGATCTTGTAATTATCACTAGAATGATAAATAAAACCCAATGAGGTTTTATAGTGATACAACCTCATTGGGTATTATTTAGCATTTCTAAGTTTTACATCTGATAAATATTTTACCTCCTTTCAAAACTGGCATTCTCCTTCCCTAACCCTCCTGTTCTGTAATACCTTAATACCTATCTACCCTTAAAACGTAAACACTAAATCAGTGCGCCCCAAAGCCGTGACGTCACGCAATGGCGCCTGCAGCCATTCCGTGTGAACTGCAATCTTCGCCCTTACTGCCTTAGTTATAAGAGCTACAGTTATACAAACGGGGGAATTCCCGCGAAGCAATCTTGCGGAAGAAGCGCAAACATTCTCCGACAACTCTTTCGCGTATTATTTGCCGGCGTCGCTTTGATCTACAAAATAAACTTTAGGAAACATTCGGACTCGATGACTCGGTGGTTAATGTGCTGGATTGAATGTTAGTCTTCACACGCATTTTTATATTTAGCTACCTACCTAATAGCTCATGATACAGGGTGAAATGCAACCGAAAAGCTGTATAAATAGGTACTACACAAACGAACGTATCAGTTGCAAATAACTGATTTAAACTAAGCATTGAATACTTTATGTTCCATTAATGAGGTAGACGTGGGAAAGAAGTCCGCTAGGCTGAAATGGGACTGGGCGGGGGCGGGTCACATAGAACTTCATAAAAGAACATGGAAATCGATGGTACGTAGGCACTGACACAGTTCGTTTTGTTTAATTTTTCGTGAGTGTAAGTGGCCAACACAGGTGTCAGATTTTTTAGCAGCCTGTGCAGCCTAAAGTCATCTGACATACTCGTAGCTTAACTGCCACCAATGATGACAACCGGAGCCAACAGCTTAACGTGCCTTCCAAAGTACGGAGGAGCTCGATTTTTATTTTTATTCCTAGCGATGATATAGTATATACGGCACAGCTAATAATAAAAGTAGTCGTATTGATGTCGTGTTGTTGTTATCGAGATTACGGCAAATCTACTTACGAGGCATTACGGCGTTAGTGCAAATCCGGTGTTTGTGTCGGAGCCGCGAACACGAATCGTGGGAAGCTTAGCTTTCCGGAACTTTGTCGCGACACGCACTAACAAGGAGGTGAACACAGATAGAGATATAAAAATGGTATATTTGTCTTAAATAAATTTTATCATCATCATCATCAGGTCTCCACTGCAAAATAAAATAAATTTTATAATCACCCATTATAGAGATCCTGCTTTACTCGTCGGCGAATCCGAAGAAAAAAAACATGAGTAAAGCTGGGTTATAATAATTAATTTATGTCGCATAAGTTTTAACTTATAATCACTACATATTAACTATACTTACGCTTTTAATTAATGAGAAATACTAATTCACTATTAAATTATATTGTTCTCATAGCTTCCGATGGATAAACTATTCGATACGTCGAACATACCACGATGGCCTATATGCCGTAGACATGCAAATCTACATCGCAATGGCAACATATTATTGATGTAACTTATACTCGATAAGAAGGAGAGACCGCTGCGCCGTATGCAACATTAGTAGATACGTAATACGAGTATACAGAAATGAGTTTGAGACAAACAACATGCATGGAGATAATAAAATATGAAATAGAGAAATGGGTAGAGAAAAACGTGTTGTTTCGTGGTGAAATCGATCGTTTGAATAGCCCCTTAGTCGCTAGCGAAACTTATTGTTTTTTATCAATAGATGAAATAGTCACGTGGTAATCGTAGAAAGCCGCATTTGGTATATTTTAAATAACTATTTAAGCGGTTCTTACTTTACAGTGTACGAAACGTTAGGTGTAAAAATAATGTAATAAACAGGATAAAATCGTAAACTATATTTTTATATAAATGTATGACAATGGCGAAAATATTAGTAAATGTTCTGATATATTTTTACAAAAAACTTCTATTATAATCCGAGCTCCGCGCACACCGAAAGGTCGCGTAAATGCCAAAGTTTCCCTTTCTTCGCAGTTCGCCCCAATTCCTCTGTTCGGCGTTGTCTCACCTACAGGCAACCTTTGCAAAGGCCGGCGAGCAAATGTCGGAAACTTCCTAATTGAAAATTAACATTTTTATGAACTCGCGTCTAAGCCGTTCTAATTAGCATAAAATTTATATTCGGCGCAAGGTGCGGTGCTTCGATTTTATTGATATTACTTACTCTGCTACATTTTGGGAGTTTCATTTAAATTCCCGACGCGCTCGCAGTGGAAAGAAATCTTTTGAAAGAAAAAAAAAATAAAACACCACTGTATATAGGTACTGCTTGTTGATTATTGATTGCCAGTGTGCTTGAGTGTGTGTCGGGACGATGTGAACATTGCTCCGTGGATTCAATCAATATAGTTTACTTACAATGAAACGGTCCAGACAGGTGTTTGCAAGTTATCTATACTAATAATATAAACAATAAAGATTTGCTTGTTTGTTATTCTGCAATGAATAGGCCGCGAAAGTACTGGACCGATTTTTTAAATTGTTTCGCCTATAGAAAGCTGATTTATTTGCGGGTGACATAGGCTATAATATACGCGAAAGAAATCGCAGGAAATTTGCTATTTGTTAAAAAAAGAAAGTCACTTACATTACCGTGAAAACATAACACTCACTTTTGGGCAGTCTTGTCTTTCGCAATATAATTTGAAACCAATTAGCACCAAACAAGAGTTATCTGCGTTGAACCGGATACCGATCCTGTAATCGCCGAGATCTCTGATTATTATTCGACAGGCGACAGAGGCCGCCGAGTTCATCGCTAGCTATTAGCGAGGATTTGTCTATTTAAGTAAGTACTAATCACTTATTAATTTAGTAGTACCTACTGGTAGGTAGACAGTAGAATGAACAGTGTGGCGGTGGACTTACTGTGTTTTAATGTTTATCTTATAACAAAAAAATAAAACAAACAGCAACTTTGACGAAACGTAATTTTATGTAATGAAATAACATTAAGAAGATAGACTACGTGTAAATTTTCATACAAAACGCGATAACGCTTCCCACTCCTTAAACATAGTCCAATTTCAATTTTTCTTTTTCCCATTATTGATAAATTGGAGAAGTACGGCTATACGTTTTGATATTTTAGATATATTGCTTACAACAAAAGTTATGAGCATCTAAGTAAATATCCATATTTTTGACATAAAAAATACCCGGGGCATTTTAATTTATTTAAATTAATCTAAACTGAATTAATAAAAAAGAAAAACGGTTAGCCCTAGATTAAGGTGTGCTAAATCGAATGACACCAAAATTTACACATTTCGTAAAGGTTTAGGGGGGTGGAAAAGTTATCGCTTTTTGTATGAAAATTAACAGGTAGTCTATCTTCTTAATGTTATTTTATTACATAAAATTACGTTTCGTCAGAACATAATCTCAGAATCAGATCCTCGTAAACGTATTGAAGGCATTTTTTTTTTCAAGTAATTTTTTCGCTCTTTATTTTTACATGTTGAATACACAAATTACGAGTATATTTTTAGTCAAATTTCAAATAAGTAAGTATTCAAATTACTTAAAAATAAAATTGTGGAAAACAATTATTTTTAAGTCTGTTACTACTGGAAACGGTAAAGATGTTATTATGTATATCCGTTTATTCTCAATAGAAACAATTTCGGAGAAGCACATCAATATGAATAATTGCAATCAATTGACGTTCGTCTTACATTTCCTTCAGTTATGACTTCGCTTCAATAAATATTGATTGCCAAAATGAGTTTGGCGTGAAACGCTCCTAAGGGTGTCGGCATAGGGGTGCGGGGTGTTAAAATTCATCGCAGCACAAAAATGCGAATTAGGCGCACACGGTAAGTAAGGCTGGCTGGAGGGTGCCACCCTCAACAACCACAGATAAGCAAAAGGAACTATTGTTTAAATAATGACCTATTTATGAAGGCAGTCCATAGGAATGCGGTTATATTATATTCGTGGTATACTGATAAGTTAGAGTTCATTCTTAGTTAATCAGTTGATCAGTCCGGGTGGTTGAACAGTGAGAAAATTGATTGTAACAAAATGTTTTAAACAAAATATATTTATAAATATGCTATAATTAGCACAAACGACGAAGCCGCAGGAATAGCTAATTCACCTATAATTTTTTACATTTACTTTTTATTCAAGAGTTGAGCTCTTTTTGATCTCTTCATGTAGAAAGAAACGCTTAAATGACTATATTTGGGAGGAAATAATTAATTGTACACACTAGTGAATCACCTCACGATGTTTTTTTACCGAAAGCGCGTTGTGTTTGGTGAAAACGAGCGTACTTGAGTCAGTTGATCTACAAACTTAGTGGTACAGGTTGGGTCAGCCGGGGTATGAACTCGGTCCCCATCGCTTTTAGTTCGAGCTTTTAGACCACTGAACCACATTTACTCGTAAAGTTAATACTATTACTATCAAAATACACTTGAAATGAAAATTTAAAAAATAAAAATTTCACCTTATTTTCAGTAACGGAGGCCAAGGAAATTAAATAAGATATTCAAAACTAATCCCACTTGCTCACGACTACAATTGCCTCTTACTTGGCGCCTAACTAAGACTTCCATTTAATATTTAATACGCATTTTGAGAAATCTTCAAATTTCTCCAAAGAAAAGGAAAATTAAAGGTCCTTTTCGCTCGTCCAACAATTTGTAGTTTCAAAACAGTACCGAAGCCTTTTTTGCAACAACGTTCCTTTACTTTCGATTCAGCATTTCCTGTAATAATGGCTCCTGCAGATGAGCCCCTTTTGCACAGTAAGTGATATTTTAGCGGGAATAAATAAAAACAGAATGAATAGCCGCGCGCACAGATTCCGAGGATGTTTCGATGGTACACGATGGGTGGCGAGCTAGCCGCGTATTGGCATGTGGCGGTAGGCCAAAACTGCATGTTCTGAGCTACGAAAGTTTTTAATGCAGTCGATTTAATGTTTTAATAATAAGCATTATTTTTTAATAAATTAGATAGTCAATCGTTGTTTAGATAGAACTGAATAATTTAATAACTAAAAAGAATGCAAGAAAAATTGGGAATCTTTTTGTTATTAGCCGAGACTGCATCTCGAAATGACCTAGTATAACTAACCTTTGACACTATCTGTCAGGATCACATACTGTCTGTGTCTGTGTCATATATATGGACACATACTGGTCAAAGGGATAAGTAAGCATCGTGACCAATGACATTTAAAAAAGATGCAATTGTGATTTCATAAATTTAACGCAGCATACATGCTTATATTTCAATAGAATTAATTGATTTATTGCTTGTAACATCACCTACTTCCTAAAAGTAAACTTACATACATATACATACTATTACGTCTTTATCCCTTGCGGGGTAGACAGAGCCCAAGGACATAAAACCTACAGGCCACGTTTAGCATCGTAGTAGGCGTAAAGGTGTAAAGCAGAACCAAAGTAGTGATAAGCCGCATCGCCTATCAATTTGATTCCTTAGATTTTCGCCCAATCCCTAGACTGGCTTTTACGGTCTGCGCAGGAAGATAAGCAACTGGCATATTCTATGCTTTTTCTTTTCTCCCAAACCAGCATGGAAGTATTCTCTTAAAAATAAAATAGTACGTTACGCTAATTATGAAGTCATCTGAAGATTGTGCTTACCTGTGAACAAAACAAAATGATGTAATTAGTTAAAGTGAAAACATTTTTTATGGTAAGCCCGTATTAGGACCATAACATAGTACTGAAAAATTTGGCGACTGATTTTACCAGCATTGAAGGAAGAGTCGTCCATTATCAGACTATCTCATTAATCATTAATCTCTCTTACAAAATTTCTAATCATGCTAGGGGTACAGTAAAATTTTATATACCTATACGAGATTTATTATATGACCGGTATAGCTAAATAAAAGCTTGAAATAACTTATAGTCATTTAAAAAACGTTCTGCAGAAAAAAAAACACACATTTGAGTTGTGGAAGAATTTCAAGTCAGTTTTCTCTATAAAGTAAAAATAAAGTTTCCCGGATTTCAGACATGAGAGTTGCCAAATACGCGGCGCGGCAGTTCAAGCGGAGGGTTGACTTGTCTGTTTGTTTAGTCTGCACACACAGTCTGCTGTTAATCACTGAGCTCACGCCATGCGGTCATTATGTCAAATGGCGTTTAAATGCGACTCTGTCATTAAGTTACATTTGGTTTTCTTTCTAATGTTAATCGACCTTTTTTTGTCTTTAGAGTAAAAATAGGTCTGCCTTCCTTTTCCCATCATCACCATAAATAATATATTTCAGACTATAGGTATACATAAAACATATGCACCTCATAGCAAATAAATAGGTACCTTTTCGAGAATCTTTTTTTATTTGCAATTCCGTGTAATTAATAAATCGCCACACCCAAACTGGGTACATGTCAAACTGCAAATTATATTTTGTTATCTTTATGCTGTACATGTGAGCGAATAAATGAATATGAATAAAGCAACGATTTGTCATAAGTTTAATAACACATTAGTATATTTCTTGAAGCTAAAATCAATATGATTTGGTGATGATATCTAAATTTATGGAGACCAAAAATACTGAAACGTGCGTAGCCCGCGGGTAACTTGATACATTAACGTCAAGAACACAATAAAGCGTATATTTACCGCGTCGTAAGGCGATAAGCGTCACGCCACGACAATCGTGAACGCTTTATAATTCGTGGACGTTTTAATTCGTAATCCGTCGGCGTTGAAGGCGAACAATGCTGGTGTTATGTAAATCTTCGCAAACTTGTTGCGGCTTACGCAGCGGTTCAAGGGTTGTCAGCAGTAAGAGTCAGGATGTCGCAAACACTTCTGAAGTTTACAGAAATATTTCTAATTATGAACCGAAAGGTAATTATCATACTACAATTATTATAATTAGTTAAAAAAACTTGAATCAGTTGTCATTAATGCTTTTGGGAGCAAAAAACACCACCAAACGTTTTCTTGAACCAACTGCGCCCCAATGGTATCACCTGACTAATAGCATAATATGAACTGTTTACTAGTTAACAGGCTATCTCCGTGTAATTCGGGTGTAGATATGCGGAACTAAAATAAGCTTAAAGTCTCGATTACTATCGCTAGATGGCTAATGCCTTAAGGTAGCTTGGAAAAATACGAAAAGAAGAAAATTTGACCATATAATGTTTTTGAAAAAGCAACCCTACGCAATGGGATCAGCGGACTTGCGGATTGCCATGCGACTCAAAAGGGAATTAAAATCACGCCGCTTAGCGCGACATTAACTTAACATTCTATGGCGCGTGGCAATGATAGCTGGATGGCTGGGGACGGCTGGAAACGGCTAAGAACGGCAGGAGCAAGCTGGGGAGGGAAACGGCCTGACAACCCATGGCCGTGACGGCTCACTCGCGCATTCTACGTTAATTGACTATCAATCATTTGCACGGTCTATGTGTGTGACGCGTTGGCTGCACATTTAGTTATATAGATTAGGAATGCTCAATGATTAAATTTCTATGGAGGCATAAGACTTTTGATCCACAAACTAACACATAAATTGTAAAACACAAATGGTCCAATTAAAAAAAATTAATAACGCGAATGATCAAAATAAAAACAAAATAGTCAAAATCCCAATTAACTGAAAATTATTTATTTACTTTATCAGGTAGAAACAGTCTATCTTAGGAAACAGTACAAGTTTTATTAATATCGGTAAAGTTATTTAAGAGATAAGTTGTAAAGTTAATTTATTTTTGAATCTTCTTGTTTATTTAAATAAAACAGCTAAATTCGGATCAATGTGATAAATAGACAGCTTATGTAACAATACCTAAGCCACCCTTTAACCTGAAAAAGTAAGTGATTCCGCTTGATCAAAAAATACTTTATAAACGCAATAAATGAGCAAATTCTCGATCGAAGTCCCGGGCAACAGCTAGTCATACTTTGCTATTTTAACGCTTCTCTATTTTGGCAGATAGCGATTATGATGAATTGAGCACAATTCGTACACAACCAACCGAACAAAACGATTAGTCAGGCGCTCCGACAATTCCGTACAAAGTTATAATTTAAGTAATGTAGCTATAAATTCTTCTTTTTTGCTTAAAAGAGCGCGATCATCAATTTCCTATAATTAATTTTTCCACCGAGCGCGCTGGCCGCCCATCAAATCGCCCTCAATTACGGGCGTTGTGAAGTTGCCGGCAGTGTTCACGTGTATGAAAGCTTTTTGATTTCTGATTTAAATCTCATTTATAAGCATAAGAGCTTTAACTATCATCATCATTTCAGCCGCAATAAGTCCACTGCTGGACATAGGCCTCTCCTAATGATCCTCCTGCGACCTTGGTCAGCTTGTCCGACGACATACTGAGAAGACTACTTTTTCTTAAAGAAAATATTCCATCATACGTTAAATACAGGCTTTTCAAAAGTGTCCGGGAAATCGAGGTACTAGTTTATGAGCTACAAAGTCTCGTAGCATCTCGTAGCCGCTCGTAGCTGCTGCAGCCTCATCACGTAGCGCTACGCCAGTCTTAACGCCGTAGTACTTGCGGAGTTATGATGAGCTACGTCGTAAAAGCTACGGTTTACGACCGAGGCTTAAAAGAACAAAACGAAGTCCTTGAACTTGAATACATTGTGACATTTATTTTTATTAAGAAGAGTAAATATGCCTTTTATTCTAATCACTAATCAAAAAATATTTAAAAAAAAAACATTCTTACATGCCAAGAATGACATGGCAAAGGAGACAAAGGAGATATATTAGATGTTTTGACGACCTCCATGACATAGTGGTCCTACTTTCTATTTTCGGACAGACGATGGAAAATGATCTTTTTCAGATTGGACTGAGTCTTGGATGTTTATCTATACAAGTCTATTATAGAGTATACCTAGTATCGTTGAGTTAGCATACGACACAAGTTCACAACTTATACTGTAAGGCTAGCTAAATATGTGTGATTTGTCCCTATATATTCTTTAATAATAAAAACTGTCAAAATAATAATAAAAACTACAATGATAACATCATAGTTTATAACCACAACGACAAAACTAACCGTTCGGTTTGGGTCCTACCTAAGACACTCGTAGTTGCTACCCGCGGCAAATGATGTGAGGATATCAACTCTCCTGTCAGTGTACACACCTGCGCGAACCCCGAAATAATGCCCGGCCCACGTGGGCTCAGAGCGACTAAGCTCAGAGCACATGCATAGACATCACACAAGTTGTCGGATAGTTAAAGTACAATTTTTTTTTAATCTAAAGCTTTAATAAATTATAGATATTGCGATTGATTTTAATTTTTTTTATCCTTGACTTTTGTTTTTCATCATTAGTAAAGTGTGTAACAATGTACAAAACTAACGAAGAACATAACATGATATGAATATAAAAACGTATTTTTTAATATACAATAAACGATATTTTTCTCAAAGAAAAGTTGAGATCGACTGTCCTGTCAATTTGGTCTCTGTCGAATTTGAACGTCAGCCCATATGTCAAAATCCGTTAAGGAATTAAGAAGTTGGTGAAATAAATAAACTCTCATGCTCACACGTATATATATATATATATATATATATATATATATATATATATATACGTGAACTCGAAAAACAATTCACTGCTTTTTGGCACACGTGTAAACATAAGTAGTAAATCATTCTGCTGTGCAAGTAGCACAGGTGACTCATAGACATACTTATGAAGTTTTTATTTGACTCTTCCCCGCACCATAACTCTACATAGCTGTTCTTACATGGTTGTATTCAATTATGATCGCTAATCTTGTGTGGATTAGGCATAACGCGATAGGATAATGAATAGTGGCGATAAATCCGGGCCTCGCGGTACCCCGGCCGTATTAATATCGCAATTAGAGGCAGGTGTTGCCGGCTGCGGGACAAGGAGTGCGGGGATATTTGGATTAGAAGGACGGCAGAATGGACAAAGGAAATGAGGTGCAATATTTATTTTTTTCAATATTTATAAATATATTATTTGGAGTCTACAAAAGAAGTAATATTCATGATTCAAAATGTAAAATAATTTGGGATATTCTTCATGAGATTATTTGGATATATAAATAATTTTGAACCTTTAGAAACGCAAATACTTTGACACAATACCAACTTCCTGTAGATTGTATCAAAAGATTGAAACTGTTTATATAATTGACATTCATTTAAGAAGCTAGATGGTTACTTTAGAAAAAAAAAATATTTTGTCATAACAAACGGAGGTTAACTATTTCCTTATAAGATTTTATTTTGATGCCTCGCAAAACTATCAGAAACTTCCCACACGCGCCGTCTTAAAGGTTGGCAAGGCGACGGCAACCGTATTTTGACAGCGGAGAGCCGTAAGCCGCTTTAGGAACTACCGTGCGGACCTGCGGTGCCGACCCATCTAAAATTAGACACACTGTCTACTTACATCGTATATGTTTTAGTTCAGGCATCTCTCACGTTTTGTTTGGAAAATGGAAAAGAAACATGCTCATCTACCTGTCAAAACATTTTTCCTTAGGATTACGTAGAACTTTATCTACAGTTACTTGTTGCTGTCAAAGACTCTTCTTTTGAGTTGACGCAATCAAACTTTACGGTCAATAACATTCGATCCCCGGTCAAGTTAACATGAACATTTATCTTTTTCAGATTAACCTGGGTCTTGGATGGTTATCTATATATGTATTTGTTATAAGATATATCGTTGCGTTAGTATCCCATAACACAAGTCTTGAACTTACTTTGCTAAATATGTGTGATTGGTGCGTATATATTTATTTATGAAGCAAATTTTGTTCATAGTCGCAAGGGAAAATAAAAGCTACCTAGAGTCATGATTCGGTAGAATGCAAGGTCTTATAACCAAATTAGCAAGAATTATAAACACACTTGGCCATAATGCCAATCATAACTCTCGCTGAGTGCCAGCTACGACATGACTGGCGTAGCGCTACGTGCTACGAAACCGGCTACGAAATATTTCTCAGATATTATGCCCGCCTCTCGAGCACGCTGCTCCTTCGGGGGCATTCATTCACCTCCCGTACGTCACCTCACCTCGTGATGATAATAAATGTCTCATATGGTCTGGTAAACAAACCCATTGGAATGATTTTACAGGTCCTAATAACCAAACATTTAGGTTAATATGTTAATGAGCATTGTAGTTTTTCTTTTTTATATTCCAGAAGAATAATTTCTCGACTTCCACAGACTGTTCTTGTAAGTGTTTTTGGAAGTTCTAACTCTAAGGCATAAATAATAAAGGCACGAATCTTTGACAATACTACCCTAATCATCAAAATTTAAAAGCGACGCTGTGTTTGGCGGAGCTCCCTCAATCCTTCTTTATCCTCTTCTAGTCTTTTAATACCCTGGTATAAAACATTTTCTAGAATATGAAAACTATTATGGAAGGCAAAATACAAGTAAGAAGGGGAAGAAAAAAGACCAGGCATAGTTACTTCAAACAATATCCCTTCAGATATTATTATTCAACCAGGTCAAACACCTTCTAAGATTTATAAAAGGATCAATCCAAACAAAATCTTTCAAAGAATGTTAAAAGAAAAATGAAATAAGTTCTTCAGCTCTGGCTCGTTTATTTACTAAAACAATTACACCCCAAGATAAGCGGCCCGGCTGTATACAGAGAGAATAAATACTTCTTAAGAAACGCTTTGAACGCCGGAATTTGTTTAGAAGCAAGCGGTTTAAGGAATCTCGAAACGGTGCCGTCTGCGTAATCCGGAACGCGGTGGACCGGCAACCGGCGTATAGCACGGCGCCGGACCGGAAACACAAATTAAGATACAAAAAGACCGCGCAATGAGGTGGTTGAACTGAATTTCAAGCGTATAATCTCATTTACAACAATGAATTCCAAGGGATTACGCAATACGTTTTAAACTCGTATCTCATCAATAGTAACACACGTTGACTATAAATTTTCGTCTTTAGGCACTGCGGAGCTTCCCGAACGCTGCCCAGCCGAGTCGAATTTGTCGGAAGATGTCTTAAGTATATAAGTTAGAACTTCCAACCTAAATCAATTGACCTAGTGGTTAGACCACCAGACCAAGGTCGCGGGAAGATGCTGAATGTAGTTAAGCCGCTTTCAACAGGTCATAATAGACATCTTTTGGAGACGCCTATGTATACAGTGACATCTCCTCCTCTTTAACTCTCCAACCAGCCTGGCCAGCGAGGAGAGTGTAGGCCAAATCCTCTGACTGCTCAGGTTAATAATATGGCTCTGGTAGTACAGAGAGGGTCGTGCTCCTGTAGTAGAGACTAACAAAGACCTGATGATGATGTATATAGTAGACTGCTTGCGGCTAAAATGATGGTGATGTAAAGATTTTTTCTTGCATCGAAATATGAGTTAAAGCGTAAAGTAAACCACATCGCGCGACAGAGGTTTTGTGTTTGTGCCCCAGAGCGACACCTGCCGGCCGCAGGAGACGTCGGCCACATTAGCATTCGTGATGGCCGCTTAGTGACGCTGGCTGAAATACTACGAACAACTGAAGTTATTTTACATATAATTTGTATTCAGGTCGCCCCCTTACTAAGAACCATCGCAATATCATTAAAGGTATTTAATTAGAATATCAAATTACAGTCATTGACAAGAAACAATAATGATGGGACCTTGACATCCCATTAAGACAAAGCTTCTAAGCCCATTCACAGTCGCTCAGATTATTGTCAAGCAACTACTCATTAGCGACATGATGTCAAGCGGCTAAACCGCAGCGCGAGGAGGATTGAAGATATTATCATAACTGTACAGTATTGCCACCATATCTCGTATAGGTGATATAATTAATTCGATACAACGAGAAGCTGTAGGTACCTTTCATATTAATTTAATCATTCATTTTAAACTTTGATAGAAAGAAAGAAAAATGTTTAGTAGGCACAAAAAGAAAAAAAAATACATATTACGATGTTAGTACTGTTCAGAGCGAAGCTTAATAATTATTGATGCAGTCCGAAATAGCGTATGAACAAAATTTAATTCATAATACAGTTTTAAATATAAAGCTTACAATTCTGCACATTAATTATTTCCTGGTTGAATTATTTCTGAGAATTATAGGATAAAAGACATTAGTTAGCATAATCTCTTATCACAAAACTCCTTTAAGACTGTGTGTACTAGACTAAAAACCCTGTTAGAATTAATTGAAGCCTCGAGCTAATTACTGGGACAGAGTGCACCGTCCGGCCCAGTGCGGTCCGGTACTGGGATGTCTTTATTAAGACGACATCGCTAAACGTACCTCCAGCTCATCGTATCTCATCGCAAGCTTCTAGTCAATTATCGGGTACCGTGCTCCGGCCCGGTGCGGCCCGGGGGCAGTGCCGATGTAGCTTTATTAAGCAGGCCCGGTGTGGCCGGCATAGCTTCATTAAGGAGACCCGGCGGCCGGCACCGGAATAGCTTTATTATGACGACACCGCTAAGCCTCTGGCTCGTCTCATTTCACCGCCATAGCTTCTAAGAACGCAAATAATCGTTTGGTTGAAATTCAGGCGATTATCTCACGAGCATTTGTAGCGACAGCTCCCTCCAACGGATATTTGCGGAATTTATAATTCTATACTAATATTATAAAGAAAATAAGTAGGTATATACGAAGATGAAAGATTTGATTGTTTGTTTGCATCGCATAGGCACTAAAATTACTGGACAGATTTTCAAAATTCTTTCATCAATAAAAAGCTAATTCATCTGCGGGTGACATAGGATTAGGTTGCGGCAAAATTACTAGTATTCTATATAAAAGAGATATTTAATAGTATTTAATACTAATCATATAATCAAATAATAGTACTACTTTTTGGATTCCGAAAGAAAAGCGCTGACCTGAACACCCACAAACACGCTGGAGTGACGAACTCAAGAAGTTCAGTAAAAAAAGACTACTGTCTTTTTTTACTGTGGTCGTGGAAGAATGAGAGAGAGAGAGAGCCTTTGCTCAATATTAACGGCATTTAATAAAAATAATGATAACATCAGAAAATCACGATTTTTACAACAAAAGAAGATTCCCGAAATACGTTCATAAAGTTCTCGTAACGAAACCATCGGATAAATATAACGCATATCTCAAAATTCATCACTCGTGATCACACCTTCGTCGGAAGCATTTATACACAACATAAACAAATCAGTTTCAGCGTCCCGCCCTTCTTTAAGACGCACCTTTCCTTCAAATATCCTCAAGGCAGAGCCTCTCAAACACACGTAATAAACACGTAATTAAAATAAACATATCGGTGCGATAAGTAACTGGAAAAATATATGTGCCATTCCTTAGAGAGAGCATATGAACTCGTCCTCCCTTACCAGATTTGTAAGTCAAAATTTTATTCATCGTAACATAATATAACATAATATAATATCATTTGGTTAACGTTAATTTTCATTACATATTATTGATTACAAGTTATTTATTGTTGACTCAATAATTTACTTACAGCAAAGTTTTCCACTGCTTCTAAAGCGTGTGATGTTGATACATAACAAAAGATGATTTTCAATTTTATTAAGAATTTTTACTTTCTAACCACAAACAGAGTTTGAAACACCCATCTTGAGAAACTCTGCCCAGCAACCGTAGATTACCACTGAGAGCAGCAGCTGTTTCCTCCAAATTAAATACCTGCGAATTGCTAATGACGCCAAATTAAAATGAGTAAATCTCGCGCCACAGACCTACGCAGCGATAGACATGGCCACTCAATAATGCAGACAGAGGCGGCGGGCGGCTGGGTTAGCACCTCTTACTTCAATATCAACTCAATATGATAATTTCAAATTAAAATGAGTAAATGTCCCGCCACAGACCTACACAGCAATAGACACGGCCACTCAATAATGCAGGTAGAGGCGGCAGGTGGCAGGGTTAGCATCTGTTATTTAATACAAACTCAATATGATCAAATTAGTAAATCTTGCACGACAGAAACACGCAGCGATAGACACGGCCACTCAATAATACAAGAAGAGACGCCGGGCGGCAGGGTTAATACCTCTTATTTTAATACCAACTCAATACAATAATTTCAAATTAAAATGAGTCGTAAATCTTCAATCAAGACACGAGAGTTACGCAACTGTTAGATACGGCCGGTTAATAATTCAGGAGGCAGGGTTGGCGAGGCATCGATCCTAAATGGTCGTTAATTTTAATTTACAACTCGGATCGATTTGCATACAATTAGAATGGGCTTGTCGGAAATAATTAAAGCTCAATAACATCAAAATCACCACAGGAAGGCTAATAAATAACTTGAATAATTATGAATGGACTTAATTTATAAACTGTAGAAAAGTCTCTTACACAACAACGTAAAAAAGCAGAGTAATGCTTTCCCAGTTTCTGCACAAGTATTACTTATATATTTTTTATACGTTATACCCACATAACTTCTGAACGTCTGAAAGATTTTGTTACACTCGTATACGTCGTCCCCGTCCGTTCCGTACAGAATCCCCTGGTGCGAGCAGTGACGCTAATTATATTTTTTTCGTAAAGTTATCGCATCGGGTTTTAATACTTTATTGAAAAAGCTTGTTCCGAGATACAGCTCTATTCATTAAATCTGTACACGCTCCGCTCTTCACTACAGTCTCGCTTTACCGCGGTGTCTGTCTGTCTTATTATTACATTAACACAAACATTTGATCAACTACATTATTTGAGAATTCGAACGCTGCGGATCAAAGGATTAACGATCGGGTTAATAACAAACAGTCTCGATATACACAATTAGAAATGATTATAAAATTCTAAATACCGATGCCGACTGCAAATAATATTTTGATATACTTAGTGCCAATTTAATTCTTTTGTAATCTATCGACAGCTATCATGCTAAAATCCATCAAGTCATTTATGCTACAATGCGTTTTACTAGTATAATTGTATGACAATGACATACATACTCGTAAAACAAAACCTTCCTCCAAGCGCGGTCGGGTAAAAATTTTAGTCTAAATATTTTCTACAGCAAAATTACCGTAAAAACCACCTTTATATTTTTTCCCAGCTTCGGGTTCACTTATGCAAAAAAAAACCGGCCAAGTGCGTGTCGGGCCACGCGCAGTGTAGGGTTCCGTAGTTGCGAATGACAACTTTGAGTTCACACTGTTTACACTCGCATCTCACAGTTTAACGACCAAAAACATCTAACAATGAAGATTGTATGAAATTTTACATTTTCCAGTACATTTTATAAGCTGGTTGCCTATAACTTTTTAGTTTGCACTTAGTACCCAGCTCTGATAGTTTTCCTTTCAATTTCAGTTTATATACTACTACTGTAATTTTTTTCACGTATCCATATATAACCGTTTAGCAGATAGAGGGGGGGGACACATACCTCTAACAAAATTTTGCACTTTAAAACCAAATATTTCGGAAACGGATCCCTAAATCGAAAAATGGTATTTAACGATACCCCACACGATGGGTAAATAGAGAAAAAAAATTCCTCCCCCACTTTACTTGTATGGGAGCTACCCACTTTTTTTTCTACGACTTTTTTGCCATGATTAATATACATACCCATACCAAATTACAGCTTTCTAGTACTTATAGTCTCTGAGTAAAACCACGGACGGACAGACAGACAGACAGACATGGAGAAACTAAAAAAACAAGTAAACAGCCCGTTCTCTTATTTCATTTTGCTATAACTTCTGCGCAGCAGAAGCAGGCACATTTGATGTTCAGTTCATGCACCAGCTGCGCCGTGTTTCTACTACCGTGCCGCTGAAATAATGCGCCCTCAGCCAAACCTATGTACCGTATGCACTAAAATATGTCCTTGATATTACGAGGCACCGTCCGACAAACATTAGGAAACACTAGACACTTTCGATGTTCAATTTATGCAACGACTGTGCCGTTTCTTATTCTTAATGAGCCAAATATATGTGCACAAGCCAAACCTGTGCACCGTATGCAATGAAATATGTCTTTGATATTACGAGACACCGTCCGATAAATATCAGAAAACACCAGACACACTCAACACTTTCTTTATACACCGATTGCACCGTTTGTTTCCTCATTCGTGCCTCTGAATTAATGCGCCCTCAGCCAAACCTGTGCACCGTATACAATGAAATACGTCCGACATACTATTGATACCGTCCAACAAATATCAGAATACACCAGACACATTCGACGCTCACTTTATGCACCGACTGCGACGTTTGTTTCTACGTCCGTGCCTGCGCCCTCAGCCAAACCTGTGTACCGTATGCACTAAAATATATCTTCGATATTACGAGGCACCGTCCGACAAATATTAGGAAACACTAGACACTTTCGATGTTCAATTTATGCAACGACTGTTCCGTTTCTTATTCTTAATGAGCCAAATATATGTGCACAAGCCAAACCTGTGCACCGTATGCAATGAAATATGTCTTTGATATTACGAGACACCGTCCGATAAATATCAGAAAACACCAGACACACTCAACGCTTTCTTTATACACCGATTGCACCGTTTGTTTCCTCATTCATGCCTCTGAATTAATGCGCCCTCAGCCAAACCTGTGCACCGTATACAATGAAATACATACTATTGATACCGTCCAACAAATATCAGAATACACCAGACACATTCGACGCTCACTTTATGCACCGACTGCGACGTTTGTTTCAACGTCCGTGCCTGCGCCCTCAGCCAAACCTGTGTACCGTATGCACTAAAATATATCTTCGATATTACGAGGCACCATCCGACAAATATTAGGAAACACTAGACACTTTCGATGTTCAATTTATGCAATTACTGCGCCGTTTGTTACTCCTACCGAGCCAAACCTGTGCACCGTAAGCACTGAAATACGTCTGAGATACTGATAGACATCGTCCAACCACCATTTAGAAACCACCAGACACATTCGACGCTCACTTTATGCACCGACTGCGCCGTTTGTTTCTACGTCCGTGCCGCTGAATTAATGCGCCCTGACCCAAACCTGTGCACCATATACACTGAAATATGTCCGAAATTCTGTAAGACACGGTCCAACTTATATCAGAACACACCAGTCATATACGACGCTCACTTTATACACCCGACTGCGCCGTTTGTTCCTACTACCATGCCGTCTGTTCTACTACTCTCTACTACTGAATTAATGCAGCACGAGCCAAACCTGTGTATCGTAAAATATGTCCTAGATATTACAAGGCAACGTCCGACAATATTAGGATACACTACCAACTTCCAAAGTTTAATTTATGCAACGACTGCGCCGTTTGCTCCTACGTGCCGCTGATTAATGCTAAACCTGTGCACCGTATGCACTAAAATATGGCAGTATCCCCTCCGTCATATATCAGAAAATACCAGGCACATTTAACGGTACTATAGTAGGACGATGCAGGCATAATTAAGTACGCTAGCAAAATTTATCAGGTATCTTTTTAGTTATGAAAATCAGACCCTATCACATGCCCTTTGGTAAACTGACCTTTTCTAGTCTTCGAATAGCGGCATCAAAGTAGCGACCGATTGGAAATACAAAATATACTATCAAATCGTTACTCTTATATTGTTTTAAAAAAACACGGACGGCTGTCACTCGTACTCATACTTGGCACAGTAATGCTTTTATATAGAGTAACCAAATAATCATAGAGTGCGTGTTAGAGACGACGCAGTGGTAAGAAAACTATGAAAAAAAAATGTTTGCATTAGCAAAGCCACACTACGATCGCGACAAGTCACTTTTAACGTTTCTCTCATTATGCATTACTAACATTGATAACTATTGCACCTTGGTAAATGTAGATTTTCTTTGATATGAAATTAATTTTAGTTCCTATATACTTTTGTTAAAAATTGTTTTTAAAACGCTTTTAGTTAATAAATGTTTGTTCTGAAGATGTGACTGCCGCTTCTTTACTAAAAGCAACCGTCAAAAGCGGCTTATTTTTTCGGACGTTTTTTAGTAGCGCAGTTAGTTATTACTCTTTCGATAACTCGACCGGAGTAAGTGTATGCATCAAGTGAGCAGTTTGTTTCTCCATCCATGCCGGTGCATTAAAGCGCCGCGAGCCAAACTTGTGCACAGATGCAAGGTTGGTTCTAAAGTCGAGCCAGAGGCATGGTTGCCCTAGACGCCAGAGAGGCTGGGGGCGCAGGACTTAAGGGGCGAATTTATGAACGCTTAATATCTAAAGGCAAGCAAAATGTTTAGCTCTGTTACGACGGGGAACAGAAGGTATTGCAAGTGCAGGAATGCTTAAGTCATAACAGCCTTTTGACTAGCCATAACTATAGGTTGCTAGGGGCGACAAATGAGCGCAGGGTAGGATTATGTTCATGAACTATGTGCAAATTGGAATGGGGCTGGCCGTCACACCTGTAGGGTATTATAGTTATTAATGTTATGTAGCTGTCATATTGTCTTCTCAGTAAACAGTAATGAAAAGAGACAAAGATAAGACAAGACCCCAATAAACAATGTTGCACCAAAATGATCAAGCACTAGGGCCATCGCACAAGGCTAACTTGTGCACGTTTGCACTGAAATACGTCCGACTCTCCATCCGAGGCACCGTCGAACGTGCCCCGTGCCACGAACACTACGTACAATACTTTATTCGCCCTACGGGCTTTTCTGTTCGGGCGGGCAATGGACATTTACTTAGCTGCCTACTACATCCTACTGGACATTAAGAGACGTGTAGAATCGGAACCATCTTTGAAGAATTTAGGTAGCTGCCTTTTGTATACTATCTAATATTTCAAATGTGAGAATAAGTATGTATATTTAGTACACTTTGAACATCGAACCGATCATAAAATAATTATATGTTCGGATCTCCAGGGTATCTTTTATCAAGAACAAATATCAACAAATCCCGAGGAATTTACCTATAACTAAAATAATGTTAGCGAAGTCGCGGGTGAGAGCGAGTGTCAAATAAGAGATAGGATGGGAATTATACGAAAAAGAACCTTCGTTCTTAATAGAGTCGTATGAATCCATTTTGATTAAATTAACATAAACAGTTCAGTACCTTTTCCATTGCCAGCTTGTAGTAAAAAAGTCGAAACAATTTGAAAATGGTAGCGACCACGTGGCCGGCACGAGACAGGCGACGCCGCGCGGCGGGCCGGGCGCGCGGGACTGCATTGCACCACTACTACTATACATTAGCGCAACACGACCAACGCAATCCTCCTACAATAGATAAAGGACAGAGGTACACCACAAGTAACGCGAACATTAAAACGGAAGCTAAGACGGTAGAAAAAGAGTCATAAGCCACTCTCTAGACTGACGAAGAATAGATATAGCTGACAAACACGTAATTTTATAAGATAGCCAGCCGCTGAACTTTATTAACGCCGAACAGCTGTCAGACGGTTCAAGTATATAATGGTCCAATGTATGTACATTTCTAGTAATATATAATAATCTCTATATACAAAAAGCAGCCGATACTGACATATCTATCAACACACAGCTCAAATCATCAGATATGTATTATGACGTAGGCATTCGCTAAGAAAGTATTTTGCAAAAGCCGAAGAGGGCAGAGGGCGTTCGCGGGCAAAAGCTAGAGAGATATAGATAAAACAAAAATGTTTTACTTTTCTTGAAAAGCTAAAATTATCACGTGATTGGCTTCTAAGCTATTAAGAAATTTTACAGAATCACAACAGTTAGATTTCACGTGTCTCTCTAAGATTTCATATGGCGGTGTCAAGTTTTACTTCTATACTTACTTTCTTTTTCGCCCCGGTACATTGTTGGCAAAAATACGAAATTAAATTGAAACCCGAGACTCTCGCTTTGTTTCATGGGGCCATTATTCCAACTAATATTATATCTGAAGTGTTCGCCGCCCTCGACTTGATCGAATTACGGCAGACATGGACGATTGATTTATATGCGCTTTATTGGACCTGTTGTAACAGTTTATATTACTTAGGAAGAGGTAGTCGTTCGCTAAATTTAGCTGAAATCAAGCCGTTAGAGGCAATTGAAATAATTTTTTTAAATTCTTTTGGAACCTTTCCGTGCCGTAATATCTGCCTGCCAAAACTCTTTACGAATACGTGGTCAGTAGAAATGGTACAATAGTACAGTGAGCAGCAATATAAAATGGTTTATATAGCTTGCGTAGTAATATAGCAGTAGGAATCCTATCTCTATAAGAGAAACTTCCCCTAAACAATATTAGGCAAGTTCTCGGCTCTAACTGCGCCTGACTGGAAACGCAATTACAACAGCATCAGCAGCGGTCTGTTTGAGGCGGACGCAGCCCGGGCGCGGCTGGCGGGCCCGCGGTCACGTGCGGTCGCAACCGCACACTTCGCAGCTCGAGTTTTGTGGGCATAAATTTCTACAAATATTCAACCTAAATATTTTTATGTACTCAGTAATAAGCCCCAATAAAAGAGAATAATAAGGTCAAAGTCCAAATGCATATAATTAAATTTAACAAGAAATTATTAACAGATTTTCATGTATGCTGGTACGAATCCCTTCCTATGAGAATCAGACTCAGATTTGGCTAATTTTATTGAGGAGTTTGTAGGATTAGTAATCAGAACGAGATAAAAAAGTTTCTCTGGCAAAGACAATATAAAACTGATATTTTCCACTCGTCACTAGATGGCACAACTTCACAATCACAACAACTAACCTGGACACACTGAACCTTTTTGATTTGTCTCTATATATTTAATTATTCTTCGTTCGAATCAGGCTCTTGACGGTGAAGGATTTCCTGGTTTTCTATCCGCGGCTAATTGTTTTGTTTCTTTATTTGAAAATTATTATTAAGTTTATTACTTTATAAATAATAAGTATTATCCTTTCAACACCCTAAAAGTTTGATTGTTAATTACCTTCAGGTATTAAATCTCATATGCAAACAGAGTAAATGAAAAGAATCTCCACAAAGGTCTCCAGACTCCGCACAACAATACGATTTGCATACTTCCGCGCAGACAGACAAAACAACCAGAGCACAACAAAGGTGCCGCTAATTACTTAACAAGAATAATGAAACAAAACGCAAGAACGGATTGGAAAATATGCAGGTTTAAAAGGTATTCGGTTGCTATGCAGGCGACCGGTGCGGGACGAAACTTTGCCAATTTAAAAGCCACTAGCTCTTCGTTACTTTTTTAAGTGGAGAAAAGAACAATGGAATGTTAGACAGAAATTGAAGATGTTTTCAAAACTAATTTTACGTCAAGCAAAAGCAAAAAGTGAGAATATTTAAAAAAAACATATCTGTGGTCTGGAAAAAATATTGCTATTTTTGAAAAGATTGTAACGATATTTTAGTGCTTTATAGGGTTCCGTAGTAAACTAGGAACCCTTATAGTTTCACCATGTCTGTCTGTCTGTCTGTCTGCGGTTTTACTCAGAGACTATAAGTACTAGAAAGCTGTAATTGGGTATGGGTATGTATATTAATCATGCCAAAAAAAGGTAGAAAAAAACTTGAAAATAATTGTTTTTAGGGTATCTCCCATACAAGTAAAGAGGGAGTAATATTTTATTTTTCTATACAAACCCATCGTGTTGTGGTATTGTTAAATTTTAAAGTGCAAATTTTTGTTACAGGTAAGTATCCCCCCCTCTATCTGCTAAACGGTTATATATATGGATACGTGAAAAAAATTACAGCAGTAGTATATATACTAAAGTTGAAAGGAAAACTATCAGAGCTGAGTACTAAGTACAAACTAAAAAGTTATTTATTATTTTATGTTATGGGCAACCAACTTTTTACATGTACTCGAAAATGTAAAATTTCATATTATTTTCATTGTTAGATGTTTTTGGTCGTTAAACTGTGAGGTGCGAGTGTGAACAGTGTGAACTCAAAGTTGTCATTCGCAACTACGGAACCCTACACTGCGCGTGGCCTGACACGCACTTGGCCGGTTTTTTTAGCATTCACAATGCTATTCTGATATACTCTTATTAAATTAAGAAATAAGATATGGGAAAAAGAATCGATCCACGTGGAATTTTAATTTAATAAGATTGTTACGATTTGTGAGTGATTTAATGGTACATATACTAATAGAAGGAACCAGAGAAAATGTTGCGCATGAACACTACACTCGCAAAACGCGGGAAAGCTAGTACAATAGCTGAAAAAGTGATATACAAAGGACTACAACTCTTGAAGTTGCCAGACGTGCAAGTTACGCGTGAACAGCGGGCGGAAGTCGACAGGAGTTGCTCTCACGAGACTGCCTACAAAGCAGCGACACTCCTCGCTAGACGCCAAGAGTCGCCGAGAGCCACCGAGAGTCGCCAAGAGTCAGCGAGAGTCGGCTCGAGTGTCGGACGCGACTTGAGACGCGCTGAGAGCTGCCGAGCTGTAGGACGTGGACAGAAATGAGAACCTAACTTTGGCTACGGCTACGCAGACCGTAAGAACAATCAAAATGTGAATACGATTTGCAAAATGAAATATAATAATAATCTTAATCTGCTTTAATCGTAACAAAACGACATAAGATGATACAATGAGGGATTGCTTTGAGAATTTAAGTTACTTATGTTATAATTATCGACGCTTTACATTTTAAGTCAATCGTTTGAAAGATAGATACTTCCGAAAGTGGTTAAATTTGTCGCCGCCCCCTCTAACTTTTAAAATAAAAAAAAATATATATATATACTAATAGATATTGTAAAGCTGAAGTTTTTGGGATGTAGTACATTTTTATCATTCATACAAAAATGTATGAAAACGAAGTATTTTTTTTTAACAAAAAATGTACCACAAATATTTTTAACACACATTTTTGGCTAGGTGCTACAGCGGAACGTAAAGTAACTATATTTGGGTATAACGTATAGAACCATGAAGGTTTTACTTAATTTAACCATTGATTCGATACAAGCAATCTCTTTTGGTATCAAGTCGAAAGCAATAAACATATATGTCTGTGCAGCAAACTGAAACCAGCATGATACAGCACATTCGAACCAGAAAGTCATTTAACAGGAGCGGGACGGCGGCGACTCTCAAAAACGCACTGGTTCCGCGATGCCGAGATTGCCATCCCCACGACAGGTAGCCATCATTTATCATCCACTGTTGGATAACTCGTTTAACGTGAATGAAAAAAAAATTGTTTTTTTTACTTTTCTATGGATATAATCAATTACTTTTTGTAATCAAGTTAAAAGCGATTAACATTACTTTTCTTTTTGTTTAAGTCTGTGCAGCAAAGCGAAGCAACCGTGACACAGCAAATTCAAACCATAAAGCAGTAAGTCATTAGAAAGCGGCAGCGCTCAAAATCACTCGAGTTGTGCGATACCGAGATTGCCACCGCGCATCAGGTAGCTATTATTTGTCATCCACTGATAGCTCACTTTGTAGCATGCAAAAATGCGGTTGAAGATGCACAGTCATTCATAAAAATTAATCAACCCTTATTGTCTCGTTCTTTCATTGACAAACAAAATAAGTACAAAACATTTTTTTCGTTCCTTAATTTTTATAAATAATGTGCAATTCTAAACATCCACGGGAATACATCTATGTAAATACCGCGCAGACATACACATATCATTCCTTTAACGTCTCATTCCTAAATAGAGCGTGCTGGGTTACATACAGCATAATTATTACGATAGGCCAGAAAAATGCGACTCCAAAAGCAATTACAGCCAAACACCCAGTACGGCCGCACATTACCCGCGAGGGTTAATGGGACTGCACCCCGCCCCGCAGTCCCGCGCCCCGCAGCATCCCCTGACCTTGACTGCCAACATAACCTGCCTACATGGCAGTGAGCGTTACACGCGTTAAGGACTGTAAGAAAATCCGGAAGCGCGGATCCTTTTACACAGCACCTACTCGCACGCTTGAATGTGCTCGAGCCTGAAGGTTATTTGAATCTGTTTGAGCCTAAGGTTGATTTGTTTACACGCAGTGATAAATGCACATTCATAAAATCCATACTAAGATTATAAAATCAAAAGTAACTTTTCCGTCTAATTGGAAAAATAAATGGTGTGGACTTAGTTTACGACCGAGAAAAAATGTAGGCAAGTTTTAAGCCCGGGAAATGATCTTTATTTTATTTTATATCAGATGCCGCTAAAACTTAGTTTACTCGTAAATCCTTTAATGTAACGATAAGCCCGATTACTTAATATGTTATAGTCTTGTTATAGTCGTCCAGAAAAAAAAGCCTGCTGTACACTGTGGAACAAAAAACTACAAACATAAAAGACAACTTATCTCTGAGAAAAAGTAGGAAGCGATGGCTTCTTATACTTATAAGACTGCGGGTGCAACGTGTGCGGAGAGATAACGCGGAGAAAACGGGGCACACCGGCGGAGGGCGGCCGGTTTCAGCAAATTACTTTGGAAACTTCATTTTGTGGGGAGACACACTAACCAGTTCCGCTATATGTGACACGTGCGCAAAAAGGAACATCTATGTTAATTAGATCCGACTTTTTTATTTTTATTTGTTTATTCTGGAATAACAAACAGTTACAAAATAAATTCCTACAAACTATAACTTTACTGCATAACTTTAATGCATTTTTGGCAGATTTTATAATACGAACACAAATCTCTGCTACGAGCACGGTCAAAAAAAAACAACAGAAAACATTCATGAAAATCCCAGTCGTGACTCGTTCTGACATTATTTCTCTGATACGTATATTTTGAAGCCTAATAGAATCTCTAAGCCAGTGATACGGTCTCTGAGTTCATTAGAAACTTTATCTACAACACATGGTTTTAAGCTTTCGCGGACACAATCATTATTATGTTCACTACGGGATTTACCGCGATTTTTTTTAATAATCGCCGTAAGTCCCGTAGTGAACATAATAGTTTCCTTGCGTATTTTCACCCAGTGAGCAAGTTTACTTTCATTATGTATCTTTGATATGAACATCGAATCATCTAAATCTAATCGTATCGACGAAACAACCCAACTAGTACAATTATATCCATTACGTCCGCACGGAACACAATGCCCGTTGGCTGTCGTATCATGGCGGCAAACTATCGAATTATGCGCGGCGCGATGCAGCGACCAACTGCATGCAAATGATTGTCGACGCCGCAAACGAGCGGGCGACGACTGATCTCAGACCGGGGGAAACTTGATCGTTGAGTACATTAAAACAGCTACAGTTAGGGCCAGGCTACACGAACGATAGTTTACCAACCGAATAGTTTGATCGGTTGACAAAAATCAATGCACCAGTACTCGAGTGCGCACACGGCACCAACTCAACTGTTTAATCAATAGAATCAAGACCGATCACCAACTGAATAGTTGGCCAATCGACGTAAACTCCACGGTTTTGTATGACGGGGCGCACACGACCAATCGTTCAGTCGGCGACCGACTGTTCAGTCAGCCGTCAACTGTATCGGTGGAAGGACGCTAGCGCAATACGCGGTAAAAATGAAAGATTCGCCAGCTTCACCTTCGTCTGCCTCGCCTTCATCAGCTAGTCGTAGGGGATTTGGAAAGTTAATTAAGTTGGTAGAAGCTCGGCCGCCTTTATATAACAATAATTGCCCAAGTGCGAGTCGGGCTCGCCCACGAAGGGTTCCGTAGAAGCAAGCTTAGATTAGCCAAAACCTCTATAATTTTTGGCAAGCAAAAATAACTTTGTTTTTCATAGTGTTTGTATTAATGACAAAGTTATTTTGCCGGTTTATGAAAAAGTGCTATAACTTTTTAGTTTGTACTTAGTACTCAGCTCTGATAGTTTTCCTTTCGACTTTGTAATTATATACTACTCCGGTATTTTTTTTCACGTATGCATATATGACCGTTTAGCATATAGAGGGGGGGGGGGGGACATTTACACCTAACAAAAGTTTGCACTTTAAAACCTAATATTTCATAAACGGATCTTAAAATCAAAAAACGGTGTTCTCAAAATTTACAAGACCTATTCAACAATGCCACAATGAGTTAGTAGAGCTCCTTACTTTACTTGTATAGGACATACACTAAAAAATTGTTTTCAAGATTGTTTTCTACTTACAAATTAAAATGATACCAATGGCAAGAGTTGTGGGAGGAAATATGTTTAGAAATTTTGCCAAATTAGAACGAACTCAATATTGAAAATAAAAGCAAAACTTTCTTCATTCTGCATTTTGTTACAAGGGCTATAATTTTTTTTATTGTACATTTTGGACATTTTCATTCTTGATATCTTGAATAATGCCATCCACACCACAAATTAGAAGAGTATGGTCCACACCTCTCAGCTCAGACGACCGACAGAATAGTTGATCGTATGCGCACATAGCCAACTAAACTGTTTAGTTGGATAGAAGTTGGTGGTGACTTCCAATCCAACCAAACAGTTTGGTTGGACAAAAAATCGGTCGTGTAGCTTGGCCCTTACAGGGAGTAAAAGTTAAGAATGTGTATGATCTATTGCGAACATTAAAATTACATTTGTAGTTCAATTTGTCACCTAAGCTCACATAGAAAATTAGGATGCACAAATGTTTAAAAAGTGTGCGTACCTGAGGATCTGAGTTTCTTACGCTTTTTCTTCAAATCCGAATGTTATTTGAAATAAAATCTTTTAATTATTCTTAATTTTCAATAGTAAAATAAAAAACCAAACGAACCAAAATTACTATTGCTCATATGAGATGCAAAATCTCATACTTAAGCATAGAGACCATTCGATTTTTAGACCACGCACGAGGTAGAGAAGCTGTTACTGTAGACTAGTTACGTTCGCGACCATTCGATTTAACGCTGTGTGCTTCTTCTCTTTAATCAAATTTTATCATTCCTTTTTACATTTTTCTCACGTCTAATAACCTGAGCCTACCCGGTATTGAAAATCGTGGCAAAATTATTTAACTTTATAAGCACAAAGGGAATATAAGACTGTTACGTCGTGCACTTCAAGGGCAACACTCCTACTGCAATTCCACGACAAAAACTTCGTTCCGAAAATATCAGAACTTTGTTAGCTGATGTGGCACGGAGAAAGTTTTGCAATATGGGCTACTCGCTAGGAAAACAAGCTTATTGTACCCGGATTTCAAGAGAAACAATTTTCAAAGTGAATGGTGAACTCTTTACGTTACTGGAACTTTCAGTTGAGAACAGTCTGCTGTGTTTAATAATTATTTGCAAAAAATAGATAGGTAACGATTACAAAGTCAGTTCCATACTACTTCCATAAAGTTCTAGAAGAAAACGAATGGAATGTACCAGCTGCTTCTTTCTCTACCGGCGCAGACCGTAGACGCCGGTCGAGGGAATGAAGAGACTAAAAATATTATTACACTATTTTTAATTCAGGTTCCACATATACGGCCACCAAGACGCCAATCGTGGCCTTAGCATTTTAAATCCGTAAGTTCTGTCTACCCCAAAAGGGACACAGACAAGATTATATGTATGTATATTAGTAAAAATGTAAAGGATATAACAAAACAAATACAATAAACTCAATTGAATATCTGGAAAGGACTAAGATAACATGGTTTTAATAAACATAAACAGGGATTGCTTATTTCGCAACGCAGATACCATCACATTTGACTGGCCAACCGCTGGTCATTGGTTCGACCCAATCTATCAAGTCTGTATACTTTCTACTTCCTGTACACTGGCCGGTGGTACTGGCACTTCCGTAGTCTACTTTCGAGTTGTCAACTTCTTGTATACCTAAACAAGATTAGACCTCTCTTTACTTGTACTTACTTTATATCTACACAGTATCGGCGACACTGCTAAAGTAAATCATAAACGTAATCACATGCCAGCTGGTGACGACGCGCCAAGGTTGCGTCCGTCACACGTCCAGACACACACACACTCGCGCGCCGCGGCGTCTGCTCGCCCGCGGCCGCCCGGCACTCACTGCCGCGAGCCGCCCGCCCAAACGAGAGGGAAATCATCCCTCGTTTCCCTGTCCCTGTCTCACTCATTACACAAGCTATTGCCGTCTCATGCTGACTTTTCCTACGGCAGTTTTCAATGTCCCGCGTTCCATTGACGCCGTGGGCCGGTAAACTAACCGGATGTTCGGCCTCTGTACGTTTTTCTCGTTAAGATAGGGGTAGTGTCTGTCTTGTCTCGTCGTCTATGTGTAGATGCGGAATAACTACCTATATAGGTAATTTGTTACCAGATACTAACATTTTTCTGTTTAAGTATATAAGAATTCTTAAACTACATCATTAAGTAGGTAATATCGTTACCCAATCAATCAGAAGATTTATATTTAGGGATTTTCAAGGCAAGAGTGAATAGGCATTAATTGAGTTTGCGTATACTACCTTAGACCTCATCCTTGCTTTCATGCAAGATAGAGGTCAATCGCACTCAAAATATAAAAAAAAAGGAGCTAGTATTTTTATTCATTACGAAGTACATAGTGCCTAAAGTCGCAGGCAACGACATGTTTTCAGGGCGGTTCTAGTATTTTTATATAGTTAAATTTTATATGAATGGAAATAACTCCACGTTGTTGATACGAAGTATTGCTATTTCTCGAGATGAAAATAAATCTACCAAACAAAAAATTCATTAAAAAGCAATATGTCATCGGACGAAGAATAAACGGTTCGCGAAAATTGCTCCAAATTAATTTGGCTTTAAAAATCGAGGAAGTTTCGACAATGTTTGCTAATTGACGGAATGCCCGCGCGGGACCGTAGGCTCGCCGCACACTGAGCAACGCCAGTTTACAAAATCTGATTCTCGATCGCTTAGCATAATATACTTTTGGCGTCGTATTAAAATAGTTCTAAAATTTTGTAAACTATGGCGGATACGAGTGTTCTGATGTTTCGTTGTAATCGTCAACTAGTAGCGATTCGATCGCATTGAAAATCAATCACGAGACAGGCCTCCCTACCTTCGGCTGTCCTCGCCCCGGTCTACCCTGCATTGCCACAGCTTTGCATTGACTACAGCCATAGATATATAGTACTTCAGGAAATCGGAGTAACTTTATTATGTATGTGCACGCAACAATCTGTAAGTTAACAGTCAGGGTCGCCATGAGAATAAAGTGTTAACGTGACACTCCGAGTTGTCGCGTAACGCGCGATTAATAACAGTAGCAAGCAACTAAGTCTGTTTTCCAAATCTATCAAACACACCTGACGGGGTAAAGGTGCGTGCGGACGACATATTGCGGGAGGCGTTTCGAGTTTCCGTTCTTAGTCCGTATGTTGCTTCTCCTATTATTTATGTGTTTCAACGTCGCTTTTCATATGCGTCGCTACCAGTGAAGTCAGTTTCTGGTGTGCGTTGCCTTAACAGCAGTAATCGTTCTTAATTAGCGGTTCAATCGCCCCCGGATTAATGGCGAGACGGATGACTCCCCCGCCGCGCCCCGCCCCACCCCGCGGCTTATCACTCATTACAACGAAGCTTTTCACACTTTTTTATTACATTCATCAACCGACGAACTAATTTAATAAAAGCTGGTTTATTTATAACTCCTTTTACTAAAGTAATGAGATTGACATTTATCCAACTCTTCTCACGACCTAAAGTTTAGACTAAGGCTATTAATAAACGTGATGTTTTCAAATGTTTTCGCGATTGTTACAAATTTAAATAAAATTAATTATGTAAATAATGTAATAAACATGATAAACCGTACGGGTTTATCATGTTTATTACATTATTTACAAACCTAACGTTTCGAACACTGTGTCGTGTTCGCAGGTAGTTATATTTGTAATAAACATGATATAGATAACTACACATTACGACTCGAAAAGAAGAATGACACGATTACTCAACTTAGCAAGATTCAGCCTACGTTACACATGTAGGTACATAACTACAGGCACAGATTACTGACTTATACAAGTAAAGAATATTCTTATATATTGCGATATTGCGATTGCAAGCGATGGGCGATTGCCCACCCCAGTGGGGACCGTGCCTTAAGTTGCTAAGCTAAGAGAGCGCTAAATACACTCACACCTAGCCTTCTGGGCCATCGGACTCTTACTTGATAGGCCATAAGGCGTAAAGGCCATGTTGAGAATAACAGTAAGCTTTAGTTGGAGAAAGGAAACAAATACTTCATTAAGGCGTATTTAAATACTATAACAATCCCAGAAGTGCTGACTGTTCATTAGCTTGCCGCTGTGTTACCTCTTGTCAGCGGCTGTAAATCTCGCAGTTTAATTTAGTCCCCGCCACCCTCCTCGCCACCCCCGCGGCCCTGACCTTCGCGGATTGTTTCCGGAACAACGCGTTATTGCGCGCGAATATTTCCGCGTAATATACGTCGCGTTACTCGCGATATTTAAACGCATAAATATATCGCTTACTTCGCTCTGGGAAGTGACTTAACCTTATTGAAATTTAAGAGACTACAGAGCCCAACAACTTATAAGAGTTACATCGACCTGAAATAAGAATAGAACTTCAAGGAAAAATGTTTTTCATGTAGACTTAAATGTATACATACATAATCTATCTACCTACATTTAAGCTCGCCACAGATCACGATGCTTTGGATGAGAGTAGCAGAGATTGTAATGCGCTCTGAAACGAGTGAAATTGCGATTATTAAAAACTAAGAAACTCAAAATATTTATTAAACAAAATGTAAACAAACGATAAGTAAAATTTTATAGAAAGTGATTAATACAACGTGAAAAGATAAGAATGATCATGATCGTATAACAAAACATATCCTAAATGTTCGGTACTCCCTGTGCAATCAAACCAGCCAGACTTTAATTAAACCGACGCGACGTGCGACGGCTGTCGCTGTCGCGGGCTGTCGTGTCACGACGTCGCGCTGTCGCGGTTTGATTCCGGATCGTTTAGTCTGTTTTGTACATGTCTGACTTTCGTTTATGGAGGTGCTAGCACGGTTTACCAGCGTAGTTTTACAAGCCACGGCGCCCCGATATTTTTTAGTTTTTGATTATCTTATGCATGGCTATTTGAGACCGATTATCAAAAGACAAAAACAGAAAGCCTTGAAGTTAGCACAAAACTAAAAGGCACCTCCAATAAAAAAAAATACCTACTACATAAGATCGGAAATTCAAGCTGCTGCATGACTCTGTAGAATATACGGAGAGTTGTGGCTATCAACAAAAACTTTCTATAGGCTCTACTAAACATAAGTTTCTAAACAGTAACATTGCTGTACCGTTTGGTATCGCACAGCGTCAAAATAAGTTTCACAGAAGAAAACGGAATATTCGCTGAATCGGGCGGGACCATAGTAAAGTTGACAAAACGCCTTTGTAGAAGAGCTACGATATTTCGTAGAAGTACTACGAGACGTTGTAGAAGTGCTACGAATTTTCGTAGAACTGTTACGAATTGTAGCACATTCTACGAAATATGCATGGATCTGACTTATTTTCTTTTGGTAGAAACGAAACAGATTGACAGAAACGAGAACTATTTCTGTATTTCTTATATCGGAAGATCCGCCGCTTTGAAGATGGTGACAAATTCGACGCCTGTCGAGCGATGGCTCGCATAAATCACAATGTGTCTCACAGCTTGATGTATGTAGATACGGGGAGGCTTGCGACGTCACATGTTGAGCAGTGACGTGAACTATTCTGACGTCACGTCCGCTATCTTGAGTGAATGTAATACAATTGCGTTGTATGTGCTACGGTCTATTTGGCTCAAAAATCTACTGAACAGGATTTATACAATCTTTTTATATTAAACTTGCCCGCTGCTTGTATTCCTGTAAATCACTCGATAGCTGTGCTGTTTTTTAGATGAATGCCGATGTACTTAACTATCAAGTATATTTAAAATTGCTCGATGGTGAGGTCATTAGCTAAAGTGTAAAAGTGTAGCCAGCTAAAATGTATGCTATAAATAATGCTTAAACTGAAATTGTATAAAGGATTACAATAAACCTTGAATTCAAGACACATTATTGCTTCAATGTATAATTATGTAAATAAGAAAAAAATACTTCTTTTATCAATGCAGGAAATAGTTGACCCAGGAATAGTATAAACGAAACTCAGGGAGCCGTAAAATGTAAATGAAGCGGCTCGCGTTCGGAGATTCATAAAAATCGTCTTATTGCAGATATGAGCGCGAGGGCGAGGGGTAATGTACAAACTGACGATCATCCAGACTATGTACCCTCTAGCAACTAACGAAAACAGAAATCGCTCACAAACATGGAAAATCTAAGAGTTTACATTTTTTTAAAAGGCAAATTTTATCTTGCAATTTGATGAGCTGGAAATTTCAACCAAAACGCGCCACATGCATGTGATTGAAAAGTAAAAAATAAACAACGACCACGAGAAGAGCAGACCTACTACTTGGTTATCTAATTATAAGATCATTTGATTGATTGGCAATACTTCTCATTTAATGTTACTTTAACAATGAAAACCTTCCGTGTACTGTCCCTAATATAATAAGCTAATGAAGGACTTTTTGGTCTAGTTTATGCTTCTGCACTCTCATTATTCTCCCCAGAGCGAGGGTTAAGCGCCCCGCCGCCCGCACCCCCTCCCCTCCGCGCGCATCGCAGGTGATCCGCGGATAATCCGCGAATCTTCCGCGTCCGCACCTCGCGGCAGATATGAAGCTGCATTTACATAGATATAGCTTATACAGCTCCGTCGAGAGTGTATCTTGTACACGGTGAGTGGCACCATCAGTCAGGCTCACTATGCACGACGCTCACAATGGGTAAGCGAAGTGTTATCTAAGTTTGGGAAAGAAGAAGTAGACGAGACATTACAGATCATAGTTTTAGGAAATCAAGCTAAAAATCACAAATCTCATCATGATTTGATTCAGAGTAACACACACACGAAATACGCCAAGAAATGAATACAAAGTTCGAAAATATCATATCTCGTGTAGTAGCTTTGTATCTTACTTACTTAAAAATATTTGTCAATCTTCCAATTAACATTTCGGCGAGTAACGAAACGAGTAAAACCGTCATTGCATGAATTAATTGCGTAAGTTTCAATATTATTAATCTTTTAATATCGTAAATCCATCGAGGTTTGTAGGATTATGCAGCCTGTGGCGTGACACTATTGAAGATAAATTTATGATCTTAGTCTATGTTTTCTAAATACGAAAACGCAGTGACCCTCAGCTGACAAATATTTACCGTCCACTAGACGGTAGCTGAAACTCCCACTAAATCGCATTACGAAGATATTCGCGCAACAACCCGCGAACAAACAAACATACAGCGCCTGCATTCACAGAGCGCGCCGTTTAATGGTATTTGAGCTACGAGTGGCCGCTGTGTGCAGTCCGGCCCTGGCGGGATGCCGAGTGCTGCGGAATTGTCTGAATACGTACCTGGAAAGAGAAAAAGCGAAATAAACAAAAGGTAATAAATGAAAATAATATAATAGCTACTGTCAAATAAATCAATAATTAAATTAAACATTGCAACAATGCAACTAAAATGGCCTGCTATTTTCTTTTTAATTTAAAACGATACCTTGTTATATACATATACGTAAAAATTAATAGCAAAAGAACCAGGTCTATACATTGTAATCGATCGAAGAATCAAGAATGACTAATAACGAATGGGCCTCTTTTTGGAGCATTAAGTATAACATTATTATTGGATCTATATACCTGGATTTTTATTGTTTTGGTGGGAAAGAAAACTAAAACATGCATTTTTTGAAAATGTACAAAAATAGAATACGAATTAGTCTAGGTCTAGTCTAAATTGCGTCAAGGATTTATAACATGCAGGTGCGCAAAAACATGCAAATGTTAGAATGCATTAGTTGCAGCGACGAAATGAGCCTGCGCTTTGACGTGATAATATCGCTCGTTTAAATGCATGCGCGATTAGTGAGCTCATTAACACTAACATGAAACACAATCGACTGACACAATCTGACATCAGGAGCAACATTGCTGAGCTTGCACTACAATATACTCCAGGACAATTAAGCTAGTATAAATGGTGCAATGCGGTGAAGACTTTCATGATCTATGAATAAACTATGAAAAAGGAAAAGAATAGTTGTAATCAAATTAACTATTCTTCATTACACTAAACGCCCCGACTTGTTGATGTCACGTGAGGCAGAGTTGTTGATTCTTATGAAGGAAACGCTTGCCTACTAAATATTTGAGAGCTAACGTAACAATAATACATAATAAATACTTTTACATGCATTGTCATGAAATTTACATAATACTTTCGCCTCCAGTTGGTTCCTGCAGTATATCGTCAGTGTACCGTCCAGCACCAACTACGCATTCCCTCCGTCAGTGCAACGCACGCGCAACTTAACCTGAAGATGACTCACTACGTCGGGAGCACCATCGATACCGCGTTGGCAGTTGTGCATCTACTGTACTGTCTTCAAAACATTCTGGCTAACTCCTAACTTAGTATCTTTCTAGACCACTTTCACAAAAAGCAAAAAACATTAGCGACGTAGAGCGAAGTCAGAAAATCCCAGAGACAGGATTATCTGGAGTTAAACCCACAATTCTCCTAGTTTGTAACAATCTCTACAAAGTATAGTCTATAGTATATTTAAACAAGCAGCATCTAGCTTTGTAGCCTAACAAGAAGTTCTGTCGTTTGGCTCTGAGGGGGGAGGGGAGGGGGTCCCGCAGGTTCCTAATGAGCGGCCCAGAAAGTGCGCTTTGTGACGTCACGGCCGGGACTGGGACGCCGCTCCCGTCAGGGCTGACAGGCGACCTTCTTTTCAATGCTTCTTCTAACTTAAGTAATTCTTACATTTAATATTTCTGCTTACTTAATAAAGCTACGAATAAGTAAATTAGTGCATCTTCAGATAAAGCTAGCTTTATTACAACAAGTGTATAGGTACTAGGTGTATGTATATTACTCTATCCTACAGAATACAGATTGGGAACGAAATATTTCGTGTTTCGTGGAGTCTTGAGTCACAGGTATGTATTGTATTTGTCTCATTTTAGCAAGTAGGTAAAATTAAAACTGGGTAAGTTGAGTACCTACTATTGATAAGCTCATTCGGAACGAAGATATCTTTTCTAGAAAGTAGAACATTTGAAGTTGAACTATGGTTCATTATTCTGTGGGCATCCCTGACAGCCACAACACGTCGCATTGTTGTTTCAGTTTTTCGCTTCCGGTAACTGGGTCACGCCGTATCCTCGTCTCATCTGAAGATGAACATGAACATCGCGACTCGGCGGCAACTCTCGGCGCTCAAAGGCGGCAGAATGCGCCAGCATTCCTCCCGTTTGTTGCAAATTCGTTAATAATAAGGGAATTCGTACTAGTGAACGCCGGTCCGATCTCTGTTTGCCACAAAACTCAACTAAGATTATAATTTTATTTTTATATCAAAAGTAATAAATGGGATTGTTGTGTTATTCAACGTTTTTGCCATGTTCCCGTACAAATCGATCATTTATTTTCCTGTGGCTGAAGTCTGATTGGAAGACGTGTATATACTTTAAATAATCTAGAAGCTCTAGAAAAGCGTATACAAGTAATAAAAGCTAATAAAAACTTTCATTACATACATACATACTATCACGTCTTTTTCCCTTGCGGGGTAGACAGAGCCTATCTTCATCACCTCTGCCGATATCAATCATTGAGTTGTTTTTGCCACACTCACCACACTTGGCAAACGGATTGGTGAGAGCAGTTCGTATATCGGTTCCATCGCTGCTGTGTCGGCACGCAGACGCCTTCCTGTTATTCTAGCTCTCTGCTATCATCCGGCGCGTATTACATACGGCCGTTCGCTTTAAAATGAAGCAGGGAGTCAATTTTTCAACCAAGAGAATCGATCCGCCACTCGTTGTCAAGTTTCCGCATGGTGAATATTAATTGGCTCTATTTTTGAGTCATTATTCGAATGGGTTTACCGAATGGTCGCCGCAGACCACTCGGAACGGACTACGCGTGCAAAATGTCAAATTTGACCAAATTTTTATTTTTTTCTTAAATTCGCGTCCTTAGATTCCGATCCGATTGCAGCGTTGCCTTTAAAAAATTTGAAATTCCTTACACCTACATGAAATAAAGTTAAGATTTTAAAAGAAATTGCAATAAAAGCCCCCTAGATATGCCTTAGTCACTGTATTAAGAAAATCAGAAAACATAATTAAGAAATAAGAAGGCTTTTGTACAATTCGCAATTTTATTTTTATTACGCCATTTACTGAGAAGACTTCGTCTATAGTATACATAAAGTATATCTTGTTCATATTTAATTGGTTTTTCTACGAAATAAGATTACGAAAAACAATTGCCTAAAGACAATCAAATTCCCCAAGAATTAAAGACACTGTACCTAAAATGGCAACACCGTCCGATTGTCGGATTGAAAATCGGACGTGTATTCCCAGCTTAAGCTACTAGTTTTGCTGTGCATTCAATTATTCTGGCAACCGTAACAATATTTTTTTTGCTGGCAACTTTAAGCAATAGAACCATTCGCACGGTTCAAAAATACGTAAAAACAGGCCCGCTCGTTGATTTTATTCACATGTGAATACGAACCGAGTGCTGACGTCACAACGAGTGGTGGATTGATTCTATTAGTTCAAAAATTGACTCCCTGATGTTAACATTATTTATCGACGGTCCGAGCGGCGCGCCGGCCGCGTGTGACTGACGCGCGCGTGATTTGTGGGGGTACTACTCACAATCACAATAATTGACGGGATTCGTAGTGTTTCCACCCTAGGGTATTTTCCTCTATATTTAGGTAATTCACTTCACGTTTATTGAATTAAAAGGTAATAAAATTTTAATAATATTGGTGTGAAAGGTGACGGAAACCATAGGATTAATCAGATTTTTATTTTTCAATTTCGTATTTTGTATGTTTTCCAAGCCGTGTGGTTCACGACAGAGTGGAATAGGACTACTCCAAATCTTCTCGTGGATGTCGTAGAAGGCGACTTAGGAAACACAAGCCTAACAAAGCTAAAAACATCAAAGAGACCTTTCCAACCCGTCTGGCCAGCGTGGAGAGCGTAGAACAGATCCTCTAACTGCTCTGGGTAATTTATTGCTCTGGTGGTACAGAGAGGGTGTATTTCCTGCAGTGGAGACTGACAAGGACCTAATGATGATGATGGTGATGATTTTTTTTTTCTTTCTTTTTTTCAAACTTACATGAAGTGTGTGTGGATGTGGGCACAGTCATGGTCCTCTATTACTAGCAAACAGCAATCCTTCCTATATATTGTTTTTTTTTAATTTATTTATTTGTCTCAGGCAAAAATATAAAAGTTTACATAAAATAAACAATTCTCTTTCTAGTTGAAACAACTTCACACATTAAATAAGGAACTTTAAGTTATGATAATAATTTAAATATTTACTAATAAATCGTACTTTATTAAATACTATAAGGTAAATGTAACTAATAGAGGGAAGTAACACGAAAAATTTGTGAATACTTAAGCGCTTATTGTCATCGCATCTGCCGCCTGAGTGACGAGCGTGGCTGCAGTGCAGCGCGGCGCGGCGCGGCAGCCATCGCAGTTATTAAAAATACAGCGCGCGCTAACTGCGCCGTAATGCGATGATTAACGACTATGGCCGCTATTTTCAGTGTCGAGCCGCAGTTAGTGGCGGTAGAGCTCGACTGATTGTTAGCAGACGCACTGTGATGGCGACTTATGATTCCAATAGATGACATGCCATTTACAACATAATATACTTAGTTCAAATATGATTTGGTGAACGTTTATGTTACAACTATTGTTGACTTTTATAATTCACGGAGCGAAATCCATAGCTTATTACCACAACAATTTTATAAAGGATTTTAATTGAAAACAAATAAAACTAATTTTATTTTGAAACCTTAAATATAGTCACACGACAACCATTTTAGGGTTTCGTAGCCGAATGGCAAAAAACTGAACTTTTATAGATTTGTCACGTCTGTCTGTCCGTAAGTCAAAGCCAATTTATTCCGAAACTATTAAGTAGATGTGCTCAGTGGACCGCTTTACGATTTAAAGACAAAAATAAAGATATCTTTGCTCAGACACGATAGTGGTACCTCTTTTGGCTTTTTTTTGCTTGCTACTACGGGACCCTTCATGGGCGAGTCCCACTCGCACTTGGCTACTTTTTATGAAGAATGTCATTGCCTTTGATTCCTATCTTGACTGATGCGGAGCAACAATGATGTCTGGGTAGTAACATCAGGTGATTCGCTTGCTCGTTTGCCGTCCTATATCATAAAAAACCGCATACTTAAATATTACCTATGAACTCCTGCCTTAAAAAAACTCTAGATTGTACGTGTCGGGAAACAGCGACGCGGGGAGGTAATTGAACCTTGTGCAAAAGTATAATTTGTCGTGACGTCGCTGTAGCTGAGTAATAAAAAGACGTAGAAAAGATCGCATAATGAATACGCTACTTCTTTTTTTCCTACATTAACATTAGCCGGCGCTCACACAATTAATATTCCGCGGCAGTCTACACAAAGCGGGCATTAATGAAAAAACTTGTCGCACATTACCCTGCCCCGTGCCGCGCCCCACCCCGCACCCCTCATTAGAGCCATCCTTCGTGCGGTGGGAATGTGGAACAAAAGTCGAGCCTTAGCAAAAGTTGTTAACCCTGATGAGCATTTTTGTTGAGGTATAAAAATCTAAGTTTTGGAACACCTCATGCAGAACCATAATGGTCCAGGTAAACTATTAGAAATATATAAATGACGCCTTAGCAAAAGTTATTCAACCTGATGAGCATTTTTTGTTGAGGTATTTAAATTGAGAATTTGGAACACCTTACACAGAATCATAATGGTCCAGGTAAACTATAGGAAATATAAACATGATGCTGTAGCAAAAGTTGTTCAACCTGATTAGTATTCCTGTTGAGATATAATTATCGAAGATTTAGAACATCTGATACAGAACCATGTCAAATTTTATTGACAGGCCAGTCTGCAAAGCCACATTTTTGTTTTCGGAAGAATTTCGACAAACCCTCCCAGTTATAAGTCGGGGCACTAGGGCAGATTTACTTCTTATTACAACAGTTTTATCATTGGCCCAATACAAAAGTTCAGACTGACAATTAATATGAGGCTCCAGTTTGGCGAAGAGTTTCCAAGAAAATTATGAAAAATTGGGGAAGGTCTCTTTCGTGAACAGACTGGTCAGGTGAGTACAAGAACTTGTATGTTGTGTGTTGCTAGTATATTATATACTCATTCTGTAAAACTAAATAAATAAATAAATAAATATATACGGACAAATCACACAGATTGAGCTAGCCCCAAAGTAAGTTCGAAACTTGTGTTATGGGATACTAACTCAACGATAGAATATTTTATAACAAATACATAATATATAGATAAACATCCAAGACCCAGGTCAATCTGAAAAAGATCGTTTTTCATCTTGACCTGACCGGGGATCGAACCCGGGACCATCCGTGTCGCAGCCCGGCGTGTTGACCGCTGCGCCACGGAGCTCGTCAACTAACACAAGTCTCTACCTATTACCGTTCAATAGATACAGCCTTGTGTCAGACAGACGAACGAACAGAGGAGGCTAAGTAATAAGGTTTTTGTCCTTTGGGTACCCCTGTCCTGAAAACTTAAATTACTCTCAATCAGAAATATAATTACAATAAAGGCTCAAAGACTTCGTACACGTATTCACGTACAACACTTGGCCGAGTACGTGATACAGTCACACCCTATACACCTACACCCGACTAAATCTTTTGGCTTGATACATGCTAGTAAAGTGTCCTGTTTTCCCCCAATATTTAGTATTAATTAGGTTAGTAAATTAGCTTCAATACTATACCACAACAACATGATCACAGTGGAGGGCGAGAATGAAACAAGCGGTAAGTTCATGACCTTTATTATCCACCACCACTACACTACACAATATATGTACAATGCCACACATTTTCAATTTGAACAGTACGAGCATCCGAAATTTTGGCCACAATTATTTACAAAAAAAAAGGTAAGTATACTGAGTATGATATTTTGTGGATAAAACTAACATACTGTCTGAAAGACAGACATTATCAATATTGAAAATAGGAGTTAAAACTCCAAACACTGAATGAGGTCGAAACATGTGGGCCACTAGCTGATTATGTCTGTCGGCCAGTGAGAGTTTTATTCACAAAATGTACATCTAAAATGTTGGAAGCGTCAGTTATTAGTGCCTACACATTAGTCGCGTTAAACACACACCTTTACGTTAGCTCATTATCAGATCCAAGCGGTTAAGTTGCAGGTTACATTACACGTTACCGGGTGGAAACTGAACGGTACAGAATACGGCGATAGATTTGCTTTTTTGATTGTTTCTTGCAATCGACCAGTCTGAAATGACCAATGAATTTTTTGAAGACTACTATGAATTGCAATTACATATGTATATAGTGCACTTTTTTTTCATTATACGATTGAGATGTATATTGCGTGTCTTTTTCAACAGTACGAATTGATGAAAACTGAAAAATTTCTTGTTTGGTTTACATAACTGTATTCTCGTTTAGAAGAAGAAAATTCCGACATGAAATCTAATAATTTAATACCTGAACCAAGAATTTTCGGTCATTAAAAACTTTTCTCACGCCTCGAAACGAATAACACGCCAGCAAGTACACTATATTAGTTATTTACGCGTTTCGTCGAAGAAGGTTTGATTCTCTAGGTCCGCTCGCTGTATATGCTGATCTTATATTGTTCGTGACTAATAGCCCGTAGTATTGTGACAAACTATGTCCGGGAACTGTTAAGTTTCCACCGCCCCGCCACCAATTAGCTGTCCCCATCAAGCCGCGCAGTCCGCACTCACCGGGCTGGGCGTCGTCGCTGGGCGGCCGGCCGTCGTCGCTGGGCGGCCGGCTGTCGAAGGGCGCGTGCGCGCGCTGCGGGCTGTCGCTGTCGCGCGCCGGCTCGGCAGCCTCGCGCCCGGCGGCGGAGGCTCGCGGCGCGCTGTCGCTGTCGCGTCGCGTCGCGTCTTTATCGCGGTCGGTATCGCGGTTGTCGCGCGTCGCGCGCGCGCGCACGTCGGCCCACTCGTCGCGCAGCCGCGCCACCTTGTCGCGCACGTCGGGGCTGACGCTCTGCTTGGCGGCGAGGCACTCGCGCTCGATGTTGTTGAAGTTCTCCAGCAGCTCGCGGACTTCGGACTCGTGCTCAGCCACGTCGGCCTAGGGACAAAACGTGACGTCTTAAGATCATGTCGAGATACAACAACGAGGAACTTTTCGTTTCGGAAGAATAAAGTTCTCCACTCCACCACCCATGGGCTCACCAACCTTTCGGTTATAAAGCCCAAGATAAGATCAAACAATTTGTCGAATGTTTCGACAAATTGTTTGATCCGCTTGAAGTTCGCCTGACTTCCCACGAGATCGGTGTAGTATACCGGGCCTACTTCGAGCGGAACTACATTGTCTAGTCCAACCCTACGCTCTGTGGCACTGACCGCGCTGTGTCTGGCGCGCGCGGCGAGCAGCGCGGCGTCGAGGCGCGCGTCGTAGTTGGCGAGCGCGGCCAGCTTGCCGCTCACGAACTCGCGGTGCGCGCCCAGGTTTTGCTGCGCCTGTACACACAACAACTTTAATACAATAGGGGAACGACTAGATTGCTTTAAGTACCTATGATAGGTTGAGAACTCAACTCTGTACATCAATTTTGCATCACTAAAAATGATGAATCCATATTCAATAAACATAAGTTTTATTTATCTTATTATTTTACCTGTAATTTTTGCCTAGAGTTAGGTAGGCTATAAGCATATATTATTTCCTCGTTAAGAACATAACGCCCATTAGAACTTAAACTAAATGCTAATAAAAATACTCAGTGTAAGACAGTTCTAATAAAGCTTTCAGTAAGCACACACGTCTTTTTAAAAAGCTCCTCCCCGGTCGCCCCAACATATCTCTAGCCAAAACAAAATTAGCTCAACTCATGCATGGACTATAAGTCGCCTAAAAAATTGGCTCTTAAAGAGTCCTAAACTATAGTCAGCAATCCCGACAAAATAGAACGCGAGTGACTCGTTTTATACATACTATGAGTTGAATTCGCATTGAGTCATAGTAAACAACACAGCCACAAACAAATCACCGCATTCCGCGGACCCCGCTTTGATTCCGCCTCGTAAACAATGCCGACGCGCCGTTGCGACGGACCGCTTACAAAGAGCGACAGAATTCTCCTAGATGATATATATTCATAGACAGGTTTTTCCGTATCGTGGATTTGTAGATACTCTTCAGATAAACGTTGCACAAAGTTATTACTGGATTAACAAACATTTCAACCTGGTTTATTTGCAGGGACCAGACCAGCGAGATTGATAAAAAATCTAAAAACGTTGTTACATTAAAATTATAACAACTTCCGCTACTTACCCATTTTAAGTTTGGTCAAGACTGTATCATTATCAGGTCTTTCTAGTCTCCACTGCAGGAGCACGACCCTCTCTGTACTAACAGAGCCATACACTAGCCTGAGTAGTCAGAGGATTTGGCCTACACTCTCCACGCTGGCCAGACGGGTTGGAGAGGTCTCTTTGATATTTATAAGCTTTGTTTAGGTTGTGTTTCCTTAGTCGCCTTTTACGACATCCACGAGATGACTTGGAGTGGTCCTATTCTACTCTGCCGGGAACCACACGGCTAGGTCAAGACTGTATGACGATATATTTCGTGAGTGTGGAAATAAACTGATGTGACTGTTATTTTTGGTGTTTGACTGAACCCACCCAGTAATGACCACCCCTACAAAGCACTACATGCGCACAGCTGACTCGTCGTATTTACACGGCGGTGTCGACACGAATATCCCGTGCAGTGTCGCCGTCAAGGGCTCGTCTAGACACAGTACTCCACGCCCGCGCCGAGGGGAGCGAATGCTAAACTGTTATTATCATAATTTCTAATTGAGACACCCCCGGATTGTTTATATTCAAAATAATAGCTATGTAAATAGTTCGAAAATTTATAACATTGCATTTCTGAGTACACGAACAATGAAATGTAAAGACCGTTCCGTTTATTTCTAAAGGAAGCAAGTAAGCATGTAATAAGCGGCCGCGGACCTTTATTTATTATGCTCGCGATTCCTGACTCTGTGACGCTGTCCCAGGCACTAGTATTTATTCAAGTCAATCTTAACCGAGCCTATACCCATGTATTTCAGCTGAAGAGCTTCAGAGTCCTCGGCCAGAGTTGTTCATACACAGACACAAATAATATCTTTAGAAAAGTATTTAAGTAGCCGGCTTGGCTTACTCTTTTTGAAGCCAACTCTTTATGCCAAGAAGAATTGGCTTGCAGAAAAGTTTTGTGACGACAGCGTTTATACCCTGTCGGTCGACATTACCTCGTGCAGCTTGTCCTGCAGCTGCCTGGCGTCGCGCGGCAGCTGCTCGGCGCGCCGCAGCACCTCCACGTCGCGCAGTCGCGCCGACACCTCCTCCTCGCGCGCCTGTAAAACAATATACAAATGTTAATCTCAAGCACTCTCAACAGTGGTCTCTCAATTCTGCAGAATTTTAGGCGGTCGGTTGGAAGGAATCCGCTGCTGGACATAAGCCTCCCACCAAGGATTTTTCATGGGGATCATATTCATTTTAACATCACGCTTGACGAGCGGGTTGGTGAGCGAAGTTTATTCGGCTGAAATTTTCGACCAAACCACCATAGAAGAGTTTATGTTGCATATAACTAAACATGTAAAAAAATTGAGCCCCCACTAGAATGCGTTCAGCTAATCCATTCATTTAAATGTGAGGTATTAGGTGTTTTTCGTATTTCATATTATTTATTCCAAATGAACACTTGTTCATGTTCACCTTTAGATCTTAACTATTGAAAGTTAAAACATTGTTTCATAACTCATTATGATAAGATCTAAAATAGAATACAATGGAAAAGTTATTAACGCTCGTAATTATAATTGGAAAGAAACTCTTTCAGTCACATTTGTTTGTTTGTAGCACTCCTTACCACAACCCTCCAAAAACTATTGAGAAGTGCCACTAACCGTGGTGGTAGTCTTCATGATAGAAGTATATATGTAAGTGCGCTGCTCCGGCATTGTTGACGCTCCTCATAAACTCCACACTTACGACTAAAATATCCTCAACCAATAAATCCAAGTTCACTTCTCAAAAGCACTAACAGTTTGAAATAAACTAACACTTGTTTTAAAGAGTCAAGTCTAGCAACAACCTTCCGAACTGACAGGCCACTAATTAATTACAATGTAAACTTTTCTTTGAAAGTAATGTAAAAGCTGTTCCAAACGCGAGCGGTACGAAAGCGCGCGCATTTCCCGAGACGCGGCGAGCGACAGCCCGCGCGGAAGCGCCGCCGCCGCGATATAATTCATTCGCCAGCACGACAACCACTATTCTGGACGACGATTTCTGGTCCTTTCGATCGACTACGTATGCGAATCTTTATTGACTCTATTTTTGAAATCCATACCTCTCGGATACGTTCCATATAGATCTAAGGTCAAACCTATAAGAAAGTAATTTCACTGCTAACGGAAATTTCATTCCAGCACAGTTTCGTTAGCGATTCGTTACTATTTTCATCATTGCTACCGTCTCCTCTATACAACTTTTTTGCGTAAAACTAATATAATTTATAATAATTACTTTAATGGCAGCACAACATATGTACACATGAAGTACTCGAATCTATACTAATATTATAAAGCTGAATTTAAGAAAGAAAGAAAGAAAAAATGTTTATTTGGTACAATATGACTGCCCAAAATTTGTTTGGTTCGACGCGCTAATTTGAGGAACTACTGGACCGATTTTAAAAATTCTTTTACCGTTAAATGGGTACGTTATCCGTGAGTGACATAGGCTATGTGTGTACCTTGGACGAAGCCAGGCGGACTGCTAGTGTTTGATAAAGCTAGAAAAATAACTACATGTAACTTTGAAACTCGTCGAGCGCTGACGATATTAAAATCGAAAGTCATAAGAGCGGTTCAAAGATTAGGCCCCTGATCTGTACGGGAGCACACGCCGCTGCATTCCTAGACGCAGAAATAGATGCGGGCAGGACAGCCGGAGGGAGCTGCCGGTTCACTTCCTTATAGGGCGGTATTACGGAGATATTTGATACAGCGACGCGAGTGCTCGCAGGACGAAAGGACATAGCACAGATATTTTTAGTTGTAGGCAGTCAATTTTACTTTTTTACGAATGTGTACACATGTTGGCCGAAATAACTCACGGCGCCCCAAATATTGGCCGCCCCACCGTTTCCCTTCCCGATGCTCGGTAAAAAGTGGTTCGTCTCGTAAAGCTGTCAGTTGCCAGTAAATCGCGCGAACGCCCGCTCTCAGCGCAACGTTTGCGCGATGACAGCACGCGTCACCGTCGCTATATCGTTACTAGCGTTTCCCGCGACTGTCCACGCCAAATAAATAAATGAAATCGTTTAATTGCTATTTAAGTTTATCCATTACAAAATAACGCAAAATCAATTTTTTTTCACTTTATGATATTAATTAATATTAACGGTATTTTGATTTAGCAATCAAAGTAAGTGAGAAGTGTTACGAATCGTCAGAACCTTATCGATTAGACTAGAGTTGGAATCAAATCTTCAGTTTGAAATTCTCCTCTTTGCTGTGCTCATACGTAGTGTTTTACAGGCAGCTGTACTGTCACCCCCGTCGCAAACAGAGGGATAGTATAATTTTGACGTGTCTATTTGTGTGTTTTCGTGAATCTGTGTGTGGCAACGGGACTGACTAACTGCTTTATCTAATTTAATGCAGTTTCTTTGTTGGCTGGTATTTCAATCAAGTGTTCTTAACTATATTAAACCAAAATCGGTTTTAGGATATTTTCTATGTCAGGAATTCCAATATGTTTTAAAACTGTTAAAAAATAATAAAAGCAGCGCTATCATGAAAAAAAATGGCAGTATTGATAATCAAGGACAGCCCTGATAAGAGTTCAGTAACATCAGCGACGCCGTGTTATTGTTTGTGCGTCGGTGACATAAGAGCGGCCGAACTTGACTCGCGCCCCCGCGCCCTCTATTTCCGTACAGACGGAAATAACCGGTTATTTTGACGGCGGGACGCGGGACGCCGCGCCGTGACAGACACTGTTTGTGTTTGCAAGAGAGTGCCGGCCGGGTAACTCAGCTGGCTATCACAGACAGCCTGTCTCATTAAGAAGAGCTAGGCTTTTTTACGGAAATGGTGGCATGGTGTGGAACGCACTGACCTGGGATTTACTGGAATGGATTTACTGCTACTACTTACTGGAGTGGTTAACCATTTCTCCTTTCCATTACATACATGCTTATCAATGAAATATCATTGCAGATTTTATGATCTCAACAAAGTGAACTAAGTACAAGAATAATATAAACTAAGCACATCGGACTTCCGAAAACTTTCTAATTAGGACTAAAAATATATAAGCTTTCACGACGTGATCGCACTTTTGTGTACTGTTTACTACTTTGAACTGTACGAACACAAAGAAACTCACTACAGTGCGATTATGAATATCATTAATTCAATACTTAAGGTTTATTAAGCATTTCTAAAGCGTAAAAATGATCTAAGTAAAAAATCTTTAAAAAAAAGCGAAATACTCAATTTTGAAACTAAATTATTGCTGATGCCTCACGCAATATAACGTGTTTATGAAAAGGTTTTTTTCTTTGAAATGTAACTCGAGCAATAACATAATTATAACATGAAAAAGGTGAAGTTATTGTTTATCAACACCGTCCAAACGTGCTCAGATCCTGCGACACGTCAGATGAATTATGTAGAAGCGTGTTAGTTTGGCTGCTGAGGTGAGCTCCGCACGCGATCGCGGCTCTCAGTGTGTTCACTTGGCTGAGCTAGGCTGGACTCACGCTCTTACTAGTTATTTTTCAAAAATGTCATATCAATCAACAACTCTGAAGTTTAATTGCAGCCATAAAATAACTTCTTATACCATCTGAGTTTGTATATAAATACTTTATAAGTGCATCACTAGCATTCATACGCATTTTGCCGATATGCACTTTTGTGAGGCGACTAGCGAACGGAGGCCCCGCGGTCGCTCAGTCGTCGTTGGACATATATATCCGTTATATGTACAAGCACTTCACTGAAATAATATATTTCCGGAATCTCGCGGTTTGCATTTAACCCCACTTGCAGCCCCCACGTGATCTGAACACACAACCTTCTGTATGAATAGATATGTGTTGCTACAAAATGTTAGTCTAATTGCGTTCAAGTAAAAAAGATTAAGTAAGTGCCCGTCGGTTATCGCTGCAGACAATCTGGATATGCTTCTTCAGCGTAAGTAATTACGTTTGGTTTTGGGTTTAAACTGCGAAATTCTTGGAAGTGGTAGCTAGCGGACAGCTCGCTATAAATCCGGACGAGGAAGCGCCAGCCTTCAATTACTCCGCGCGGCAAAAATAGACGGACAACAGCGGCGTGTGCCTAAGGGGAAGGTACACGTCTAGTACTTACTGACTTCGATCGCTTTCTTTATTTTGTCAATGTAAAACTAAAATTTCCGAGGTCACGACAATTCTAAGGACTAACGGAACGGAAACTATCGGACAAAATCTCGGGCTCGGAATATTCACAAAAAGTCTTGGGATTTCGGAACGTCTCGAGTCCCGGATTTAGATTTAGATCCCGACCTAACATGAGAAAACCACCTAAAGGTCTGGGTAGCTACAGACCTTTTCTCACACTCGGCTCCACAACTACTTAAGTCGCTCTCTTGGTCCGTTATATAATTAAGATTTTACATTTTTTACTTTACGTTTGCATCTGTACTACTCGACGACTTTGCAAATATAGAGGAGCTGCGGAATTCACCATTCTGTTGTTGACAAGTCAGGCGGTAAAACTAACTTTTACTTTCAATATTTGATAAGTTTTCTAGAGTGCCAGAAGTATACAGTTTGCATATCCAGAATTCCAGACACCCGCAGCAGATCGATACAATGAGTGCAGTTTTAACACGATCCCCTATGGGCTACAGTACAGACATGTGGAGGCTGCCCTACCTCAATGTAGGTGAGTTGGAAATATGTCCCACATTACGAAGCTTCTATTCGAACTGCACTACACAAAGCACAGCTGTTTGCCAAAACTGACTTTGATATAACCAGCTTAAGGTTGAATTTAGCGCTGTGAGGGCCGACAGCGCAGCGCTGGCTTCGCGCCAGTAATGCATCGGTGTCGTGCCTCAGTCGGGCTATTATTTCGTGGTGCAGGTAATGCCTGAAAGGATTCTCCATGGCAAAGTTCCAGAGAGAACTTTTGTTACTAAACCTCTAAAATAAAGAAATACGAATAAAATAGTACCACTGGCAAAGTTTACGAATACTCAATCGTATTAGAATACAATACATTGCCACACTAATTTTATTTCACTCTAGACGTTAAATAAAACCGGCCAAGTGCGCGTCGGGCCACGCGCAGTGTAGGGTTCCGTAGTTGTGAATGACAACTTTGAGTTCACACTCGCACCTCACAGTTTAACAACCAAAAGCATCTAACAATGAAAATTGTATGAAATTTTAAATTTTCCAGTACATTTTATAAGTTGGTTGCCTATAACTTTTAGTTTGTATTTAAATAAAATTATTTTAATACGGTTTTTATCGCGTTTATTACATTATTTATACACCTAACGTTTCGAGCACTTTACAGTGTTCGTGGTCGAAGTTTTGTTTGTACTTAGTACTCAGATAGTTTTCCTCTCAACTTCAGTATATATACTACTGCTGTAATTTTTTTCACGTATCCATATATAACCGTTTAGCAGATAGAGGGGGGGGGGGGGGGGGGGGGGGACACTTACCTCTAACAAAAATTTGCACTTTAAAACCAAATATTTCGGAAACGGATCCCTAAATCGAAAAATGGTGTTTTCACCCTCACAATATTTTTAAAGACCTATTTAAAAATACCCAACACGATGGGTTTGTATATAAAAAAAAAAATTTACTCCATCTTTACATGTATGGGAGCTACCCAAAAAAATTTTATTTTGAAGATTTTTTCTACCGTTTTTTTGGCATGATTAATTGTACATACCCATACCAAATTACAGCTTTCTAGTACTTATAGTCTCTGAGTAAAACCGCGGACCGATAGACAGACAGACATGGCGAAACTATAAGGGTTCCTAGTTTACTACGGAACCCTAAAAAGCAAATAGGTTTAGTTCTTTTGTCTCAATAGTTGACGAAAGGTTCGGCGTTTGTAACAGGACGCCAAATTTTTAAAATGATATTCATCATCAGCCTATACTTGTCCACAGCTGGACATAGGCCTCCCCAATTGCACGCCATCGAGATCTATCGTCGGCTACTCGCATCCAGCTCCTGCCAGCCAACTTGCGCAAATCATCACTCCACCGTGCCTGAGGACGTCCTACACTACGTTTGACGAGACGCGGTCTCCACTCAAGAACTCGTTTGCCCCAACGGTTATCGGTTCTTCGGTTAATATGGCCAGCCCACCGCCACTTCAGCTTGCCAATCCGATGGGTTATGTCGATGACCTTGGTTCTCTGCCGGATCACCTCATTTCTGATTTGATCCCGCAGAGAAACGCCGAGCATAGCCTTTTCCATAGCCCGCTGAGCGACCTTCAACTTGTGGACCAGCCGTGCCGTTAGTGTCCACGTTTCGGCTCCGTATGTCATGACGGGTAGGACGCACTGATTAAAGACTTTCGTCTTTAGGCACTGTGGGATCGACGAAGTGAAGACCTGACGTAGATTCCCAATCGCAGCCCAACCTAGCTGAATTCTTCTATTCACCTCGCTCTCGAAGTTTTTTCTACCTAGCTTCAATTTTTGCCCGAGGTATACAAATTTTTGAACAAACATTTTTAGCAATCGGTTCTGGTAGTACATGTTCGTTGAACATGACCTTGGTTTTATCCAAGTTCATCCGTAGGCCGATGCGTATAGAAGAGTCAGCCAGGTCATTCAGCATCTGTTGTAGGTCCTGCAGCGTTTGAGATGCAAGTGTACTCGCCATTGATGTTGATGCCACGTCGTTTCCAGTTCAGCGTCTTTAACATATCCTCCATTGCATTAGTGCACAACTTAGGAGATATTACGTCTCCTTGTCTCACTCTTCGATGCAACGGTATGGGACTTGTCTGCTGATTTATGTACTTGGACGGACATGGTGGCGGCCTCGTACATACATCTCATCACTTGGATGTATCCAATCTACTTGGCATCACTGTAGGGACTCCAGAACCGACAAGATTTCAATCGAGTCAAAGGCCTTCTCATAGTCCACAAATGCTAGAGCTAGACACAGGGGCTGATTATACTCTTCGGTCTTCTGTATAGTCTGCCTCACTGTGTGGATGTGGTCTATGGTGCCGTATCCGCTCCGAAACCCAGCCTGCTCTGATGGTTAGAATTCGTCAAGTCTTCGCGCAAGACGGTTCGTGATCACTCTTGAAAACAGCTTATAGACGTGGCTTAGACAGGAAATGGGTCGATTTCTTCAGCAGGGTTTTGTCTCCCTTTTTTAAGAACAGGACAACTACACTCCTACTCCACGTCTGCGGAGTTCTCCCTTCGAAGAGGACAGCATTAAAAAGATTTTGGAAATGAATTTATTCACTTCGAAATGACACCTGACTCGTTTTTGCTACTCGATATGAAATAATCACTGTATGCACTATCAATATCACTCGCAGTTAACATTACGAAAACACTCAGATCACAGATTGACAAACGCCCCGTCCGTTTCCTTCTCAATGGGGCGCCCATATATCTAAACTATCTAATAGACTTACCTCTGCGGCTTACGCTGTTAGGAAGATTAGACAGCTTACTGACGTGGCTACTGCTAGGCTTGTATACTTTGCATGTTTTCATAGTTGAATGGCTTATGGCATACTTCTGTGGGGAAAAGCCGCCGATAAAAAAATACCATATTTATATTACAAAATAGAGCAATCCGTGCTATTTACGGCCTAGGTCCGAGAGAGTCTCTTAGAGAATTATTCAAAGAAATAAATATTATGACAGTATCTTCTCGGTATACATTAGAAAATATAATACATGTTAGGAAAAATATTTCACTTTTCAAAAAAAACCGGCCAAGTGCGTGTCGGGTCACGCGCAGTGTAGGGTTCCGTAGTTGTGAATGACAACTTTGAGTTCACACTATTCACACTCGCACCTTACAGTTTAACGACCAAAAACATCTAACACTGAAAGTAGTATGAAATTTTACAGTTTCTAAGTTGGTTGCCTATAACTTTTTAGTTTGTACTTAGTACTCAGCTTTGATAGTTTTCCTTTCAACTTCAGTATATATACTACTGCTGTAATTTTTTTCACTTATCTATATATGACCGTTTAGCAGATAGAGGGGGGGGGACACTTACCTCTAACAAAAATTCGCACTTTAAAACCAAATATTTCGGAAACGGATCCCTAAATCGAAAAATGGTGTTCTCAACCTCACAATATTTTTAAAAGACCTATTTAACGATATCCCACACGATGGGTAAATAGTGAAAAAAAATTACTCCCCCACTTTACTTGTATGGGAGCTACCCTAAAAAAAAATTTTTTTCAAGATTTTATTCTACCACTTTTTTGCCATGATTAATATACATACTCATACCAAATTACAGCTTTCTAATACTTATAGTCTCTGCGTAAAACCGCGGACGGACAGACAGACAGACAGACAGACAGACATGGCGAAACTATAAGGGTTCCTTGTTTACTACGGAACCCTAAAAAATGTGATTTTGATTTGATAGACCATTACGTAATAAAAACAAATTGTTTTTTCCGCGGTATCGGCTTAGCAAATTTAGAGATTCGTTTTTGGGGAACTGTATACGCTATTCTAATACTTTCTATCAGTCCTTGAAATACCTGATAAAAAATTCAAAGCGTATGTTAAGCAGGTACTTTGTAACAAGGCATGTTACAGGGCTAATGATTTCCTAAATGACAAAAATATCTGGCCAGAGCTTGGCGCCGTTCCCTCATAATGTGTTGTAAGTATATTTAATGTTATGTTTTGGTACATTTTGTACTATAATTTTTTGACTTGATATCAATGATCCATTTCCTGTATAATTATGATTTCACATTTATTACTAATTCGCTACTTGACAATTTTCTAAAATATATTTTATAATATCTGTAGACTTATTTTAAACCCCCCTACAATTATATTTTTTTCAAAAAAACTTTATTTGATAAGAAAACATGATTTTTTTATCTTTTGGTTCGAAATTCGCGCTAAAACACTGTGTCACGTGACATTTCCATGTTATGACGTCACAACTCAATAAACAAAGCACGGCTAATACGGCGTTCTAACTGTTTTGAGGTGTAAATAAAACAGATTTAACTGGAATTGTGAAAATTACAAGTTACAAAACGTGTGCGGTGCCTATGCTTAGAAGTACGACAGTTAAATGTCCCAACAAATTGTTTATACACGTTTCTAAAAGTCCAGTCCTGCCACGCCGATACCCACAGTTTCCATCTGATAAGTCTGTGATATTCTTTTGCGCGGATCACTTTGATGTAAGTATTTAGAAGAAATCAATATGTTCGATTTTACAAAAATAAATTACACCTAACCTAACTTCTTACAATCATCACTAATCAAATCACTATCACTAATAAATAGTATAAAACAAAGTCGTATCCTGCTGTCTGTATGTATGTTTGCTTAAATCTTTTTGCGATCATAAACGAATCGACTTTGGGCTGCACTATTCGCTTTAATGTAGCCTGACTTCATAAATCGAAATATTTGAGCGATTTTTCTCCACTTTTTCTCAGCAAAATATAGAACTAAGGAGGCTCAAACCATAGTAAAGAACAAATATGGAGACATATATATAAGAGAACAAACGACTTGACGAGCTCTTGACGTTGATCACGTTGACTTTGACGTTTTGTTTATTGAGTTATGACGTCATACGAAGATTAATCATGGCCGCCACTTGTAGACCACAGATAAAAAAAACTGAGATTAATATTCCAAAAATAAAATATTAATAAATTGTTTTAATGCAAAAAACATATTGGATGATAATTGTTTAGTTATAAGCTACCACAAAAAATATATTTCATATTTTATTGCTACAACTGTCTAATACCGAATTCAATTTTAATTCATGACATGACAATGTAAGCTGGAGTCCATATATTACAAAACATATTATACAAAATTTATATAGGTTTGTGCATAGTGATGTTTAAAAAAGATAATTGTAAGCTTGACAATACATAAATAATATTTTGTGACATTAACAAACATGAATTGATTGAATGAAATGCATTGTAATAATAATTTAATTATAAGTTGATGATTATAAATTTGCATGCTATCCCTAATGGCTGATTAGGAGTGAAATAACCTTGTAACACCTTTCTTTGTACCCTACTCATATGCAAATAAACTTATTCTATTCTATTCTATTCCACTTTTAAATAGGTATGTCTTAGATTGTAAGTTGACGTCATTTGGAGAAAATGCGCTGAGCAGTTTGTTGCCGCTTCTTCTGCACTCCGCCTTGGAAGCGATGTAAACTTAGCCGTAAGTAAATTATTGACGTCAACAATAATATATATTTGTAAACTAATAGTAAATATGAAAAAAATTGACGTTCACTAAATGATATTGAAATATCTTACGATGAATAAAATGATTGACTATTACACTCACTCACTGTGTGGAATAGAATACATATCGGTGAGCAGGATGGAAGACGTCTGAGCGAGACGGAAGATGTGTGTGAGCAGGACAGAAAATGTTCTAGAAAGTTCTAGAACATTGAAATCTAATTGTAATAAACTACTAATTTTGTCTTATGATGATTGAATAAATACATATTATTCCACTTTCGTAACTTTGTAATATCACATAAACGTAACTGTCACAAAGCTCCGAGACTGAATAGCGGTTCGTTGTAGATAATATGTAATTCTGAGTGATTCCGGCATGACTGATCTGAAAAATGATTCTTTAGAAAGAATAGCTCGAGTCTGACCTTGACGAGGCTGAGCCGGATGGCGAGGCTGGTGCGGTCGGAGGGGTTGGCGCTGGTGGTGTCCAGCAGCTCGCGCACGTGCTGCAGCTGGCTGCTAGCGCTCTGGGCCCACGCCGCGCCGCCTTCGCGCACTGCCAAACTGCTCTCCGCGGACGTAACCCTGCGATACACATTTGTTTAAGATTAACGACTTTTGAGGTGGAGAAAATTGTAGAGAAGAAGGTGATAAAATAAGTTCTCGTCGAGGGCCCCGATATTTGCTTACTTATTACTAGTTAAGACAGCGTACCTGTCGCGCAGGTCCTGCACGGCGCGGTCGGTGCAGCGCCAGCGCTCGTCCAGCAGGTCCAGCTGCTCCTGGATGTCCAGCGCCAGCGGCGCGCCGCACGCCGCCACCACGCCGCGCCCGGCCGCCCGCGCCGCCGACACCTGGCGCGCGCGCAGCGGCATCTGCCGGTCCAGGTCGCGCAGCTTCTGCTTCAGGTCCTGACAAACGACTATGTCTGGCGTCACATGGTAATAAAGGAAAACAGGTATTTGAAATCTGGAGTCCACACGAAAACTCCGAAAATATCACTCAAAAAAGACTGTTTGTCAAAGTCCGGCGAACTCATCGTGCAGTTCACTTTTAAAGCTGCGACATACCTTCAAGGGCGCGTCGGTGTCGGCCACGGCGTCGAGCGCCGAGTCCAGCCACTCGCCGCAGCGCTCCAGCGCCGCGTACAGCGCGGCCCACTGCGCGCGGCCGGCGCACCACGCGTCGTAGCGAGCGCTGTAAGCGGCTTGAAGCTGCGCTAACTCGGCGTGCAGTTTGTCGCGCACGCGCCGCGCCTGCTCGGCGCCGGGCTCGCGCGCGCGCGACAGCTCCTTGTCCAGCTCCGACAGCGTGTCTTCGATGCTCGTGATAGACGCCTTCACTTTCTGTGTAGCGAAACGTTTCGGTTATATCTCGTTGTTCACCTATGCTTCTCAAAGAATCGAACTAGATAAAAAAAACTTGCAAATAATTAAGTAAGCAGTGCTCTTTTCAGGGTTCTGTAGTAAACAAGGAACCCTTATAGTTTCGCCATGTCTGTGTGTCCGTGGTTTTACTCAAAGACTATACGTACTAGAAAACTGTTAGTTGATATGGGTATGTATATTAATCATGGCAAAACATGGGTAGAAAAAAATGTTAAAAAAAAATTTTAGGGTATACAAGTAAAGAGGGAGTATTTTTTTTTTCATATAAACCCATCGTGTTGGGTATTGTTAAATAGGTCTTTAAAAATATTGTGAGGTTGAGAACACCATTTTTCGATTTAGGAATCCGTTTCCGAAATATTTGGGTTAAAGTGCAAATTTTTGTTAGAGAAAAGTGTCGCCATTTTTTTTATTAAAAGGTATTATAATGAACGCACCGCCAGCGCGTCCTCCTGCAGCGGGAAGTCGTCGAACTGCCGGCCGCCCAGCGGCGGCGCGGCCAGCGCGGCGCGCGCGCCCGCCACGCCCGAGCGGCAGCGGTTGCAGCGCGTCACCAGCTCGTTCGTCGCTTCCTGCATATTGACAAGCGATGCATTTTCAATCTCACACATATAGTACATACTTTTCTTTACGAAGACGCGACCCACCAACTAGCGGGATTTGTGACACGTAAAGCAAAGTTCTTTAACGACCCGGAAATTACTATAATTTTATTTAATTGCTTTGTAAGATCATTAATAGAATATTGCAGAGTGGTCTGGAACCCACTAATTCAGGTTCATTCTGACCGGTTAGAAAGAATCCAAAAAAGGTTTTTATACCATCTTACGTTTGCTAAAAACTTATGTCACAGTTTGGAGTCATACGAGTCCAGGCTCGCATATTTTGGTGTTACTCCTCTTCATCAGAGACGAAATACAGCGGATATTCTTTTCATGCAAAAACTAATTAGCGGCGTCATCGATAGTCCTGAATTGCTTAAGAAGATTAAAATTTCGACACCACGCACCAGTAGCCGGCTTATTAATAGAAAAACTTTTCTTATTCCACTCACTCGAACATTGTACATTGAGAACTCGCCGATCATTCGCATGTGTTCTGCATATAATAATATCTCTGCAAAGTTTGATATATTTAGTGCATCGGCCAACACAATTAAGAAAATTATGCTTTCTGAAATTTAAATAGTTAGAATTAAAATTTAATCAGTGTATCCTACATAGTGCATGTCGTGTTCACATCAAGAAGACCCGTCACTTTCAAATGTTCAATTGTGTGCTATCTTGATTATGTATGAAATTGTGTCATGTCAGTTTTGTGAACCAAAAAAAAAACAGGTGACCGATTGGATGTGATGTAACCATCTCTAGCAATTATCACGTACTAAACGCACGCTTCGTGCATGAAAGTATGGATCACAATATTTTTGAGAAAAAAAAAGAGAATAAGCATGCAACTCCGCAATCGCCGCTGCATGCCACAGCACGGTGGAGCCGTATTACACCTCTCCGTAAACGAAAAACGCTAGTGTTTCACGCGACAACTGGCACATCGCGCAAAGACGCGCCTCCGTAAATGTGCTCTAGGTGAACCTCGCTCTTATTTCTTCTGACAGTCGAAGTTTAAAATTTTGTAACAATAAGCGTCATATTTCTGACAAATATATAATAGTAAATTTTATACAGGTTGTAAGTGATCAATTACACACCAGGTATGTAGGCGTACGAACGAGTGAAGTGAACGAGGGCGCCTATAGTTTGGGGGCGTAATTAATCATATGCTTTTCATCATGATTGCGAGGAAATATATTTACAATTTGCAACAAACAATAAAACAAGTAAATGCGCGCTTAACTTTTTAAGGTTCCGTAGTTAATTCGGAACCCTTATAGTTTCGTCATGTCGGTCTGTCTGTCCATCTGTCTGTTCGTCCGCGGTTTTACTAGAAAGCTGTAATTTGATATGGGTATGTATTTAATCTTGGCAAAAAAGTGGTAGAAAAAAAATTTATATTTTTTTAGGGTAGCTTTCTATACAAGTAAAGAGGGAGTAATTTATTTTATACAAACCCATCGTGTTGGGTATTGTTAAACAGGTTTTTAAAAAATATTGTGTGGTTGACAACACCATTTTTCAATTTAGGGATCTATTTCCGAGATATTTGGTTTTAAAATGCAAATTTTTGTTAGAGGTAAGTGTCCCCCCTCCCTTTATCTGCTAAACGGTTATATATGGAAACGTGGAAAAAATTGCAGTATATATACTGAAGTTGAAAGGAAAATTATTAGAGCTGAAATTAAAACGTTATAGGTAACCAACTTATAAAATGTACTCGAAAATGTAAAATTTTATGCAATTTTCATTGTTAGATGTTTTGGTCGTTAAACTGTGAGGTGTGAATGTGAACAGTGTGAACTTAAAGTTGTCATTCGCAAGTACGGAACCTTATACTGCGCGTGGCTCGACACGCACTTAGTTAGTTTTTTATATGACCTTGCGCTCTTGATGCATTGAGCCATTGCGTTGGCCAGTGTGTTAGGTTTAAAAATAAAAATAAATTTAGGAGTCGATGCGTGGGGTGCGGCCGCCTTCGATTTTCAAATTTACTTACCTATCTAAGGATGTAAATCGAACTAACAATCCGGATTTTGAGTTATAAATACTACCTCCTTTCAGAGCTTGTATGATGAAAAAATTGATGCAAGTGACTCACGGGTTTGTTGTGTTTGTCGTGCGCGGCTGGAGCCGGCGCGGGCGCGGGCTCGGGCGCGGGCACGTCGTGCCGCTGCGCGAGGCGCGCGAGCGCGGCCAGCGCCCCGGCCGCCGCCTTCTCGGGGAACGCCACGCGCGCCGCGCGCAGCGCCCGGCACAGCGCCTGCGCGCGCGCCGCACAATGGGCCCGCGACACCACCTGCACGCACGGGATACGATATAACAAAAAGAAAAATGACACTATTAACTTGTGCGACTCCAATCAGCCTCCCACCTCGTCTCTAGTGATGTTCCCGGCGCCGAGCCAGCGCTGCAGGTCCTGCACGAGCGCGGTGAGCTCGTTGACCTCGTCCTCCGCCTGCAGCGCGGCGTTGCGCTTGCTCTCGATCTCCGACATTACCGTCGACCATTTGTTGCGCAGCTTATCCTGTTCAACAAAAACAAACAGTTCAGCATCCAAATTCAATTGATGGTTTATGGAATGCACACCATTAAATGGCAGCACCGGATGAAAAGTTCTCAGAAGTCGCTGTCATTGTATATAACGAGCAGTGTGAAACATATCAGCCAGTAAGCCAGTTTATACAGAAACAAACTGCTAGTCAACAAGTCTTATAAGAAAGAAATTAAGGACTGCGTACGCATTTCTAAAAAAGTCCAAAACATTCACCTGCAAGAACGACATCAAAACGCATCTAGTTATTATATACCGCAGATATTCAGTATTAGTTTCATAATTCATAAATGAATACACACAAATCTAGCGTACCTGGAAGTGCGTCTGTATGTAGTCGGCCAGCCTCGGGTCGTGACGGTGCTTGTCGTACACCAGCGAGTCGCCGCGCGAGATGAGCGCGGCCGCGGCCGGCGCCAGCGCGCCCAGCTGGTTCTTCAGGATCTGTGCCCATCGCAACAGCATTGGAGATTTTATTTTTATTTTATTAGGTACAATCACAGATTTCAGAACCTATTCTAGTAAATTTACACTCTACATAGGTACCACAATAATTCTGAAATCCTACATTAGATTGTACACAAAAACTTTATAAAGTACTAGCTGTTACCCACGGCTTCGCCCGCGTAAAATATAGCCTATGTCCTTCTCAGTATCCTCACCTGTGTATGCCAAATTTCATGATGATCGGTTCAGTAGATACGGCGTGAAAGCGTAACAAACAAACTCACTTTCGCATTTATAATATTAGTTAGGATAGGATTAAGATTAAGATAATACATGCAAATACATTAAGTGAAAACAAAAGAAGGACTAAGAGAAAATGTAACTTTACTGTAAACATAACTTTATTAAATGTAAATGAACTTTGAAAATAAAAAGAAAATAAATTGAAAATATAACAGTATTAAGTATTTCCATTGTTTCTGGCTAGTGGCACAATAAACAACTGTGGAATCCTGGTTGGAAAGATGGTTGTAGTTACTACATAACAAAATCACTGACATCGCGTTCGAGGAGGCTAGTCGGCAATTAAACTTCCCCACATCACGTTGTACGGGTTATATACATATAAGAAAAAGTGAAAGATTATTTTTAAGGGGTGCGGGAATGGTAGATCTAAAAACTTTGTTAATGGTAACAAAAAGGGAGTTTATTGCGTCAAACACAAATAAACAACAATTAAACCAATAAGTCAAATTATAAAATAAAAGTAAAATTAAGAATAAAATGGTTTGCGAAAGGAAAGTAAAATTAAATGGTAAAATGGTATGAGCACACGCGACGAGAACTAAATGGTATTGAGAACTCGCGAATGGTTCGAAGGTTGATGGTGCACTAACTCAGAATTGAAATAAAATTAATTTCGGGCGCAGCGTCAATATGCTGACGGTGCATCCGCGAGCAATCGATGTAGGTCAATGTAGGTAAACCGTACATATTCCCGGGCGAGAAAAATAACTAAAGTAAGAAATGATATGGTGGTGACTTAATGCGATGGTAACAAGGGTGAATCAATATTTGGTGATTGACAAGGTGATTGGGCAAAATATTATTTTAAAACTACAGTCTCTAATAGTCCGATTGGTTAAATGATTCACTAAATTGGTAACGACATCTTGGGGAGGTAGCCCTATCCACACGCGCACTAAATTTTGCGACCTTTTCACTCACACTTACACAAGGGGAAGACTTATCACTAACACAAGGGAGGTTTGGATCACTGACATTATGAGCCGAGCACTTATCACTAGGATCACTCACTTTTACACTTACGCACTGAACGCCGGAAGAGCCTGTGGCGTCAGCGTCGCGGCCGCTAGCAGCGCGCCGCTCCGCACGCGCCTTGCGCGCCCGCCGGCACGCCCACACGATGATGACGACTGCTATTACGCTCACTAATACGTAGCTAATGACGTAATGGTGTACGTCATGGTATGAAATTTGATCCGAAATACCTTTTTCCGATTTTATTTGTTCGATTTGGTTTCCGATGGTTTTCAGATCTTCCTTTAGCTGATATGGTTCGACATCATAAGTGACGTTGGGCATCGACACATTCAGAACATGGTTAACAGGTGGGATCTCAGGTGAAAGAATATCTGGTTTGATGGTTAACTGACTGGTTAGCGATTTGTGAGGAAAGATGGTAAGTGAATCACCTTTGACCACACAGTCTTGTCCCAAAGTGATCACGCCTGCCTGAGTAAGAGTCTCTGTCGTGATCTGGTTACCACAGATGACTCGAATTGAGCAAACACCGCAACAGGAAAATAAGTAGGTATTAACTCTGTGAAGCTGGAGCCAAGAATTACTACAGGAAAGAGTATTAGTTTTGCATATATTGTTTGTAGAGCTTTTTATGCAAGGAATCTGATCAGTCTCCAATTGGTAAAGAGGACTATGTAGCGAACATAAATATATGATTTCGTCTGATTGAATGCAGTTGTTAAAGTCATTGTCCGACATTGGAACGTATATGTCTTCTTGCAAGTTCATCGCAATATGATCAGTTGTTGGCACTAGGGTTACCATAGTTTCGTTTATTTGTCGCGGGATAGGAATTATTTTGTAAATATCGTAAAGACTTCTGCTCACTAATGGTATTTTGATTTCTAATAAAAGGTATTCTCTGGTGATTCTCGTGCGAACTTTAAGTAGCCGATAAATTTTCGATAAGTTGGCTTGTATATTATCGATAGGTAAGGACAGATCCTTGGAAAGATGACTCATAATAATGTTCAGTTGATAAAGAAGTTGTTCGGGAGACAAGATGTGAATATTAAAATTTCCATAAACGATATTGGTGATGGTGTCAAGAAGAGTGTCTTGGATGGTTCTCAAGTCGTTCAATATATTGGTAGCAATTATGGATGACATCGCGAAGTCAGTGGCTTCAGAAACGTCTTGGACTTTAGACTCTAAGTTCCTTGCCGCGTTTTGAAGAGATATTAGATGCTGGTTAAAAATCTTGTGTTGCTTGTCCATGGTACTCTCCGTTCTCTTCAGCAAGTTGTATTCAGCTTCAACAATAGATGTTTGGTTTTTCCATAAGCTAGCAAGATGTTTCTGGTTACTTTTCAATAAACCGATGTCCTTACTGTATTGTTCGGCGAAGTTCTCATCTAAAATTCCAAACAACGTGTGGGCAACGTAACCGACACCGTTTATCAGTCCGCGTCGCTGCCTGGAGTGCGGTGACCGGGGTGTGAATTGCTGACCGAGTAGAATTTTATTATAATGATTATACTCCTCGTATTTATGATGTAATTGTAACAGGATAACGTCGCATTGTAATTTTTGCTTGGAGTTAAAACATATGTTTTCCAAATGGTTGAGATACTTGTTGATTAATTCGTCATTTTGCCAATATGGTTCTAAGTCGTAATAAACTATCAATTTCCACTCGTCACGAATCAGAAACATAGAAGAGAGTTTGTCGAAATAGAACATGCTCTGATTATTTTTTAACTTCGATATGTTATAATCCGCTCTGATGTGAGTAATTAAAAACATTAGGAGTGTAAATAATAGCGACAAATAATTGCACGATTTCTTGGTTCGTCGTCTCGTTTCAGGGGCGGCACTAGTGATGACGTCGGGCACGTTGTCACGTTTTACGTCAGACGCAACGTCAGAGGTGGCGTAGTCCGTGTTATCGGATACCATTGGTTGTTCCGGCTGGTTGTCATGAACGGGTAAAACAGACAATTTGAGGACGGGTCGCTTCATTAATCCATTCTTGGTTTTAAGGGTGACAACTCTGGTGTAGCCGTCCTTTCCCGGATGTAGCTGTACGACTCGGCCTAATGCCCATTTTCCTGGTGGTAGATTGGCATCGTTAATTAAAACAATATCGTTGATCTTAATGCTCTTACTTGGTGTTCTCCACTTACTTCTCGATGTCAACTGGGTAAGATATTCAGTTTTCCATCGTTTCCAAATATCTTGAAATATCTTTTGAGTGAGTTGCCATCTGGTACGTGCATCTCTTTCAGTTTCTACAATGGTTAATACAGGCCCGCTGGCAAGAAAATGCGAGGGAGTTAGGTAGTCCAATTCATCGGGATCTTCGGTAAGGGGACAGAGCGGCCGAGAGTTAAGACACGCTTCAATTTGAGTAAGAACGGTGGTAAATTCTTCAAAAGTGAGTTTCTGCTCGCCGACTACTCGCTTCAGGTGGTATTTAACACTTTTAATCCCGGCTTCCCAAAATCCCCCCGCGGAGGGGAAGGAGGGCGCGTTGTAATGCCAATGAACACCCATTTCTGCGATTTCTGACTTAAAATCGTTACCGAAGACCTGGTGGAGCTCATCTAGCTCTTTCGTAAGAACGCGGCTGGCTCCCAAGAAGTTGGTACCATTGTCACTATAAACGTCTTGTGGTGATCCTCTTCTAGAAGTCATCCTACGCAAAGCCGCTAAGAAAGACGAAGTGGTAAGGTCGGAGACTAATTCTAAGTGTACGGCTTTGGTTACCATACATATAAATAATACGACATATCCCTTGGTGGTCTTCGACCCGCGACCTTTATTGGTTTTTATGTAGAAATAACCCGTTAAATCACATCCAATTTTTGAAAATGGCCTTGAGACGTTGGTTCTCGATACTGGTAGCTCTCCCATGATTGGTTGTTGAATGTGAGGGTTGTGTCGCCGACATTTTACACACAAGCGGAGCCGTTTTTTGGTAGCTCGGTTTCCGCTTAAAATCCAATAATTCTGTCTCAAGATGGCAGATGTTAGTCTCGCACCTCCGTGTAGAGATTGTAGATGGGCTTGGTCTATTAGTAATTCGGTTACTCGATGGTTGTATGGTAATATTATTGGATGTTTCAAATTTTCACTAATGTTGGCATTTCTTAATCTCCCGCCTACGCGTAAAATTCCGTTTTGATCGAGGAATGGATTTAAGTTAAGAATTTTACAATTTTTATTAAGGTTTTGTTGGTTTTTTAATTTGTCAATCTCGTCTGCAAATTCCAGACGTTGGGTATTTTTGATAATTATGTTTTTTGCCCTGTATAATTCTTGGGTGGTTAAATAAGGTTCATGGTTCTTATTACGTAAACGCATCGTCCAAGCAAGAATACGTATGACTCGCGCCAAGGAGCTATGTTTTGAAATTAGATACTGTATGATGTTGTCGTCAGGTCTATGACTAACTAAATTGGTTTGTTTACGTTCGTCGACCTTTTTCATTTCTTCTTCGGTTGTATATAATGATGTATTAGGGTGAAGGTGGTCCACGTTAGGAGATATCAGCCATGTTGGCCCTTGCCACCATAATGGATGTTGTTTTAGTTGCGATGCGTATAGACCTCTACTAGCACAGTCGGCGGGGTTTTCTTCCGACTTAACGTATCTCCAACAGTTAGCGGGCATGACATCAGTTGTCTTTCTGACCCGATTTGCAACAAATGGTTTCCAACGGCTTGGTTCTCCATTAATCCATCCTAACACTACCATCGAATCCGTCCAACCGTAAGTGTTGATGTTGTAATCGGTTAAGCAATCCTTTACTTTTTGCATAAGTCTACTTAACAGATGAGCGCCGCATAATTCTAGTTTTGGTAAACTAATTGGTTTACTGACAGGGACAAGGCGAGCCTTTCCGATGAGAAAGACAACGGATGGCGATTCTTTTCCGGTTATTTTGCAATATATTACACAGGCATACGCCTTATTAGAGGCGTCACAAAACCCGTGTAATTCAATGCTGTCTCGTTCTTTCGTGCCAAGCCATCGCGGTAATCCCAGTTGTTTAATTTCGTGGATGTCGTTTTTTATTTTTATCCACTCTTTGCAGATATCTTCTGGTAGTTTACCGTCCCAATCTATTTCTTTTTGCCAAACAGATTGGAAGAGTAATTTTAATTTGGTGGTAAGTGGTGACAAAAATCCAAGGGGGTCGAAGAGTTTCGATATATCCGATAAAAGTGACCTTTTGGTAGGATGGCAGTCTGAAAATGTATATTTTGATTCAAAGCTAAATATGTCTTCATGAGGAGTCCAGCGGAGTCCTAAGGTTTTTGTTGGTTCTTCTTGCTGTTTAAAGTCAAAGTGGTCGTTATCTGAAGTTTGGTTTGGTAGTAATTCCTTTATATTCGATCTCCATTTTCTAAGATTAAAACCGGCTGACATAAAAAGTTTGATGAGATCCTGTTGTAAGGCAATTCCAATCGATTTATCAAACACGCCGTGTAAGACATCATCCATGTACATAGATTCTTCTAGAACCTTAGTGGCCTTGGTTTGCTGGTATTTCGACCGTTCGTCACTAGCGAGTTGCTTTATGGTCATCATCGCCAAGAATGGTGCTGATTTTGTCCCATACGTAACCGTGGTCAGCTGGTATTCCTCGATAGGATGGGTTGGTGTGTCTCGCCAAACGATCATCTGGTACTTCTGGTCATCTTCATGCATCCGAATTTGACGGTACATTTTCTCTAAGTCTGCAACGAAGGCGTAAGGGTATTGTCTCCACTTCAGAATTAAAGATTGAAGGTCCTGCTGTAAGTTAGGGCCTACTTCCATTAAATCGTTTAGACTATAACCTCCTGTCATCTTGGCGGAAGCATTAAAAACGACTCTAAGTGCAGTGGTAGTAGAGTCTAAACGCAACACGCTATGATGTGGTAGGTAGATTGCCGGTGTTTGGTTACTGGCGCCGGCGGCTGGTTTCATATGTCCCAAAGAGCGATATTCATTTATAAATAATTTGTAATTCTGTTCTAATTGTTTATTTTTGGAAAATTTCTTTTCTAGCTGTCGGAATTGAGCTATCGCTAATGGTTTCGATTTGCCCAATTTTTCCTCAAAATCTGGTTTTAAAGGTAATCTGACATGATACCGCCCTTCCTCGTCTCTTCTGGTGGTTGCTTTATAGAACGTGATGCAGCGATCGTCAGCTTCGGACAAAGATGTTTGTTGCGAAATATCCTCCATATCCCAAAACTTTCGCAGTTCATCTATTTGGTTAATAACGACGTTACAGTGGAAAGTTGGTTGAATACTTCCGCATAAAATCCACCCTAATTTAGTCTCTTGTGCGACTGGTATAGATGGACTAATTTTTATAATCCCGCTCATTAGTATTAAGGCATAAACATCGACGCCTAAAAGTAAATCAATTTGTCGACTTACGTAAAACTGGGGGTCAGCTAGAGGTATGGTGTCTAGAAAACTCCAATTTGGCTTTTTAAAAGATTGGTTTGGTAAATTATGTATTAACTTATTCATTATAAATGCATCAATGCATAATGAAAAGTCGTTATGTAGTGAAAACATCTGTATTGTTAAGATGCCTTTACAGTTATTTTCTTTGGTACCGACTCCGAATATAACACCTTTGCAACGTTTTCGTGGTAAACCTAATCTTTGGGCAGCATTTTCGGAGATCAGGGATGTTTGAGCGCCGGCATCAATGAGACAACGCATGGTGTGGTGTGTTCCATCTGCAGCTTGGACCCCGATCAATGCTGTTGCCAAGAGAGTATCTCTGTCTGCTACACAGTCTTGGGCCGCGTGACATAATTTTCGGTCATTACTCGTACTGACGTTGGTGGACGGTTTCACAATTTCTTTGTTTGTCGAGAACATGCCGTGAATCAGCGAATTGTGATTTTCATTGCAAAAGCGACAAGTTTTGCTTGATACGCATTCTTTGCCTTGGTGATTAATCAAGCAATTTTTGCATAATTTAAATTTTGAAATTGTTTTTTGTTGAATCTCAGGCCTAGATTCGCGAAAAGTTTTGCAATAATATATTGCGTGATTTTCTTTACAATGAGGACATTTGGTATTTTCCACGTGTAAAGATTTAAATGAAAATGGTTTGGATGCTTTGGTATGTTGGTTGTATGGTTTTCTTAAACGGGATTCGTCCGATGTTGTTGGTTTAACAGATTCTTGTTTACGTCTAGAGACTTCCAGGGATGTGAATTTCATTTCTAGAAAACGCAAAAGTTCTTCCAGTGTTGGTAGCTCTTTCGGATTCTTGAGACCTTCTACATAGTCGCAAAGAGACTCCGCGTCTAACTTTTGAGACAATAGATGCACGATGAGCGGATCCCACGATGATATGTCGACTCCTAACCTCTGGATAGCATGCAAACACTCGTTGGTGGTATCGTGCAGTCTCTTGATTGAAACGGAGTTTTGGGATTGAATGGTAGGTAGACCTAAAAGTGTATTGAGATACGAAGTGAAAATCAATTTTTTGTTATTATAACGATGGTTTAGTATTTCCCAGGCTATTTGGTAATTGTCGGAACTAATGCCAAGATGTTGAATTAGTTTTTCTGCTTCGCCCTTTAGTTTACTTTTCAGAAACTGAAGCTTTTGAGCGCTCGACATGGACGGATTGTTATGGATGGTTTCAACGAATAAGTCCTTGAACGACGTCCACTGTTGGTAGCTGCCAGTGAAAACTTGAATATCCATCCTGGGGGTGGTCTGATCTCTGTGGGACACAGACCACATTTTAGCGTTGATTGACTTCTTCATGTGGGTGTAATACTCTTCATACTTAGAGAACTGCGCTTCATACGGCTTGTGGTCACCGTCTAATTCACTATCGATCTCCCAATGCAAGGAGTCGATAATTTGCCAGCGAGAATGCAGCATCTTGAGTGCGTCCTCAAACTCCCATTTGTCCGTCAACGCGTTGATGTCGATATTAGAAATAGTTCGCGAAAATGCCTTGAAATTGCTGGTTTGTTTTCGCAACAATTCGTCTAATCTATTATTTATTCCTACTTTTTTCTTGGTACCTGTAATAAAAGGTTCAGAAACCGAAGGAAAATTTAATGGGGTGGCGGGTTTTAAAATTGGGGTAGATGGTTTTAAAATTGGGGTAGACGGACGACTATCTTCTACTTGGTAACCCTGTATAAAATGCCTAGCCTGGTTATAAAATTCATTGGTTCGTTCAAAATCTTTGTTATCGAAATAAGTATGGTTTTTATCAACAATTAAATTACATAACTGCAAATGGTTAGTCTGGAACTCTTCCCAGTAATTATCAAGAGTCTCCAGCTTCCTCCTGATTTTATCTGGTGTTTTACGATCACTACTATCTTTCTTAAAATTAGTCAGCAGCTGGTCCATTGCTGCCATGATCTGGTTCTGGGTTGCTAGCAAGCCTTCCATGGTTATAGAAAAATCAAACAAGTTTCAAAAAGGAAAGATCTTACTTGAGATTTTCAGCTTACGCTGGTCGTATGAGCTCCTGGTTTGCTCAACACTGGTGACTGGTTACGGTGAACTGCAAGTGCTGCCCAGCAATGGTAACGCTAGACAATGGTGCGGCCTAGTCCTGGTGACGACTAGACCTGGTATCCTGGTTCTGGTTACTTCAACGATAGTTCGTACGCACTGAACTGGTAACGATCGGCACTGGTTTCACTTAGTGTCCTCTCGACGCGTATAAGATAAATTCTCTTAAGACGGAAAATACTATATTAACACTGTCGGGATAGGAACTAAGCTATAACTCGAAGGACCAAATTATATGTACGGGTTATATACATATAAGAAAAAGTGAAAGATTATTTTTAAGGGGTGCGGGAATGGTAGATCTAAAAACTTTGTTAATGGTAACAAAAAGGGAGTTTATTGCGTCAAACACAAATAAACAACAATTAAACCAATAAGTCAAATTATAAAATAAAAGTAAAATTAAGAATAAAATGGTTTGCGAAAGGAAAGTAAAATTAAATGGTAAAATGGTATGAGCACACGCGACGAGAACTAAATGGTATTGAGAACTCGCGAATGGTTCGAAGGTTGATGGTGCACTAACTCAGAATTGAAATAAAATTAATTTCGGGCGCAGCGTCAATATGCTGACGGTGCATCCGCGAGCAATCGATGTAGGTCAATGTAGGTAAACCGTACACACGTTGTAGCATGAATCAAATAAACTAAAGCGCTGTTTTAATATATACAACCCCTAGGCTACAAACACGATATTGGGAAAGGGAAGGAGAGAGAAAAAGAGAAAGAGGTAGAGAGAGAAAGAGACAGAAACAGAGAGAAGGAATCTCCATAAAAATCAGAGTGATCAAAAGCATACCAATCTCCATAAACATCAGAGTGATCAAAAGCATACCAATCTCCATAAACATCAGAGTGATCAAAAGCATACCTCGAGCCGCTTGGCGGGGTCGCGCTCGGCGTCCACGCCGCGCACGGTGAGCAGCATGACGTCCATGCGCCGCGACAGCTGCGCCGCCTCCGCCTCGAAGCCCAGCAGCGCCGCGTCGCACGCCGCGCCGAACTGCGAGGACAGCGACGACGCCGGCGACGACGGCGACGACGGCGGCGACGGCGGCGACGCCGAGCGGGGCGACGACGGCTGCAACGCATTCTCGTGTACAGCAACCAAGTTAGTGAGAGGAGGATGTAGTGTCTCACTAACTTGGCCACCAGAACCGAGGGACACACATCCCAAACGAATCTCATTGTAGCAAGTATGAATTTTATCCGCACACGTATGAACCAACCCTAATGTCTCACTTAAAAGCTCATGATACCACGGTCGCCCAACTGGTGGCACTAGCGTGAGCTATATTAGCAATAGCAATTTACTTTAATATAATTATGAAAAGTATAAAATTATTTATTTTCGTAGTGTCTAAAAGTTTTAGATACAACGAAAATAAAAAGAAAACCATTTAAAGCCAACCTCGCCATCGGTCCGTTGGTACCGCTCCTGCGACTTGAGCCTCTCCCTGCTGAGCGGTATGTGCGAGGCGGCGGGGCTGGCGGGCTTGGCCAGCTTGGCGGGCAGCTTGGGCGACATGCCCACCACCGTGGCCTTGCCCTCCTTCAGCGGTGTGGAGGTGCTCAACGGCGCGGACGAAAACTCCGACACGTTCGATGTACGCAGCTGTAATCACGTCACACATGCAACATGGTCTCTTCCCGCCCTGCGGCACGGCACCCGCCCTATCGCTGTCTTATTAAGGAACGAAATAGCGATAGTTTCTAGCGCGATAAAGAGAGCTTTAGGGATGCCATGCTACTGGAGCTGCGGTCTTACACTTCGTGAAACATCCGGCCGTTAATTTTCAGGTTAATTTTTCAACAGTCACAATGGTCGATTAACATGCAAGATTTAGTTTCGCATCAAATAAATGTTAAGTACATCAATATGGCAGGTTTTAAACAAAAAGACAACTCATTTCAATTATGGCGTACAATGTCGGTACGCCTAGCGTTACATACAGAACGATAAATGTGCAGTTACTTAACAACATTATACATCAAGAAGAATTAGGTCAAATTGCTAACTAACATCCAAATCTATTATTAAAACAGACGTGTTATACGAATCACGACGGAAAAAGGTAGTCCACCCACTTAACTAAGAGAGGCTGAAAGGAAATAACAGGGTTCACGCAATTTGTTGGTGGGTACCTGCGAGGACTCCTCCACCTCCGAATAGATAGCTTCGTCGTCCAGCGGCACCTCGCACAGCGGGCTGTCCGGCTGCCGGTCGGCGGGGCTGTCGGCCGGCCGCGGCTGCAGGTCGGCCTCCTTGTCAGCCGACAGCGTGTCGGTGGCCGACGGCTCCGGCAGCGCCGCCTGCTCCTTCGGCACATCGTCCAGAATCAGGTACTCGTTCACTTCGTCACATAACAGCTTCTTCTGAGCATCTTTGTGTTTCGCGGCGGTGGCGTACTCCGCTTCACCACCTTCTTCCATCGGCGTGGGCGGAGGCGTTCTCATCGACACATCTTCTCCGCCGCACGGAATCACATCTGGGATATCAATTCTCACTTTAGTACGTCTCGGCCGTTCTGGCTCTTTGTTCTTGTGCTTCAAGATACCGAGCGTCGGAGTCATTCGTTCTTCCAGCATTTTGACTTCGATAACGAAGGTTTTAGGTTCCGAGCCGAGGTCAACCGACGGTCTCTTCTCCACAGCGTCTATGACAGTGTCTTCGACAACTTCAACGGTTTCCGCGTTCTGAGGGACGAACTCTACCACCGTCTCGACGTGGTCTGCTGACTCTGATACAGTGGACTTGACGATCTCGTGAGTTTTGACCACCACGTGGCACGCGTCCGGCTCGGCTGCTTTACTCGCAGGCTCCTTGGCGGTGATGGTGTTCTTGGATATCTGCGTGAACAGCTCGCTGTCTTTGAGCAGGTTGAAGGTGCTGCTGTTGCTGCCGGACGGAGTGGCGGGCGTGTCGGGCGTGGCGGGCGCGTCCGGGGCGGCGGGCGCGTCCGGGCCGGCCGGCCCGTCCGCCGGCCGGCGCTCGAGCGAGGAGCCGCGGCTGCCCTGGCGCACGGCGCGCCGGATGGGCACGGGGCTGTTGAGCGCCAGCGGGATCTTGGACTTCTTGCCGTCCGGCTTGTCGTCGGGCGCGGGGCTGTCGAGGCGCCGCTTGATGGTGTCGGACACGCTCTCGTACTCGCCGGGCGCGCGCGCCTGCAACAAGCCGCACACTGTACGCGCCGAGCGCTGGCCGTCGACATGTTAGTGCGATATGTTCCGACTCACGTAAATGCCCCGAAGCGCCGTGCAAGCGATGTCCGTGAATGTTTAATGTTGTGAGAAGCCACACGATACACCGACACCGAACTGCACTGTATTTACATTTAGTATTTACAATCACACAGCAAAAATGCCGACGTTCCGGCCACAAAATACTTAGAGCACAGAAGACCTCGCGTGTTTCTCTTTTAGTGCAAAGCGCGTCTACAGCGTTTCGTTCTGCGTTTACGACATTTCGTCCTCAAATTGCTCCGCTGAGACTCCGTGTACGCGTGCGTAATAAGAACGCATACTTTTTGAAGCATCTGTGACTCTCTTTAGTTTGTGGTCCGGCAAATGTTATTGATTTAGTATGTTATGACGTCACGCACGATCACACCGATACTTCCCTGCGCCGCCGCCGAGTGCGCCGCAGACTGCGTGGCCCGCACAGCGTGTTGTGGCCGAAGCGAATGACACAATATACAATGGACAGTACATGATTCCCGCCAGCGTCGACACCGTGAACATGTTCCCATGGCGATGTTTGTGATAATGAAACCAGCATTGTACAAAAGCCCAATTTTATGATATCTTAAACTAATAAATACATATTTACACCGATTATCGTTAAAATTTTTAAAATGATCGTTCAATCAGGGAAATTTTATTTTTATTATTTTCAGCCAAAATGAAAAAATTCTTCGTCCATAAAATAATTGAGTTTGATGGACTAGTATTTCACGTTGCTTCAAAATTTCCCTTCTATTACTAACTTATGTGTAACAATTTCCGTTAACGGAGCGAGTCAGGACTGAGGTAAGTATTTCCACATCTTTGACCGAGCGAGTGCGAAGCGCGAGCGAAAAAACGTCTTCTTGTGCCGAAGTGCTTATATATTCGGCAGTTCCGATTTCACGTAAAATTTTGTGACCAGTTCAGGGATGATTTTATTCAAAACACCGGAAGTAAGGCCATCGTTGTAGTAATTAAACAATAAAGGGAGTAGTTGTTTCACTCAAAGTATCAGTGCTTTGAGTGAAACAACCGCGCCATAAACCTTATTTTGTTTTGCACAGATTCAGTTTATATCTATCACAAAGAAAAAAAGATAACAGATTCGTGAGGTTTGCAAGCCACAGAGCCGTTTGTGTTTAAAGCGCAATGGTAAAGCGGTGCTACTAATCGTCGTGCAGCAGACACGCGTCGCGTTCGAAACAACACATATGAGTGTGTTGTTCCTAAAAATTGAAAAAACAAACCAGAGCAGTTTCTATTTTTCTAATTTAGATGGGAGCACTGAAACGTCAGTTTTGATGAACCATTATTATAGTATAAAATATACATAATGTCGTTGTAAAAACTTTCAATTAACAATGCACTGGAGCAGATAGTCTTGCATTGCGGAAAGCATTAATTTAAACTATGTTCCAAATAACAAAAAGAAATACAATTTAATCCTTTTTAGGGTTCCGTAGTAAACAAGGAACCCTTATAGTTTCGCCATGTCTGTCTGTCTGTCTGTCTGTCTGTCTGTCTGTCTGTCCGTCCGCGGTTTTACGCAGAGACTAAAAGTACTAGAAAGCTGTAATTTGGTATGGGTATGTATATTAATCATGGCAAAAAAGTGGTAGAATAAAAAGTTGAAAAAAAATGTTTTTTAGGGTAGCTCCCATACTAGTAAAGTGGGAGAGTAAATTTTTTTTCTCTATTTACCCATCGTGTGTGGTATCGTTAAATAGGTCTTTCAAAAATATTGTGAGGTTGAGAACACCATTTTTCGATTTAGGGATCCGTTTCCGAAATATTTGGTTTTAAAGTGCGAATTTTTGTTAGAGGTAAGTGTCCCCCCCCCCCCCCCCCTCTATCTGCTAAACGGTTATATATAGATACGTAAAAAAAAATTACAACAGTAGTATATATACTGAAGTTTAAAGGAAAACTATCAGAGCTGAGTTCTAAGTACAAACTAAAAAGTTATAGGCAACCAACTTATAAACTGTAAAATTTCATACTATTTTCATTGTTAGATGTTTTGGGTCGTTAAACTGTAAGGTGCGAGTGTGAATAGTGTGAACTCAAAGTTGTCATTCGCAACTACGGAACCCTACACTGCGCGTGGCCGGACACGCACTTGGCCGGTTTTTTATAAAATGTTATGGATAAAATTTTGTGACACTAATTATCTGCATGTTGATCAATAAAATGTTTTTTTGAAAATGAAGAATTGTGCTTTTTCCCAAACATGCTTGGAAATTCTCACAGTATTTTGACAACCTTGTTTGGGATAAATCTATATTGCTGTACTGGCCAATACACGCCAGCAAAGTATGTATGAAAATCCATGTCTGTCGTGTTTTAGCGGCCGGCAAAGTAACTATGAAAACCCATATCTGTCGTGTTATTTAAAAATGGAACGCCGAGTTTGCTGCGAAATAATTCAACGACGGAGGTACAAATTCGAATTTCAAATTTGAACTGGCTAGAAAGTAAAAAAAAATTAAAAATTAAGATTTTCGCGCGATAATTTCTACATATTGTTTTTATGAACATTTTATGAATATAATGACATAAGTATTTACATCAATATTTTATGCTGGTATAGGAAAAAAGAAAAATCATAGAAAAAACCAGCTGCTTCTCTTCCCGTGCAGTCCGTAAAAGCAGGCCGAGGCAGGGGGCGAAAACCTAAGGGGCAGATTACGTCAATAGGTGATGCGGCTAGCAACCCGTCACTATTTTAATTGCATTTTCTACATAAAAGCCACTAAATACGCTAAACGTGGCTTTTGGGGTCACTCTCACCTGTAAGGGTGAACAAGTGATAATATGTAAGTCTGTCTAAATTTTTTTAAATTACCGCGCAATATTTGAGAAAAGTATTATACAAGCCTTGGCCGCAATCAGACATTGATGGACTTACGTATGTGTGCCTCAGCTCCGCCTCGGCCCACATTCACACGTTCGTCCATCAATGCCTCGATTGCCGGCCGCTGCAGTATTGTACTAATAGATGATGATTGTTAAGTTGTTCGACAAAAACGGGGTCGAGAAGTTGCAAATTCATTTTTTTTATCGGAACATCGTTTAAAATAGTTTTATGTAATAGAAAACTACCAAAAAGTCGTCACCTCAGTCCAAGACCCCAACAGCTCACAATAATCGCGCGTTAGAGAGGTGTCTCACCGCCCTGCCAGCTCCTGCTGCAGCACCAGCTACCTAGTAGTCAGAGAGGTGTCTCACCGCCAGCGTGCGCATGAGGTCGGTGTAGAGCGCGGACAGCGCGTGGTCGGCGCGCGCCGCCACGTCCGCCGCCCGGCCGCGGAGCTCCTGCTGCAGGGCCGCCAGCGGCGCCCGGGGCGCGGCCGCCAGGACCTCCTGCTCGGCCTCGCGCAGGCGGCGCCGCAGCGAGTCCTGCTCGCGCCGCCGCAGCTTCTCCCAGCGCGCGTTCACCGCATCCACCTCAAAATAGACACGACAACGATTACTATTTACCCACCAATCAAGACCAGGGTCTCCAGCCCAGTCATCTGGTACGGTACTGATTGCACCGCGTTAACTTAAAACTCGCGGAAAAAGTACTTTTTTGAAAACTGCAAAAATACACTTAAAGTAAATACAGTTTCAAAGACCAACAGTTTAGATAACATAACCAAATTAACATATATTAGATTAGCCTTAAGAATTGTGTTCGTAAATAATGGGATAAATTCGATGCATAATATTAACATCACGTAACTTGCTTTCATCATCATCTCAGCCACTGCTAGACATAGGCCTCCCCCAAGGATTTCCAATACGACCAGTTGGAAACGGCTTTTAACTTTCTTTGTTACACAAAACTTTCATTTTTGGAAACTGTCATTCTAGAAAGTTGTTGTTCTCAGCCTAAAGGCAATAACATACAGCTACGACAAATACAAGAGATGCTTTTCGGTGTAACCGAACACCTATGACGTTGCACTTTTGATACGCGCGAGGATAGGTGTGCATTCAATAACATTAAACATTTTTGTAAAATTTAACATATTTTGGGAATAAAGTCAGAAGTATCGCATCAGGGTTTTTCTTCAACCATGAATGTTGTTAAATAAAAGTATATTACTGCAGCGCGGCAATACGGACATTAATGGACGCACGTCAAAAATGGGTCGAGGCGGAACATTACATACGTACCCATCGATGCCTGATTGTGGCCATAGGCTTTTCCCAAATATTTCGCGGAAATAGTCGCTGGGCACGCTGTTGGCGAACTCGGCCAGGCCGGCGTTGTGCGAACTCGGCCAGGCCGGCGTTGTGCGCACGGCGACATACCTGTCGTGTGAGCGAGGCCAGCTGCTCGCTGGGCACGCTGTTGGCGACATACCTGTCGTGCGAGCGTGGCCAGCTGTGCGCTGGGCACGCTGTTGGCAACATACCTGTCGTGTGAGCGAGGCCAGCTGCGCGCTGGGCACGCTGTCGGCGACATACTTGTCGTATGAGCGAGGCCAGCTGTGCGCTGGGCATGCTGTTGGCGACATACCTGTCGTGTGAGCGAGGCCAACTGCTCGCTGGGCACGCTGTTGACGACATACCTGTCGTGTGAGCGAGGCCAGCTGTGCGCTGGGCATGCTGTTGGCGACATACCTGTCGTGTGAGCGAGGCCAGCTGCAACCTGGGCACGCTTTTGACGACATACCTGTCGTGTGAGCGAGGCCAGCTGCTCGCTGGGCACGCTGTTGACGACATACCTGTCGTGTGAGCGAGGCCAGCTGTGCGCTGGGCACGGACTTAGCGAACTCGGCCAGGCCGGCGTTGAGCTTGTGGCGCACGGCCTCCATGCGCGACATCTCCAGCTCCAGTGCCTGCGGGCCCATGTCGCTCGACAGCCCGTCCAGCCACGTCGACAGTGCCTGCCACCCAACACATTGTACATTGACATGATGTCAACATGTAATTTAACTCGAAATGGAATCTCAAATGGAACTGGACATAACATATAATTGAACGAAGTGATGGATGACAGACAGGCCGATGCATTGACAAAAGCTAAAAGGAATGGATGACATAATTTAAAATATTTTTATTAAAAAAAATTAAAAAAACCTACCCTAACCTAAAACCTACTTCAACCCTATCAATAAGCAAAAGAATAAAATCGAAAAAGGTATCATCCGTATAAACTTTTTTTTTTGGCTTCGGGGTTTTTTTTATAAAAAAAGCGCTTGACGTATTTCGATAAAAATTGTATGGGACCTACTGTAAAGTATAACCTGTCGAACAAAAAAGAATTTCTTAAATCGGTCCAGGCATCTTTGAGAAATCGGGAACATACATAAAAAGAAAAATAAAGAATCCGACGAATTGGGAACCTCCTCCTTTTTTTTAAATGTGAGTTAAGGAGTGATAACAACAGTACCTGTAGGTCGCCCTGCAGCTCGCGCGCGGTGAGCAGTGCGCCCTCGAGCCGCGCCTTGCCGTCCGTCACCTGCGCGCCCAGCCGGTTGTACAGCTCCTTGAGCGCGTCCAGCCGGCGCGACACCGCCTCCGGCTCGGACACGGCCCGCGCCTCCACCAGCCGCCGGCCCGACTTGATCACCGACTCCACCTCCGACTTGAGCTCGCTCAGCGTGCGGTACAGCTTCTGCAAGGGGCCACAACCAAGCTGGTGCAAATATGTATCGCAAAAAGTAACGATGCTTCGGAAAAAAGTCGACTTTAATTAAATATAAGTCACGGCTTTTGTTTCTTTTTGAGACTAGGACTACAAATAGTTAACATGATTTTCGCGTGAAATAAAATATTTAGATTCACATTAAATCGAACACTCCTTACACTAAGAGACAAAACGATACTGTGCTACTTTTAAAACATTTCCGATAGATGAGTAACTCACTAGCCATTTGAAAAACGCGACAGTGATGATAAATATCAGGTACAGCGCGTCGAACGGCATGTCCGCGGTTGGAGGCCGGCGCGCTGCGAGCGGTCGGTGGCAAATCTGCAGCCGCGGACTACGCGCACGCATGACTAGGGAACAAATGTGGCGCTACACGGAGAGATGTGCAAACAAAACCTACGCAAGTCTTCATGTAAAGAACTTCCATATATTGTAACAAAACTATGCACCTCAAAAAACGGTCAATCCTACATATATTACTGCACCAACATGATAATTTAATGTAGCTATTTCCGATGATAATGAGTATACAATAATAAAAAAAAAAACAACGCGTTGCCGGCAGAAGTGAAAACTTGAATATTAACGTTGTCTTTGGATCAGGTCACGTGTCCGTCTTACGAATTTTCAATCTGACGAATCTCTCGGTCACGTGACCTGTCGCAAGTTTAACATTTTTTTACCCATCACAAAAAGTGCACATCGCCACTAAAGAAGTTTTCAGTTCTATAAAAAATAAATAGGTTGCGACGAATGCCAGCAAAAGCATACAGTAGGCAGATGCACGCTTTGTGTATTGAATAAGCCTCACCTTTGTCCACTCGGCGCTTTGCACCATAGAGTTGCTGATCGCGTCACGGTTTACATTGAGCGCATTATTTACATCCAGCGGAGAAGAAACAACAACAACAAAACAAGCAGCGCTTATGTTTGCGACTTTTGAATGTTGACAATAATAACGGGCTGTCGGTGTTGCGGCTAAAATGTAAAGCCATCGGAAATAAGAATATCCATACGGCGCAAGTATAAAAACCTTACCTGCGTATTATAATTTGAGTATGCCGTGTGGCGTAGAAACGTTAGGACCTTGGGGCCCTAGCACGAGGGGCTTTCCAAAGAAATTGTCCCATGGCTCATCTCTACTTTCTATGATAAAAGAGATTAGCATACGGGGGAACGCAGCTAGCCTTCATGCCACCATGCCACAATACTAAGTTTATTAATAGCTGTGAATGAAGGTTGTAGAAACTTAAATCCCATCTTATCTTAAATATCCTTCCTAACTAATATTATTAATGTAGAAGTGACTGTGGTGTTGTAAGCCTTTATTTATTGAGTTAGTAGTGTAAATATAGGTTATAATTAAGTGGCGAGAGCACTGGTGGGTGAAATGTAATTCAGGCCCAGCCTCTACAGACACCAGTCTTCAACAAACTGTATGTTAATTCTTTATATTATGTTTCCTGTCTAGCAACTGGACCAATCAACTTTTTTTTAATATTCGTTATTGGGGCACATAGAAGAACAGTAGGCTGGACTTCATCCCAATTACTATTTATGAGGGCTCAACATCAACGCGAGCGAAGCCACAGGCGTATGCTCGTTGTTATTAATTTACCAGAAAAATAGTTGGAAACGAATGCCGCGTCGACCCTTTGGTTCATCCATGTGAATCAGAATCCTTTCAAGGCACCGGCTCGCGCGGCACGCGACGCGCGTTCCTTGCTGACTGTGCCAATAGTTAATTAAACCTTTATCCATACATTAATCGAGTGTCTTTTGCTATTTCATAATCAACGTTTTTTTGCAAAAAAATTATTTATAATAATAATATAATATAATATCTTTATTTAAACAAAACAGTTTTTACAGTTTTTAAAGTGTTACAAACAAATAGGTACAAATTTTGAACAGAGTTACTGTATATAATATAAATAATTTTTATGACAACATGTGAATATTGCACTAGTTTTTATAAATGAGTTCATATTATCATACAACGTATGAAAACTGTAGTAATGTCGCTGGCGTACACAGGCTATGAATGTCAGCTGCATGTGCCACCCGGTGTCGGCTGTGCGCGCGGGCCGCACCGAAGTGCGCTGCCGGAACTACGCGCCATTGACGCTCGTGTCCTCTACATTTTGAGGTGACTACATACTCTAACTAACTATTATAATGTTAATGTACCTGTTTGCGAGAAATTAAAGAAATAAAGAGTTTCTTCGGTTCGTTTTGATAAGTGTTGATTATTTAACCATTTAAGAACCTGAACTACTACTAAAATCCGTATGGTATTTAGAGATGGATATCACTTTTTAGAATCGGTGTTCTCATACAAGGCATGTAGCTTATATAATGGAGTTGGCATGTTGACTAAACAATTTTTCGTGTTGCTATGTAAAGACCTGCCAAAAATAAACACAATAGTGACAGTAATACATTTCTAAGCAAAAATCTCTTTCAGATATAAAAGTTTTAAAGTCACATGTTTTCACACGTTAATTTTTAGACGTGAAAACGCACTGCAGATTTGCCTACATATTTGTGACGTCACAACTTTGTATTTTGTATGAGTGGCGTGAGAACTTTGTTTGGTAGCTATACGAAATATTTCGTTTGTGGTAATGGTTTCATAATAAAAGTTGCTATAAATTTAGCGGACTACAATACACTATAATTGTAATTAAAGATTTTCATACTTTTAAAAATGGTCCTATTAACCCATCTTTAAAGAAGCTTTAACATCACTTAACGAATCGATATCAAATAAAAAGTGTTCTTTATGGTATTTATCAAATAAGAAATGGTGAAAAAATTCCACGTGGGCAGGACTTGAACCTGCGTCTAGATCTCAGTACGATCTATGCGTTGCCAATTACGCCACCGCACTTCAAGCCCCGGCGCCGAATTTCTCCACCATATCCCATTCCTCTTACACGCATCTAGGCTTATAGCATAAATAAGGTAAAATAGCATTGTGAATGCAAAATAAATCCCATATAAACTATTGTTCTTTATGGTGTTTTTAGATAGAAAAAAATAGTATAATTGGAAACAAATTTTATAAAATCTTAACATTAGGCAAATACCGAATTGTTTGTGTGTATATGTGAAATTGGCTTACAAGAGAATAGTAAAAAAAAATTATTTTTTTAAATTTGCTCCTTATTTATAACTGTAATGTTGAACTACAGTTAACTGTAATGTCTGTAATCAGTTTGTGTGCTTTAAGTTATTTCTTTACATTATTAATACGTTAATGATACGTTATTAATTTATTTTATTTTGTTATATATATGTGGTAGAGCCACGCTACCGGCGTAAATCACTTTTGCTGGTAGCATGAATGGGCCGGCTTGTCCGGGGAAGTACCACTCTCTCACAGAAAATCGACGTTTGAGTAGTAGCTTTACAGCTTCTATGCTTCGTTCGGTGAGTGAGAGCGCCGGAGGCCCATCCCCCCTCCCCTCTGGGTAGGGAAAAATAAAAGGCCGGCAACGCTTTTGTCATAAACCTGGTGTTACATTAGTTCATGGGCAGCGGAGATCACTTACCATCAGGTGACCCGCTTGCTCGTTTGCCGTCCTATGACATAAAAAAAGAAGTGTATTTTTCTTCTTTTTTAAATCGTGTTCTAACAAGAGAGGAATAAGTTAAGGAATTTTTAAATAATGTATAAATGGTGGTACAGAACTTTGAGTATGTGCGAATTTGACTTTCAATTTGCCAGTTTTTATTTTATTTTATTTTATTTATTTAAGAAGACCAACAGCTTTTTATTACAAAATAGGTAATAAAAACCAAGAAGCCAATTACAGGTCCTCACATATAGAAACTGAGTAAGTTAACAATAAGGTCGAACATAAAATACGTACACGCTACTTTTAGATTAAATAGAATTTTAACTGAAGACAATATTGGGAAAATCAGTAGTTGCTAACATCTACTAATGTATTAACAGTAAATCTTTTTCAATGTATTATTATATAAGCCTAAGATGTCAAAAAAAAAAAAAAAAAAAAAGTGTAATGACAAATATAGGTTACAGATTTAAAGAAACGCTTGCCTAAAATGGAAACAAACACAGAGAGACAAGAACGTGAAAGCACCCGTAGAAGGGCTCTAAAGCATAACATTACACCTAACCTTAAGGTAATGGAACATAGTGCTCAATACCAAGCAGTCAAAGCTTATAATAAATTGCCAAATGACATAAAAAATATAGAAAATTTAAAACTTTTTAAGGCAAAATTAAAGACCTATTTATTAAAAAAAAATTATTATTGTGTAGACGATTATTTAAAATGAAATTATTTTGAATGAAAATGTGTATTTATGTAATTTTCACTTAATGTGTAAATGTATATTCAGACACAATGTAAAAATTGTTATTGAATTAAATTAAATTAAATTAAATATAAACATACCAAAAAGTCACTTCCTTTATAATTATAGAAAACAAAAAAGAAATCTATGGTACTACACTACTATACTGGAGCAAATATTCATACAGTAAACGCTTAGCGGCCGCTATGCCTGTGGTGAATAAGTCAATGTCAACGGTTTTAGAAATATTATTGAAATTACTACCCACACGCATGAAAAACGAGTTTTTACGGTAATTCGTTGAAGTACCGGGAAGAAATATAAGGGGGTTACATCTAAGTGTTTTTGGAGGGGCATATAACTGCAGTTTTGCCAAAAGTTCAGAGGAGTCAACTGCACCAGAAGCTATCTTCAGTAAGAAAACTAAGTCGGCAACATCTCGTCGAACCTTCAATGGAACCAGATGATGCCTTTTGCAAAGATCTAAATAGTTATTAGAATTGTAATAGATTTTTTGACGGAAGCAGAGGTATTTAACAAACTTCTTTTGAATGTTTTCGATGCGATCTATATATTCTTTGTACATGGGATTCCAAGCTTGTGAAGCATACTCCAGGTGAGGACGTACATAAGTACAAAACAATATTTTTATTGTTTTGAGGTCTTTAAACGACGCTGCACATCGAAGAACGAAACCAAGTGATTTATATGCTTTCGAGACTATTTTATCTATGTGAATGTCGAATAACAATTTAGAGTCGTGATGTACTCCCAGATCACGCACACTTGTGGAACGCTGTAGAGGCTATCGCTTGAGCATGTAACTTGTAGGTATTATGTTCCGTTTTCTTGTAAAGGTAACTACACAACACTTAGAGGGGTTGAGTTCAGGCCCATTACAAAAACAATAATGCTCAAGACGGGAGATGTCGGCCTGCAGTGCAGATGCATCATTTTGAGAAGATACAGTACAGAATATCTTCATATCGTCCGCGAAACAAAGTAATTGAGATGAATGTAGACATTTTTGGATATCGTTGACCAAGATATTGAAGAGAAGAGGACCGAGCAAGGAACCCTGAGGAATACCACTAGGTATGTCTACCCATCCAGAAATATAATTTTTGACTACTACTGCCTGGGACCTATGGTCTATATACGAGGAAAACCACCTAAGAAGATCCCCAGTGACTCCCACGGATGCAAGTCTCCTTTTAAGCACATTATGATCTATGCGATCGAAACATTTGGAGTAGTCGGTGTATACAACATCAACCTGCTTACCAGCCTCCATAGCCTGCGTAAGGTAATCGTTAAAGAGCACCAAGTTGGAGACGGTGGATCTTCCGCTGAGAAACCCGTGTTGAAAAGAACCAAAAGAGCTTTTTAGTGCTGTATATAATTGATTATATATAATACGCTCAAAAACCTTAACAATTATACACAGTTTTGAGATTTGTCTGTAATTTGAAACATCAGTTTTTGGTCCTTTTTTGTGCACAGGGGTTATAAATGCCGACTTCCATATACTTGGGACAACTCCCTCTCCTAACGACTTCCTAAAAAGCAACGTGATAGGTATCGAAATCGATTCAGCAGTGGCTATAAGAAAATGGGCCGGCACCTTGTCAGGTCCGGCTGATTTAGACGAATCCAGGTCAAGTAAAAGCCTTTTCACCTCATCAAATTCAATATTAATGCTAGATATATGCGAAACCGGGATATCAGTCAGCGAACTGGGATCTGTATTGCCGGGTTGAAGCACCGAAGTCGCCTGAGTGAAGTTAGAAAGAAAATATGATGAAAAGGTTTCACAAATTTCACTGCCTGTGGTTGCTTGAATATTATTATACTTAAGACTGCTGGGAATAGTACTTGACTTGTTATTGCTTTTTGATTTTATGTAAGTCCAAAAATACTTGGGATTTTTTACAATAGACTTTTCTACGTTATCGAGATATGTTTGATGACATTCACTTTCGAGGTGCTTCACTCTGTCCCGAAGCAATTTAAATGACTCAATTGTTTGAAGTACGCGTCGGCGCCGCGCTGTTAGTGTCGGTGCAGTAATGCAACAGACAGAGACTCACGAGACAGTGCCGCAGCTGCGCGCGCACGGCGTCGGGGTCGGCGGCGGCCAGCGGCAGCGCTGTTAGTGTCGGTGCAGTAATGCAACAGACAGAGACTCACGAGACAGTGCCGCAGCTGCGCGCGCACGGCGTCGGGGTCGGCGGCGGCCAGCGGCAGCGCTGTTAGTGTCGGTGCAGTAATGCAACAGACAGAGACTCACGAGACAGTGCCGCAGCTGCGCGCGCACGGCGTCGGGGTCGGCGGCGGCCAGCGGCAGCGCTGTTAGTGTCGGTGCAGTAATGCAACAGACAGAGACTCACGAGACAGTGCCGCAGCTGCGCGCGCACGGCGTCGGGGTCGGCGGCGGCCAGCGGCAGCGCTGTTAGTGTCGGTGCAGTAATGCAACAGACAGAGACTCACGAGACAGTGCCGCAGCTGCGCGCGCACGGCGTCGGGGTCGGCGGCGGCCAGCGGCAGCGCTGTTAGTGTCGGTGCAGTAATGCAACAGACAGAGACTCACGAGACAGTGCCGCAGCTGCGCGCGCACGGCGTCGGGGTCGGCGGCGGCCAGCGGCAGCGCTGTTAGTGTCGGTGCAGTAATGCAACAGACAGAGACTCACGAGACAGTGCCGCAGCTGCGCGCGCACGGCGTCGGGGTCGGCGGCGGCCAGCGGCAGCGCTGTTAGTGTCGGTGCAGTAATGCAACAGACAGAGACTCACGAGACAGTGCCGCAGCTGCGCGCGCACGGCGTCGGGGTCGGCGGCGGCCAGCGGCAGCGCTGTTAGTGTCGGTGCAGTAATGCAACAGACAGAGACTCACGAGACAGTGCCGCAGCTGCGCGCGCACGGCGTCGGGGTCGGCGGCGGCCAGCGGCAGCGCTGTTAGTGTCGGTGCAGTAATGCAACAGACAGAGACTCACGAGACAGTGCCGCAGCTGCGCGCGCACGGCGTCGGGGTCGGCGGCGGCCAGCGGCAGCGCTGTTAGTGTCGGTGCAGTAATGCAACAGACAGAGACTCACGAGACAGTGCCGCAGCTGCGCGCGCACGGCGTCGGGGTCGGCGGCGGCCAGCGGCAGCGCTGTTAGTGTCGGTGCAGTAATGCAACAGACAGAGACTCACGAGACAGTGCCGCAGCTGCGCGCGCACGGCGTCGGGGTCGGCGGCGGCCAGCGGCAGCGCTGTTAGTGTCGGTGCAGTAATGCAACAGACAGAGACTCACGAGACAGTGCCGCAGCTGCGCGCGCACGGCGTCGGGGTCGGCGGCGGCCAGCGGCAGCGCTGTTAGTGTCGGTGCAGTAATGCAACAGACAGAGACTCACGAGACAGTGCCGCAGCTGCGCGCGCACGGCGTCGGGGTCGGCGGCGGCCAGCGGCAGCGCTGTTAGTGTCGGTGCAGTAATGCAACAGACAGAGACTCACGAGACAGTGCCGCAGCTGCGCGCGCACGGCGTCGGGGTCGGCGGCGGCCAGCGGCAGCGCTGTTAGTGTCGGTGCAGTAATGCAACAGACAGAGACTCACGAGACAGTGCCGCAGCTGCGCGCGCACGGCGTCGGGGTCGGCGGCGGCCAGCGGCAGCGCTGTTAGTGTCGGTGCAGTAATGCAACAGACAGAGACTCACGAGACAGTGCCGCAGCTGCGCGCGCACGGCGTCGGGGTCGGCGGCGGCCAGCGGCAGCGCTGTTAGTGTCGGTGCAGTAATGCAACAGACAGAGACTCACGAGACAGTGCCGCAGCTGCGCGCGCACGGCGTCGGGGTCGGCGGCGGCCAGCGGCAGCGCTGTTAGTGTCGGTGCAGTAATGCAACAGACAGAGACTCACGAGACAGTGCCGCAGCTGCGCGCGCACGGCGTCGGGGTCGGCGGCGGCCAGCGGCAGCGCTGTTAGTGTCGGTGCAGTAATGCAACAGACAGAGACTCACGAGACAGTGCCGCAGCTGCGCGCGCACGGCGTCGGGGTCGGCGGCGGCCAGCGGCAGCGCATCGGCGCCGCGCTGCACGCCGCGCAGCGCGCCGTCGGCGGCCGACAGCCGCGACAGCAGCGCCTCCGCGTCGCCCGCAGGCGCCGACTGCACGCCGCACAGCTGCTGCTCTGCCGACTCGAACTCGCCCTGTGCGCAGAGTAACATTACAAATATCTCATCCGAAGGCAGGCGCGCTGGCGTACTCGTAACGTAAACTTAATGAATGGTAAATAAAAACGGAAATATTATAATATTACAATGAAAAATTTACATTTGCTAGCTTACGTATAATTATAAACAACGCTTTCTAACATACAACAATACACACATTTGAAAGTCAATCTTTGGCCACCGAACGTAAAACTCCCCCGAGTAATCCTTTCAGTACTTACCTCGACCAGAAGCAGTTTCTCCTGCAGCCGGTCGGCGGCGGGCGCGCGGCCGGCGGCGCGGTAGGCCGCCACCTGCTGCTGCACCGCCTGCATCACCTCGCGCTGCGACGCGAACTCCAAGCGTAATTTCTGGCAAATATTATTTTATTATGTTTTACACTCCACGAACAATATTAATTGATCAACAAAAACAGCTCCAAGCTACATGACATGCACTCACCGCGGGGTCCCTCTCGCCGGAGCCGTCCAGTACACGGCGCAGCCACTGCTGCAGCTCGTCCACGGCCAGCTCGCAGCGCGCCGCCTCGCGCGCGCTCAGCTCCAAGCTCTGCGTGCGCGACAAGGCCTGCCACACCACACACACTTTATAATTAAATGAGAACAATATTAATATAACTTAGCAGTATCCCACAATACTGATTTCGGGGAAAATATTCCCTAACTTGGCGATTTTTTGAACTATGCTGTCAACGACATCTTTATTTGACGGAAAACCTGTAATGATCCAAATTATGTCATAACATATTTTGGATCGCTACATGTAGCGATGCTATATTTACCAGCTGTGTATGTGCCGATCGACCCCAAACTGGTATTTGCTGCTGAAAACGAAAGGGCTAATCCAGAACTTGTGACTGTGCTCCCCAGGCGCAGGAGACTGATCGGTGTACCCACTTTACGTCTTATGTTTAGACAGTGTTGTTCCGTCCTTGACGACTTGTCCTGAGATACCTTGGCGCGGAACAAGAGTAATGAGTACGTCTCGCCATTTGATGTTAAGAGGGTATACTAGCAGTGCGTTTTCCATACAAATGTATTTCTCTATTTTCTCGCTGAAAACTGCTTCTAGAGGCACAATTCTTTTTACATGCAATCTATTACTAAAATAGGTATGTCCCTATGTTTTATTTTTTCTAAAAACCTGTTTAAAAGAAAAAAAAATTGTGCAAAAACAGTTTTTTTAGAAAAAATAAAAAATAGAGGCATTCCTATTTTAGTACTAGATTTTATGAAAAAAGAATTGTGGCTCTAGAATCAGTTTTCAGCGAGAAAATTGAGAAATACATTTGTATGGAAACCATATTGAAAAAATACTGCTAGTATACGCTCTTAAGAGTCCGCCGGGCTTCCCGGTTGCGTAAATGACATGCGCTGGATTGGGTTTTTGAAAGACTTTGGGTTTGGGTTGTTGCTTTAATTCCACGTATGCAACTCAAACCTCGAGTGCTCTACTAAGTTCGCACATAGATGATTGTACTACTGTAATATAGAGTCTGTATCATTTACTTTTCACAATACAATTGTAACAATGAGTTTTTATTTTATTTATTTAGGAGAACCAACAGCTTATAAATATTACAGTAGTATTTAGTTAATTAGAAATAGGAAGCCAATGAGAGGTTCCCGCCAATAGTAACAAAAATAGGTTATAAAAACAATTTTCAGAGCACTAAAAACATTATATCACAAACCATACGCCTAAAAAGCATAATCCGCATAACAGTGGTACCTGACATCTTAAACGCAATTATAAGTTAAACTCAATCAATAAAGAACTGCCTGCTCAATTGCGGTCTTATCACTGCAGCGCTAGAGTTAAAAAGGTCCAGATCAGCATTCTTAAAAAAGTTGTTAGCGTAACTGCTCGCACGCAAGCGGTAAGTGTTTTTACGATAATTAGTAGACGCACTCGGGACATGAATGTGAGCTAAAGAATTATATCTTTTAAAAGGGACTTTGAACGGTATTTGCGCTAGGAGCTCAGGACAATCTATAGTTCCCGTGACAATTTTTTGAATGTAAACTATATCAGCGATTTCGCGCCTGTTTTCAAGAGGTTTTAAATGATATTTTTTACAGAGCTCATAATAATTGTTACTATTATAATGGACTCCAGTATGATAACATAAGAAACGAATAAATTTCTTTTGTATATTTTCAATTCTGGATTTGTAGGTCGCATATTGGGGACTCCATATTTGCGAGGCATATTCCAGAATACTCCGGACAAAAGTACAATAGAGAATTTTAAATGTTTTTTCTGAGGAAAAATCTTTTGAGACACGCTTAACAAATCCAAGTGCTCGATATGCGAACAAAATAAAAAATAAAAACCGACCAAGTGCGTGTCGAGCTACGCGCAGTGTAGGGTTCCGTAGTTGCGATTGACAACTTTGAGTTTACACCTGTTAACACTCGAACCTCACAGTTTACCGACCAAAAACATCAAACAATGTAAATTGTATGAAATTTTACTTTTTCGAGTACATTTTATAAGTTGGTTGCCTATAACTTTTTAGTTTGTACTTAGTACTCAGCTCTGATAGTTTTCATTTCAACTTCAGTATATATACTACTGCTGGAATTTTTTTCACTTATCCATATATAACCGTTAAGCAGAAAGAGGGGGGGGGGGGGCACTTTCCTCCAACAAAAATTTGCACTTTAAAACGCATATCGCGCATTTCGAAAACGGATCCCTAAATCGAAAAATGATGCCTCTGTGACATCATATCTTTTTCTTTATAATTTTGATGTTAGCGATGACTGTTTCTTCTGTGCATGTGATCCTTTTTTTTTTTTGGAGTTGAAGGCAGACAGCTAGAGGTTGAGCTGATTTTCCGTGGATTTTTCTTTGTCTTAGGGTTGTCCATTGTGGTTGCATTTGCCTGGTGGTTTCTATGCCTCCTTTATAATTTCCGTTCAGCTATGGTGATAGAGGCACAACGTCAGTGCAGGTGTCGAACGATGTATCTTGGGAGGCGGCGGTGTTGATTCCTTTTACCGGTGTAGTTGGAGCCATTTTCGATATATTATATATAGGTAATGGTGAATGCCGATGAGTGCCTCTTGAATTTTCCAACCGGTGAGACCCGCTTGTGGGAAGCCGGTGAAAATATGCACGTTGATTTAATTGTTCTTCAGGCTTGCGTCGTCAGGGTCTTTCATGTTGAGGCGCGTATCCATCGCGTCGGACTACATCGCGACGGCTTTATCACGTCGGGTGATCACGTCGAGTGATCACGTCGGGGTCACCAATTATGGCGAGTGCGTAAATTAAACCATTGAGACTGATACCAGGAATAAAGTGATGTCTTGGTTAGAAATGCTACTCGTAACTTATATACTAAGGAAATATACATATCGTCGCATTGGTAGGGGACATCGCTGATTTAGGAATACGTGTATATTCTTACGTGATGTACGTGTCTTGCTAAGTTAACAATATTTAAACACTTCCTACAGGTACATCACGTTCGTATTCCTAAGGTCGCAATATTCTCAACCCCACAATATTTTTAAAGACCTATTTAACAATACCCGACACGATGGGTTAATAATAGAGAAAAAAAATACTTCCACTTTAAATGTATGGGAACTACCCTAAAAAAATTTTTTTTCATGAATTTTTTCTACCACTTTTTTGGCATAACTAATAATAGTTATGCCAAAAAATCATACCATATACATACCCATACCATATTATAGCTTTCTAGTACTTATAGTATCTGAGTAAAACCGCAGACAGACGGACAGACAGACAGACATGGCGAAACTATAAGGGTTCCTTGTTTACTAGGGAACCCTAAAAAAGGTTTGAATAGGAATTCAATTACAGTAAAGGTTATACAGGTCGAAACTGGTTTCGTAAGACATAAGACCGAAACGGATGGCAAGAATTTAGATATGCCAATACCCAGTAGTATGATACAGAAGGCTATCTATACGCACTCTTAATAAAACAATGACCGATTCCAAAATTGCAAACTTTTGGGAATTGACGAAAAACTATTTTTAAAAAGTGACACTTTTCTTAAAACTTTTATAAAATGAAACCTATAAGGTGTAGCTTAAATGTAAAACTAGATATATAATCTTAAATATATGTAGTTTTTATAAATGATAAAAGAAATTATTTATTATTTATATTTTAATAAAAAAAACAGTACTAATTATTTACTTCAGAGTTAAGTCGATATTTTACAAAAAGGGTTTTAGCCGATATTGTCCTATCTGAAAAAGTGTCTATATACAACCAAGTAAAAGTGACCTATTCCTGACCTATTTTGAATTTAGCCACTATTTTATTATAAAATAAAATAATAACCCAGGCCATATCATTAATTAGGTCAGTTTGTAGTTTAAATTTATTAGATTAAGGAGGCTTAACTATTGAAAATTAAAATGTTTTAGTGGTTAAAGTCGTCAAAAAACTTGGATGGGTAATAAAATAATATTTAACTTTCATTTGGATATAAATCTTTAAACAAAAAATCACGTTTGTTGTATGGGAGCCCCCTCAAATATTTATTTTATTCTCTTTTTAGTAGGTGTTGTATAGGGCAATACATCATCTGTGAAAATATCAACTGTCTACAGTTATACATTAGACAGACAGACGGACTCCGAAGTGTCTATAATAGGGTCCCGTTTTAACCCTTTAGCACTAAGCTCAATTTGAAATAGTCCTTTTATATTACTCTTATTCAAATTCCCATTTTAGCTATAATGTTGACAGAAATCAAGTATGTCTCATAGAACGATATTATTTTAATATCGTTTTATGATACAACTTTACTACATTACGTAGACTTCTTACGTTTACTACATTCTGAAAATGTTCACTAGTTTATTTTGACTACAAAACATCGTAGAAGATGTGCTGTTTCTGGAAACAAATGTCAGAGCGGTGATAAGAAAAAACTCACTTATGGCTGAAGGAAGCAGTAGGCACGTGGTTCTATCGAACAAGCTTGTGATCAAAGATTTTTAACCAAAAGGCTGTGAAAAGTGGAGATTAAATTTTTATCTTCTGTTAAAAAAATTTAGAAAGATAAAATTACACTCATTTTAAAGCTGATATACTCGTAGTCTTCTTTCTTTTGTTTCATTACAACTTTCCTATAAGATCTTTAAATTTTTTAGTACGGGTCCGGAAAGCAAAACTATCCCAAATTGTGCCAAATTTGGGAAATGATTGCCATGGTTTGACAAGCTCTGACTCAATAACTATAAGTTACAGAGAATTAAAATTATAATCAAACGATAGATAATTTGGTCTATTTCATAAAAGCGTACCTACCACAAAGATATCCAAAAAAAGCATCCTTCAGGTGTTTTTTTGTGAAAAGTGAAAAAAGTCCCATACTTTCGGGCTCCCCAGGAGTAGCACAGGGTTAAGTAAGTTGCAAACTTGGGTGTAGACTATTCTTAGTGGTCTCTACAATGTAGAAAAACAATTGCCGATACATTCGCTTTTGCAATGTTTGATGTCGATATTGACTGGACAAACCTATGTACTTTTCGAAATACTTGCAGGGCACGTTTAGAGCGCTAGATCGATTTCTTATTAGCTCTCAAAGAACTTCTAAATACGAGTATATTACTTTACGGCTTGCCGAAGGACTCATCTTGCAGAACACTCAGATTGATTTGATTCGTGGGTGGCTTACTTTTCAGGGTAGATAGAGTAGTTTTTAAAATCGTTAACTTCACCAAGAGTTGAAACTTGGAGATCATCAGGAAAAGGTTCATTTCCAAGTGGTGATAAAAAAAGCTGGTCCTCTCAATTATTTGTCCGTAATTTGCATTTCAGTTGGTTCAGTTCAATATTTGTGATCGTTTGATTAATAGGAACTGTGTGTGAATTTTGGTGGAGATACAGTGAAAATATTTTTTACAGGAATATTTTTTTTTATCAATGTAAAAGTAGTGGACATAGTTAGCCGAAGAACTCTAATCAAAGTTTTATATCAAATATAATCGTTCATTGAATTTAATTTTTTTAAACGTATTGATTTTGATTTTGTTTTAATAACTCGTTTTCAGTACGAGAAACGCCTGTTAGGGCTAAGTTTCCTAATATCTTTAATCAATTAGTTAAAAAAAAAAAGCTATTTAGAGCATAATCTGGATGAGCTTATTTTTTACAGGAGTTGGATTATCGAAACTGACCGTTAGCCGATTTGCCGGTTCTGCATATTAAACACAAGGAATGCTTTAAGAATCTATGAAGAGCACTTCTTGTCTTCTTTCTCGCATGTTGCCTATTTGAAGTTGGCTCTGTGCCCTTTGCATGGATATTTTTGATTTTGTCATATGGGCATATTTAGAACTGTGTCAAAATGAAGCTTTGCCACGCACGGCGCCCTTAAACTTCTGCTTTTAAGTAGATAAAACCCTTGTAGATAAACCTAACAGTAATATAAAGAAGTGTCATAATATTCCAATATTTTATGAGTTTATTACTAACCAAAGGCTCTTTAGTTTCATCAGGCACTATTTGAATGTTGCTAAACATATTCATTATACCTTTTTTCTTCATTGTTATGCAGGTAAAAAATCTATATCAACAAAGTTTACTAAGATAAGCCGTAATTTTTACCTACCTTATAAATAGTAAAAGGACGCATTTTATATTATTATGCATAATAAATGTCAGTTTTAGTAGTAAAAAGGATTAATTCAAAATGCGTCGTTTGATTAATATAAAGGCAAATAGTACAAAGACCCAATAGGGAATGCTGAAATTATACTTTAAGATATTAAAAATAACAAAGACATATCTCAAAATAGGTCACTTAAAACTGATAATTATTCTTAAAATATCGACCCTTTACTAAGTAGGTCACCTACTTTTCTTTCATTTTTGGTAAAACGGCGACCTAATTCAAAAAAGGTCAATATTCATTAAAAAATCGAATTAAAAATTTAAGCTTGTTTTCAATAAAATAACGACGCAGCACAAAATCGGTCGTTGAAACACAAAACCGTGTTCCACTGCAGTCGGCGCAAAACTGAATCAGTCGTTATTTGGTGGAGAAAGAACGCGCGCGGGGGGAGACGTATATAGACGCAATTAATTTTTAACCCTATTTCTCATGAAATAAACCTGTTTTTTCTTTGCAAGATTGTAGGGCTTGCTTAATTAGGTCGATATTTCGCAAAAACTCACTTTGCCAAAATTTCGAAATCGGTCGTTGTTTTACTAAGAGTGCATTATATAAAGTTGCGGACTCGTTGAACTGCCCAGATGTGTTCCAAGGATGAAGACGCTATCACTTTTACGAATTGACCGAAGTTTTTAAGTGATGATTGAATTTTTAGGAGGTTCTTATCGATGGTGTTGGCGTATTGTTCCCAATCAGGTTTTGCATAGCTAAAGCGGCGTTTAAATAGGATGTCACCTCGCTGAACGACTGACTTTACCAAGCACAATACGGACGGAGTCGAGCTCGGCCTGGATCCACTGCGGCATGATGTGCGCGTGTACCAGCTGCTGCCCCACCGCCTGGATGAGCGCGCCAGACGCTCGTTGCTGTGGTTTTGTAGTTCTCCAGGTCCTGCAGAGTGTCACAGGCTTACCTCTTTGCGTAGGGTCTCCCAGCGCTGGCTGACGGAGTCGAGCTCGGCCTGGATCCACTGCGGCATGATGTGCGCGTGCACCAGCTGCTGGCCCACCGCCTGAATACGCGCCAGGCGCTCGTCGCTGTGGTTCTGCACGTAGTTCTCCAGGTCCTGCAGGCAATTGTTTGTGATTTCAACGGAATCGATAAATTTCACATTTATCACTTTTTTCATATATTTTTTTCCGCCACGGCTCGCCGGACTCTAGCCAAGCTGACACAGTATGACACTCACGTAGAGCTCGTCGTGCATCTCCTCGGCGTCGGCGGGCGCACTGCCGGCGGCCAGCCGGCGCTGTAGCCCGTCCAGCCAGGCGCTCTCCTGCGTCAGCCAGGCGCGCAGCTCGCCCGACTCCAGCCACGCCTCGCACAGCACCCTGCAAGCCCTTATATGGTTACAATTCATCGATTACAAACAGGCATCCAAGATTCAAAATTCAATCGTTTATTTAATATAGGTTTCTTTGAACAGTAATTAATTGCCATATTTGTGTTTAAAATTTTTACAAAATAAAAATCGACTAAATTTTCCGAATCGAATTTCCCCTTACAACAATATGTGACGTAGCAAGCTACACCGCCGCCCGTCACAAACGCACGCGCGCGCCGACCGTAGGCATGAATGACACTGGCAGCGATAAGCGACGCAGAACGGACCGGTATCAGGCAGCAGATAGCTCCGATTACTGCTGACCGCCCGCACCCAGGATAGGTCCTTCTGACACCGTAGCTTTCGGTCCATACGGCAAACATGAAAGTTGCTGCTCTCTAAAGGCTTTACTATTGTTTCTCAGTTCGCAAATCCATCATCCATCAGACATATGAGAGTTTGATGTCTCTCTAAGCCTTGCGCACCCAGGTAACGCGCAAAGCCGAGGTCCGTCCCTCCTGGGGGCCCTTTGGTGATGATCGCCTTGCAGGTTAACGTCACTCTGCTCTTACCTGAAAAAGTGCGCTGAAGTAGCAAAAGCTCACTTGGAGCTAGCTAGATAGTCCTTTAAAAAAAACGAGTGCTAGGCACAGTCAGCCGGGGTGTATTGCCTGAAGATCGCAATTCCCCAACCACGGTCGGCCAGGTCTTTCCTGGTGAATAGTGGTTGCCGACCATCCGATCGGGGCGGAGTTGCTGTCGGCCCGATGAGAGCGGCGCCTGCACGTGGCCGTGTCCGGCGCGCGCCGTCAGCAGCCCGCGCTTTGTGCTGCCGTGTACGCACTCCGCACCCCGGGGGATATCTCATCCTTTACCTCTGTTTCTCACTTAAACCCCGTTGATCGTTCAACCTCCATGTATCAACCGTACCATCGTTGCGAGTTTACTCCATAGCAACCGGGCGTAATGACCCCGTATATCGCTCTGTCATTGCCCAATGATAGATTGAGCCCGTAGAATTTTGATTCGTGATTTATCACTTATATCTGTTAATTGCTTTGTAAGGAATAAATGCGCCATCTCTCCCGTCTCTGACGGAGCGAGGGACCTAGTTGTTAAAACCAGCTGAGTGATAAGTAGTAAGAGCTTAAGTGTTTACCGTTGTGGAAACGAATAATAAAAGACAATGCCGATTCGATTATGGAAAGTGGCTTCTTTTTTTGTCGCGCGGCCACTAACCAAACCCTGTTTTTCTAACGGGCAATAGCATTATAAACAAAAGTTAGTATGACATATAACCTCTAAACTCAGTCCGAACTGAGTTACTGGGGTTAGAACATAATAAGTATTCAAATGTTTTTGAGGCAATTTTCGTCATGTAGGAGGAAGTTAAATGAAAAAATATGTAACAAAATAAGTATCTTTGGACATTTCAATTACCACTTTTATCCTTTGAGCCAGCTCCCCCCCCCCCTCTCCTGACAGCTGCACACCTTATTCGGCGAGTTTGGTATTGGTGAGTCATCCATCGGTCCGGAAACCCCTTCTCCTGCCCCTATAGACCAACCCAGCGCACCATTGAGCAAGTACATATTGCCTTCTCGCTTCCACAGGCGCAGATTTATATTCCTTTCTCTTTCATTGCTTACAAGCAAAATATATCTGATCGCTGATTGAATTCTATTTGGACCTAGGTGCGCTACGTCGAAAAATCACCATGTCTGGTGAAGTCAAACCCCCAATAGGCTCAGTCTCTCTATGCGACAAGTCCATTCCCTGGGCTAAAAAGGCCTTGGAGTCGTATTCGATAGTGGTATGACCGTCAACACATGACCAAAGTCCGCAACCATGCCGCCTTCGTATTAGACCGTCTCAGTCCCATGATAGGCAATGCTAGGATGTCACTTAGAAATAAGTTGCCTCTCTACAAGCTTTGCGTCCGGCCGATCATGACTTACGCCGGCGTAGTGCTCTCTCACATCGCGCCCTCCCACATCAAACGGCTGCAACTCACCTCAAAAAGTCCGGTGAAGTAACGAAAACTCACTTGAAGCTGAGAGCTAAACAGTCCTTTCCAAAAAAAAATGTCTGATAATCACTCACCGTTTTGTCAGTATTATGGTATTTAGGATGGGGGAGATATCTTATGTCCTCCCGCGACCTTATTAGACGATATTATAATACGACATGATAAAGAATGAAGGTAAGGAGTCTAGCGGGGATGAGCTAAGGACAAAAGTGGTAATTGAAATGTCCAAAGATACTTATTTTGTTACATATTTTTTCATTTAACTTCCTCCTACATGACGAAAATTGCCTCAAAAACATTTGAATACTTATTATGTTCTAACCCCAGTAACTCAGTTCGGACTGAGTTTAGAGGTATATATGTCATACTAGCTTTTGTTTATAATGCTATTGCCTATTAGAAAAACCGGGCAAGTGCGTGTCGGGCCACGCGCAGTGTAGGGTTCCGTAGTTGCGAATGACAACTTTGAGTTCACACTGTTTACACTCACACCTCACAGTCTAACGACCAAAAACATCTAACAATGAAGATTGTATGAAATTTTACATTTTCCAGTACATTTTATAAGTTGGTTGCCTATAACTTTTTAGTTTGCACTTAGTACCCAGCTCTGATAGTTTTCCTTTCAACTTCAGTATATATACTATTGCTGTAATTTTTTTCACGTATCCATATATAACCGTTTAGCAGATAGAGGGGGGGGACACGTACCTCTAACAAAATTTTGCACTTTAAAACCAAATATTTCGGAAACGGATCCCTAAATCGAAAAATGGTGTTCTTAACCTCACAATATTTTTGAAAGACCTTTTTAACGATACCCCACACGATGGGTAAATAGAGAAAAAAAATTTACTCCCCCACTTTACTTGTATGGGAGCTACCCAAAAAAAAATATTTTTTCAAGGTTTTTTTCTACGACTTTTTTGCCATGATTAATATACACACTCATACCAAATTACAGCTTTCTAGTACTTATAGTCTCTGAGTAAAACCGCGGACGGACAGACAGACAGACAGACAGACAGACAGACAGACAGACAGACAGACAGACAGACAGACAGACAGACAGACAGACATGGCGAAACTATAAGGGTTCCTAGTTTACTACGGAACCCTAAAAAACAGGGTTTGGTTAGTGGCTGCGCGAAAAAAAAAAGACGCCAAAAACCGGCATTGTCCTTTGTATTTTGTTTGTAGAGATAGTTTCCTTCAAACTCCCAGTCAGAACACTTCTTTAGACACAGACCTTCAGGCGACCTTTGAAGTGATCATGGTCTTAAATGCTGACAGTAGCACTCCGTGGTTCGACTCCACGCATTTGCTACATCACAAATATATGTAACGCTTGTAAGGCTACCGCTTACTGGGACAGGTATCATCAAAAGTAAAATCTTTAATGTACAACAATTACTTATTTTCATCTCACCTACCCTTAAACAGAGTCATTAAATGCAAGCAAAGTGGGCTGGATGGTCGCTATTACGACCGTGGGCTATAAGATTTCATACAAATTCCATAAAGCCCGAGAGCGCGTAAAGTATTTTTTTTAAATTTAATAGGGCACTCTAGCATGCACAAGTGTCAAATCTTCTACATCCAAAAAGTTTTCTAGTCGAATATTCAAATTTGGAATTACTAGTGAACTCGATAAAAAGAAAATTTAACTATACTGCGAGATTTTTGTCCTTAATTCAAATTTGGAATTGTTAATGGCCGTCGCGGTGGCTGGCTGTTTGTATTCATCGATCTTTAACTTCCACTTTTTGAATAAAACATTTTCATTATCTGTGGAATCTTCGGATACATTTTCTGCTCACTCTAGTTTGCCGCTATTTATTTTTAGGCAAAATATTAATAAGTAATCGTAATTTTCATTCATTTGCATGGAATACATTCCCTATGATAAACTAATAGATGGTCAATAATGTTGATATAGGTAATATAATTAGCCAGCTTGCAGACGCATAAATATTAATTTTCAAGGTAAACTATATTCATACTATACAATTTAACCAATGAGTAGAATAGGACCACTCTAAGTCTCCCTATGGATGTCGTAAAAGGCGATTAAGGGACCGCAAGCTAAAAAAAGCTTATAAACATCAAAGAGACCTCTCCAACCCGTCTGGCCAGCGTGGAGAGTGTAGGCCAAATCCTCTGACTGCTCTAGCTAATATTTAGCTCTGGTAGTCAGAGAGGGTCGTGCTCCTGCAGTGGAGACCAATAAGACCTGATGATGATGATGATGAATATGAAAAATATTTTTTTTTACTCTACTATTTACTCGGTGAGATGAAAAACATTGTGTGTATCACGGCCGGTATTAGACATTACAAACTCGGACTACTATTAGACATTACAAAGTCGCTCGTTTGACGTAATGTCTTCTATACCGCCCTTGCTACACAATGTACTATTCTGATTAAGAAATGATACACACGAGCGCGTGCGGGCGACTGGTCGCCCGTAGGCCTTAGCGTCTAGATAAAAGAATGCCACCTAAACGCTATACAAATTCACCGAGCCCCTACATATATGTGAAAGTTAGTAAAGACCAGAAGTGGTACTGACTTGTACCGCTCGTAGACGCCGTGCGTGACGTGGTTCCAGCGCGCGTTGAGCTGCGTCAGCCGGCGCGCCAGCGCCACGGGCCGCGGGCCAGTCGCCTCACTGTTGTTGGGCGACTCGCCCGCCTCGCCGCCCGCCGCCAGCAGCAGCTCGTTGCCTGCAACCAATCGTTCATAACACGTCCGAAAGTACGTCAACACAACTGAACGAATCTCAGCACGTGCCAACGACAACCTTTCGGGCCGCGCTACACTGGATTGGCATGGGATGGCATCGGAAGCGACGCGTCATTTCTAAACAAGCTATATGTCTAGTGACATACAGCTACATGGTGCAAACCGGCGGCTGTCCGCTCGCGGGCGTCTCGTCCCGTTCAAGCAGTTATGCATCTTATATCGCTGAGTATAAAGCTTGTTTTGAAGTGCCGCGTCGCTTCCGCTGTAGCGCGGCCCGTCGCTGGCAGCAGCGCAGCCACTGACCGGCCTCGTTGAGCGCGCGGAAGTGCGGCGTGCGCTCCTCGCACTTGTCCTTGAGCGCCTGGAAGCGCGCCTTCATCTGGTACAGCTCGCCCGACGCAGCGATCTGGCACTCCGCCTCCGCCGGCAGCTGGCTCTCCAGCTCCTTCAGCCACGACTCTGTGTCCTCGATCTGGCGGAACACCTGCAGTACAAAAGGAGGCAATATCACTACATATTATAAAACAAAGTCCTCCGACGCGTCTGTTTTTCACCAATAGATAGAGTGATTCATGAGGAAGATTTATAGCAGAATACATACACGGGCGCAGCCGGGGAGGGCTATTAGTACAAAAATAAAATTCTAAAATCGGAATGCGTGCGAACAAAATTGCGACGACAAAGACCCAATAATGGCTAAACAAGCAGAAATAACTACAAGAAAAATATAAAATGGAACTGAGCCATCCTAAATCACGCAAACAAATAGCTCACATAGCTCCGAACTATAATACAAAATGTCTCAATTGACATCTTCAAAGCTTACTTCGAAGGAAGATCTTACCCTTTTTAGGGTTCCGTAGTAAACAAGGAACCCTTATAGTTTCGCCATGTCTGTCTGTCTGTCTGTCTGTCTGTCTGTCTGTCTGTCTGTCTGTCTGTCTGTCTGTCTGTCTGTCTGTCTGTCTGTCCGTCCGCGGTTTTACGCAGAGACTATAAGTACTAGAAAGCTGTAATTTGGTATGGGTATGTATATTAATCATAGCAAAAAAGTGGTAGAATAAAAACTTGAATAAATTTTTTTTTAGGGGTAGCTCCCATACAAGTAAAGAGGGGGAGTAATTTTTTTTTCTCTGTTTACCCATCGTGTGGGGTATCGTTAAATAGGTCTTTTAAAAATATTGTGAGGTTGAGACCACCATTTTTCGATTTTGGGATCCGTTTCTGAAATATTTGGTTTTAAAGTGCGAATTTTTGTTAGAGGTAAGTGTCCCCCCCCTCTATCTGCTAAACGGTTATATATAGATACGTGAAAAAAATTACAGCAATAGTATATATACTGAAGTTTAAAGGAAAACTATCAGAGCTGAGTACTAAGTACAAACTAAAAAGTTATAGGCAACCAACATATAAACTGTAAAATTTCATACTATTTTCATTGTTAGATGTTTTTGGTCGTTAAACTGTAAGGTGCAAGTGTGAATAGTATGAACTCAAAGTTGTCATTCGCAACTACGGAACCCTACACTGCGCGTGGCCCGACATGCACTTGGCCGGTTTTTAAAAGTTTGTATTTGTGTAGTGTGTGTGAGCACCCATTACAGACTACTTCCAGCCACAACAAACATACTCAAACGAAATCTACGATATAAGCTACTCATTTATTGACTTGACTTACCGCTTCAGTTTTCTCGAGCGCTCGCCTTAGTTTCTCGTTAAGCGCTAGCTCGCGCTCGCCGCAGCGCTGCAAGCGCTGGCGCGCGTCGCTGTACTCAGCTTCTATTGACTTGCGGATGCTGTCTTCGCAGTCATCACTGATCTGCTCCTTGATCTCACCCAGCGTTTTTAATTTGTTCTCGTGTGTAGATTTCTCTTCGTGAAGTTTCTGTAAACAGAAAATTCGTAATCTTATCTCAGTCAATAGTCCAAAATTTATTCATCTTATGATATTTTAAGTTTCATTTGGTGAACGTCAATTTACATTACAATTGGTTGACAACGTTATGTTATTGTTGACGTCAATAATTTACTTAAACTTAAGTTTACACCGCTTCCAAGGCGGAGTGCAGAAGAAGCGGCAACAAACTGCACAGCGCATTTTCTCCAAGCGATGTCAACATACAATCTACGACACACAAGTACATACTTAGAACTAATATGTGGACTTGAGCTTACATTGTCATGTAATAATTTAAAATTCAATTAGTTATGTCAAATAAAAATTTAAAATTCAATAAGTGATGTCGAATAATTATTTTTGAAAAAATTAATTCTTAATGAAATGTAAATTTAATGTCAAATGAAAATATGATAAGTATCATATCTTGTGTACTTCTACTAAATTATAAATGAATCCCTGCCGTCCATACGCACATTGCTCTCGTCCAGCAGCCGGTCCAGCGTCTCGACGTCGCCGACGGGCACGTGCTGGTGGGCGCTCACGAACGCGTCGGCGGCCTGCAGCCACTTGCGTACGGACTCCAGGTCTTCTTGGAACTGCCCGAGTAATTCCAAGCCTGCAAATTATATGAAAGATACACAAACTTTAAAACGTACTTAAATTCTAAGAACACTTTCTCTCCTGTCCTATATAATACATGAGGAGCCCGATGGCCTAATGGGTGTGAGCATTCGCAGCGCTTCCGCATGTTAAGCAACCCCACTTGGATGTGTGACTGCAAGTGGCATAAAAATATCTCGGGCTCCTCCGTGCTAAGCGTAAGCCGTTGGTCCCGGCTGTAATCATTGATGGCAGTCGTTAAGCTATGTCAGATGCCTTTAGGCAGCTTGGAAAAACTGACACCAGTGTTGGCTACTTACACACACGAAAAACAAACAAAACAATACATATAATTAAGTTGTTACAAACATGTTTTTCAGAACGAGAGACATCATTCCTTTCATGAGAAACATTTGTTTCTCAACATTTCTAGATGTTATTGTTTAGTAAAACGGCTATTACAACACGTACCTCGTTCCAACTTGTCAATCTTCTTGTCCAAAATGGTCGTAGTATCCTCGAACCGAGTCACCAAGTCGTCTACACTGCTTCTCAAGTTGAGCTTCTGCACGCTTCCTTTCTCGTGCGTGTCCCGGCGCTCCTGCACGAGCTCGTCGCACGAGTCGTGCAGCTCGTGCAGTCTGGTCCTCAGCGCCCGCAGCTCCGCCAGCTTGCCGAGCACGCGAGTACGCTCGGCTAGCTCCGCGTGCTCGGACACCACTCTCCCCTCCAACTCCCTCAACTCCTCTTGAAGACTCTTGAATCTCTCTCCGTGCGCGTCCCTCTTGTCCTTCTTCTTGTTCAGCGCTAGTTTAATCTCCACTTCCCTGGAGCTCAAATCAGTTAGTAGTGCTTCGTATTGTTCGTTCGCTCGTTTCGAATCCGCCTCGATTTCGTCCTTGTGCGTTTTCGATATCGACTTCGTCAGTAGTATTATCGTTTGAGCGTTCAACTCCTTCAGTTTCATGTCGAGTTGTTTCACGCTCCTAATTTTGTTCCTCAGATGGATGAGTTGGTTGTTGGTGGGCGGGTCGGACAGCATCTTCTCCCTCCAGGCCTGAATGTCGTCGAGTTCCCGCTGGAAAGCCTGCAAGTTCTGGTAGAAGGCCTCCTTGTCCTCGAGCAGGTTGAGGGTGTTGCGGATGTCCAGCGACGTTCGTTGTATGTGTTCCCATCGATTCTTCAGTTCGGCTATGCTGTTCGCATGTTGCTTTGCCTCTTCTGTAATAAAATATGTATTTCTTAACACAATCAAAGCAACAGAAATGATTTCAATAAGGTTAATTTCATTTTTGATATGATATAGAACGGCAAATTAGCATTATCTTATAATCACAATCTCAAACGCAAAAGTTAATAATACTGTCTCCGAAAAGCGAGATTTCTTCCTGTGGCGATTCTAAGGGTCTACACCCCGCCTGATGGTCGTCGCAACTGTTCTTATTTGCTTTCGCGAGTCGGATACTTACCTAAACTTCAAGTTTAGGAAAGTATCACATCAATAGATATTTTCTCTGAAGAAGTCTTCGAGTTGAATCAGGGAAGCTTGTAGTGATCCGGCGGGCTCTACTGCCGGCGAGCACAAACTGGCTCGAGTGGCCCCAGGAACCTTTTGTTGAGATTTTTAGGTGGAAAGAAGAATTGGGTTTGAAATTTTGGAGAGGACACAGTTTTTGTATGCTCACCCTCGAGCCCGCTCTCGTTGCGCAGGCGGCGCTGGATCTCCTCCACGTTGGCGAAGTCCGCGCGCTGCAGCTCTATCTCCTTCTCGATGCGCTCCAGCACGCCCGGGATCTCGCGCCGCTTCTCGCTCTTCTGCTCTAGCTTCTGCTGGCACTGCAACATCGTTCGTACAGGTTACCAAGATGGAACAAAGGTTTTTTATAGCACACGTTTTCGAGTATTCCATACTAGGACATATTGTATTACCTATTATGCAGGTTCCGTTCAAGTTTGCTAAGTTGAAAAAAGAAAATCGTTGAATAGTTTCACAATTTTGAGCAGAAAATTGTATGTTCAAAGACAAGAAATGAATCAGTGTATAAACTGAATAAGCAATGCAATTACCAGTTCGAGATCCCGCTCGGCGTTGGTAGCCCAGCTGTCGAACACCTTGAAGCCCACTTGGAAGTCGGCCGCGGCCTTGTGCGTGCGCGCGGCCGGCTCGGCGCGCTCGGCGTGCTCGGCGCGCTCGGCGCTCGGCGCCAGGCGCGGCTTCTTGCTCGCGTCGTGCGAGGGCCGCGGCGCGTCGCGCGGCGGCGAGCTGTCGAGCTTCAGCGTCGTCGTCACCGTGGTCTGCGCCGCGCTGCTAGACTCTGACTCCGTGTTGATGTCGAACTCGAAGCCCAGCTCACGAATCTAGAATAAATTACGTTATTTTTGTTCAGATACGTAATATTTACCTATTATTTTGGTACGACCATATGTGGCTGACACGTGGTCGTGATACACAAAATAATAAATAAACACTAATTTTGTACCCCATACGTCATTTTAGGGTGCTCGCACACAGCATTTATGTAATGTTATGACTGCTGTGTGAGCACCATTACATGCTCGCTACAAGACACTCACCCGGCGGGCCTGCACGTGCGCGATCTCCCGCAGCGCGTCCAGCCGGTCGTGCAGCGCCTCGGCGCGCTCGCTGACAGCGCTGTCGTGGTCGCCGCACTCGGCCGCCAGCGCTGCACAGCGCTCGGCGTGCTCGCTCACGGCGCTCTGCGCCACGCTCAGCGCGTGCTGGATCTTCTGCAGCTCCGTGATGCGCGCCAACACCTCGCCCACCGCACTCACGGGGTTTGCTTCCATCTACAAAATAAACCATTCAGTTTAAGACGTATAGTTTATTTTGTCATAATTTACTTTATCTATTTCAATCTACAGATAATATTGTAGGTCTGACCTCTTTCAAAGCAGTTTCCTGGACATCACAGTCCCTCAGCAGCTCTGCGTGTCTGGTATCGAGCTCGGTCCAGCGCTCCTGTAGCTGCGACAAGCGCTGCAGCTGCTGCTGCGTCCACTGGCACGTGTGCGACCAGCGCTCGCCTAGAGCGCGCAGTTGATCCTCGATCTCTGTCACGGCTGGAATGCAAGCGAGGGAAATGTAGGTTACAGAGAGTAAACACAGCTGGCCGAGGTCCGCTATATCTAATGAAGCGACAAGAGACACTCACCGGTGTCGGCGGAGGCCTCGTCGTCCACGACGACGACGCAGTCGGCCAGTGCGTCCACGAGATGCTGTTGCCTTGCGAGGTCGGCGTGCAGCGCCAGCACGGCGCCGCGCTGCGCGGCCACGAGCGCGCGCGCGCCCGACAGCGCGCCCAGCCCGCCCAGCCGCGACATGCGGTCCTCGGTGCCCGTCAGCCAGCGACGGAACGCGTCCAGGTGCGCCTGCAAACGCGTATCTTATACTCGGTCCACCCGTCACCTATGCGTCTTAGCCAAGTTGTGAAAGGAGTCTGCGGTCTACTAGTTCGATGACCTTCTCGAGGCGCATCCGCCTTTTCTCCGCACAACTAAGTGTGACTTCTAAGACCCTTTTAACTATTTAGATTTTATTTACCACATAGTTCTATGAAGTACTTATTTTTAGTTAAAAGCACACAAATCGTCTTTCCAACAATAGAAAAACTAATTTGTTCATTGAGCCCGACCATGTGTCAGCAGCTGCCAGTGGGTACCTGCTGCTGCTGCATGAGCTTGGCGTGCTGCGTGGCCTGGCGCGCCATGGCGGCCTGGCGCAGGCCCTCCCAGCGCTGGTTGAGCAGCCGCATCTGCAGGCGCACCTCCGCGCCCTCCTCGCGACTCAGCGCGCCCTCCGCCAGCAGGCGCGCGCCCTCCTCCAGCACCGACCCCACGCGCCCTTGCTGCTCCGCTAGCTCCAATAGGAAGCTCTGCAGGAACACATGTAGTCCATTTCAATCCAAATTACAATTAAATTCATTCGTATACTCGTATATTCGACAATACAATACATCTAGATTCAAATTTTCATTAATGATTACTAAATAAAACGCAAACCAAATAGTTTAACGTTTAAACTGTGAGAGTGATTATTCATGCGTTTTAACTTTCAACATACAAACATACGTAAACCCATCAGTATAAAATAGAGTGGCCCTAGAAGTGATCCTAGCGGTACACCAAGTCCTAGTTGAATCAAATGTTGGATGAATTATTTTCACTATGATCAATCTATAGCAATCTCAAGAATAGTAATTAAATCCACAATTTTAATTAAAACAAATACTTAAAATTGTTATTTTCAATCCAAATATAAGTCGAGCTACTCAATGCAACGCCGATGCTAGTACCTCGTGGCGATGGAACTGGTCCTTGAGGTCCTGCAGGTCGCCGCCGGCGGGCGGCGCGCGCTCCAGGCGCTCCTCGGCCTCCAGCAGCCAGCCCAGCACGTCCTCCAGCGCGCTGCCGTAGCCGCCGAGCTCCGCCGACGCCGACGTCGCCACCGACAGCGGCCGGCTCTGCGCCACCTGCACGCAAAACAAGCAAGAGTAATTTGATTAATTGGTACACAGATGAATAAAAGAACAATAACAATTACAAATTACACGAACAGTACCAAAATGGTCTCCGCTCAGCATTTTGTCATGGGGCTACCATGACGCTGATCTTCCGCGGAAGCCGTACTTAAAACTATACACAAAGTTAAAAATAAAATAAATAAATAAATATATAGGGACATATCACACAAATTGAGCTAGACCCACGGTAAGTTGTATACTTGTGTCGCAGGATACTAACTCAACGATACTATATTTTATAATATATACTTATATAGATAAACATCCAAGACCCAGGTCAATATGAAAAAATCTTTTTCCATAGTGACCTGACCGGGGATCGAACCCGGGACCCCCGTGTCGCAGGCTAGCGTGTTGATCGCTGCGCCACGGAGCTCGACAAAGAAAGAAGAAAAAAGAAAGAAAAAGAGATATACACACACTTTTATATGCTTAAAATTTTTTTTTAATAAATTACGTAAATAGAAAAAATAAAATAGCTGCATTTCACAATTTTTGAGCATTCAATAAATATCTCTTTAGATTAACTTTGAAAGTCTTAACCGTACTTGAGTGCCTTAAAGAAGGTGGTATGTTGTTCCAACAGCTTGATGCAGCGTATCTCAAGCTACCTCGAAAGGCAGCAGTTTTTTGTCTGGGGCACAAGAAGTGGTCGGAAACTCTAGTTCGTTGAGTGAACTTTAATTTATCATAAAAATAGGGAGGACTTTTGTTTTTGATGACACCAAAGAGAAGCACTGCAAAATGGAGTTTACAATGTGTGTAATTAGAGGAATTGTGGAGAAAGTCTAAGACTGTACTCGAATAGGTGTAGACGAGTCGAACAAAAACTTGAAACCGAAATACATACATCAGGCGGAGCTTCGGTAAGCGGAGTGGTAGGTTCGGAATGTACGCTCTCGATGTCACCCACGTCCTCCCCGGAGTGCGGGAGGGACTGGAACAGGCACATCAGGTACATCATGATGGACTTCTTATCCGGGTTCGGAGTGTTTACATCTGAAAATAGAATAGGTTTCGGTTATTCCAAAAATTTGTCATGACAGAGTTTAATTTTCAAAGATCTAAAGGTGTCTCTTCCAGATGATCATCTGATAACAGGAAAGTAAATCATACATATGACGATACAAATTACTATTGTAGGACACGATTACTCTGGTTACTACATCGAGAGAACTGTAATAGTTTTCAGTGCCTACGCCACTACGTATGCCGAAAGTATATTTCTAGATAGGTACCTAGGAATACTCTCGAAATACATGACTAGGGGTCAGATCATTGATTTGGGTAACGTGGGAAGACATAATAGTCACCCTCAGGGTCGAGGAGTCGTTCGATGCCTAAGTGAGCTTGTGCGATGGCAAAGGCGTGGTCGAGTCTCGCGTTGGGCGACTTCCGCAGCACGCTGGCGAAGTCGAACAGCTGCGGGCGCCAGCGGTGCAGCAGCGCGTTGAACGCCAGCCCGTCCGACCACGACGACGTGAAGTTCTTCACGTTTACGCCCGTGTAATTCTGGAAAGGAAACATTTACGAGATTTTTTGTAGCTGAAACATAAAATGTGATGCTCAAAGAAATACAAGTACCAAACTGCCGACCAGCCTGGTAGTTATTACATAACTACCAATTAACAAAAAACACTACTTCATTAGTACAAAAGAGGAGAGGAGTTTACTTGTGTGTGCGTGCGACACCACGCTAGCAGTGTCTTCTCGAGGTTGGTCTGCTGCAGCTCCGACATGAGTTCTTTGAGGTGGTAGTGAACCTGCCAGTGCAGAATGATGCTCCACACCAATCCTGCAACACATGATAGCAACATGACAAACATTTATCTCATTTATTCACTAAGAAGCATACGGATGTTATTACGCACTAGTATGCGATTTACCTATAGGTTTTACTCGAAGTATTGGACAGACGCGCACGAAGTTCAAATTTACTCTAAAAAAGAACTTCGGATACGTTTTAAACAAGTCGATATAAATTTATTTTGTTAATTTTCAAAAATAATAAACCCAACTGAAATAACGCAATGTATTTTACCGACGACTATGTCGTTGCTGATGTTGACCAGCCTGACGGCGTATTAATGAGAACAGACTCACCGAGCGTGAGCTTGGGGTTGCCGTCGACGATGTCGTTGCTGCTGATGTTGACCAGCTTGACGCCGTTGGCCTCCAGCACCTGCAGCGCTGTGTTCACGTTGTTGATGTGGTGCACGCGCATGCGCCCGCGCTCGCGTTTCTAACCAACGATATAAAGCAAATCAAACTTCTATTTGATTGTCTGTCGTACATAATAATGATTTAAATGTCTATGAGGCACTCACGACGGTCATACATAAGTAATACAGAAGATCTATTTTATTTTCAGTGAGACACTAAAAGTCACTTAAAATAACAGCAAAGATCTTTTAAAAGCTTAGCTAAGCGCTTGTGTTCTTAAAATAAAGCGCCCTAACACATGAGGCGGCACCGGCATAGGTGCGGTGCCGTAGTACTGGTCAGCTATGGAATTGAATGAACCCTGACATATGGCACCGCCCGCAGCATGCACATGTGTAAGCATTACCCGCAAATAATCCATACTGATGTCATAACTATCATTATTTCAGCCGCAAGAAGTCCACTGCCTCCTCCAAGGATTTCCAATACGACCGGTCATAAGCGGACCGCATCCAGTGCCTTCCTGCGACCCTTATCAGGTCGTCCGACCACTGGTCGTTGGGTGTCCAACGCTGCGCTTGCCGGTACGCGGTTGCCATTCAAGAACCTTTGTGCCCCATCGGCCATCGGTTCTTCGCGCTATGTAACTAACTATGAAATAGAATATAAATATGTGTGTGTCGTTACATATTGCTGCGCGGTGAGGATCTCGAGCAGCGCCAACAACACCTCCCCGTCGCGCAGGTCGGAGAACAGGTCGGCCACCAGCGGCTTGTCGTTCTGAAACGATAACATCTGTTTAAGTGCAGAATTAGGGAATTTCTTGTCGCTTCTTTCGTCCGCACTTTCTTTTAGAAGCAGCACTAGATATAAATGTAAGAAACAAATGTTAATTACATTTTTGGGTCAATGTTTTGTATTGAGCGAATTCATACATTAAAGTATTGACTGGGCTATTCATCGCACGTGAAGAAGTGGTTATAATTACTACTCCCAGATTTGATACACACAAACATACATTATAACCAATTAACTGCCATAGCTCGTTAAAACAATTGAACATCAACAATTCTAGTAATGCAAAATAAAATATGTCAATTAATAACCGCCCAATGAATGTGTATTTCATCACAAACATCGGCTCTACTAGACTATTCAGGCGTCCAATCAATCAGCATCAATCAAGACAAGACCCTGTCATACGAACATTCCTCGAAGTATCAACGTCCCTTGCCTGCACAAAGTCTCTTCACATTCCGGTGTACCCTCCCATCATCGTAAGCCGATTTATTAGGATACGATATCGTTATCAATAACTAACAAGTCTAAAAGAATAGTCATTAATGAATACCAGATCAATTTACTTTGTTTTATAACCTACATAGTAACTGATTGCCATTCCCGATTATAGGCACACCTGAATCCCGAGTCATCATCATCATTTTGGCGTTCTTAATTCTATAGTTTTTCTGTGTTCTGTGCTGGTACCAGAGTATATTTAAAGCACTTTGAAGGAGTTATAGGCCTCTGACAGATAAATGTTCATAATGCTATTTTGCAGCTTCCAATTGAAAATTATAACGCTATCAGTGTTGAAATGAGCAACGTAACATATTTTTTATTGTATCTGTAATATTGGCATTATACCTACGTAGGTTACCATAATCTCGCCATAGTGATCGCAGGCACGCGTCGACCTTGCGATGACATAACGGCGTGACCCAATCACCCGAACTTCATTATCGCCGAGTATTTACTCAGCGCCGTAGCGCGTAAGTCGCGGCACATGTACAGCCAGCAGCATGGCAAGTTATTCTACACTCGCTCGCATGCAGTGGCAATAGGAGCGACATCGCTATCAATTTATATGTATCTACATTGTGCGACAGGTGGATGGCGCGCCGCCGCGCCACTTGCTTGGTCCGGTGGACCCGGTGACTCATTATCATTACGCTTGACCGCATTCACTTTCACGCTACTTTACGGCGATCTCTGTGGATGCTTGACAAGTGAAGACCGATTTGAATTTATCCCCACCCATCCATCTACGTCTTTTCTGTCTCTTTGACCATTTTAATGACCATAGAAGTATGAAATCGCTGCCGGTAGAATTTCCAAATATTTATAGTTTTTTGACGGTTTCCAGTATAAAACATTGGAAAGTTCGTAAGGCTAAAATTAGAACATACCAATTTAAGAAGGATCTCGGCTAAGGTCAGATATTGGTGTGCCACGAGTGCTGTAGTGTCGCTCCGTAGCCTTAGGTTGTTAATTAGCAATATATCCGATCTACAGACAGCCAGTTAGCACGCGCGTGTGAACTGCACAAACGCATCACCCGCGGCACAAAGAAGACTCAACCGCACGAGCGTGTCACACACATTATGATGTAAATCGGCCCTCGCGAATGAGTTGCGTTTACTGCGATCGTAATTGGTCTTAATTTGGCGCATAGTGTCCAACTAGCGTCGGGCGTCGGTCGCCTCCGGTTATTCCCGTTCGCAAATAGGCCAAAAAATATTAGTTGTCCCAGTCTTCCGAATGGGAATGACCATCATTTAGGTTCCCGACCATAATTTTGGTACGAAACTATCAGAAACATCTGGTATGGTTAGGGTTCAGATTTGAAAAATAAAGATTTCTGTAGGTTGATGTAAATGTCCGGAAATATAGACCATAATTATTAACAATAGTAAACGATACATAGCAATCAGCTACCTATTATTATTTGCGAATGGTTTTCAATGCAGCAAGACTCATAGAGTGAAAGTAAGGCTGTCAATCCAATTAAAAATCTTTTTCATCAGCCTCATGAATCTTTCGAATGCCACCCTCGATAGAGAAGAGTGGTCAGTGAGATGAATCATGCTCTGGACTCCCGCAAGAACAAGAAGGGTCAGTTGCGAAATTCCACCTGCACATAAGCTCAGCACATCTTCCTTGCGAAGTTCGACACCTGTTTATCTGGGTCCAGTACTTGCGTGGAAGGTCAGGACCGGGCACAGGCAAATTTGGGTCGGATATAAGGAATTTGTTGACCACTTCAGAGTTGACCCATCTCTCAGACCACCTTTCCGCCGGAGTCTTGTCGTCCTTTAAGGCTCTAGAACCTTAAGCTTTTTTGTCCCATCCCCATTTGTCCCACGTGGGACGTCTCTGCTGAGGTCAAATGGGAGTAACCCGCCTCTTGCGGCCAGAGGCTTGTTTTTGCAGCTGCCTGCAGGCAGGAGCACTTTCGGTCAACATAAAACGGTGACATGCAAGGGCATACGTTTCATTCTATATTACATTAATTTAACATTTTTGGAATTACTATACCGTAATTGATATAGCGCATGGTGCTGGGCCGGCGGTTGTCGCCGAGAAGCTAGTTTTTGCAGCGGTCTAACGGGTTACTTTCAGATCAACACAAATTCATAAAAAACGGCGCGAAGAAATGAGCACGCATTTTCATTGCACAATGCACATTACTAAGATAACTGGCATTTATCTGTACTTAATAGTCGAATAGCAACAATAATAAATAATAATCTGTGTTCAACAGGTACCTAGAATTCAAACGAAAAGTTACGTTCTACAATTAAGAAAGAGGGTGTTGTCGTGTTTCGTTACCTTGACCAGCTGTGAGTTGATCCATTTCGCGAAGGTTTTCTTCTGGACGTCCTCCCGCTCGTCTGCAACAAACAAAAAAAACATTAAATGCTGTATATCATCAGTAATACTGCATTGATAGGACTAGAAAGTTATAGCATTATTTCATAAACCGCAAAAATAACTTAGTTATTAAAAACCGGCCAAGTGCGTGTCGGGCCACGCGCAGTGTAGGGTTCCGTAGTTGAATCACAACTTTGATTTCACACTGTTCACACTCGCACCTCACAGTTAAACGACCAAAAACATGTAACAATAAAAATGTATGAAATTTTACATTTTCGAGTACATTTTATAAGTTGGTTGCCTATAACTTTTTAGTTTTTACTTAGTACTCAGCTCTGATAGTTTTCCTTTCAACTTCAGTATATATACTAGTGCTGTAATTTTTTTCACGCATCTATATATAACCGTTTAGCAGATAGAGGGGGGGGGGGGACACTTACCTCTAACAAAAATTTGCTCTTTAAAACCAAATATTTCAGAAACGGATCCCTAAATTGAAAAATGGTATTCTAACCTCACTCACTATATTTTTCAAAGACCTATTTAACGATACCCAACACGATGGGTTTGTATAGAAAAAAAATATTACTCCCTTTTTACTTGAGAGGAGAAATTTATTCAAGATTTTTATCTACCACTTTTTTGGCATGATTAATACACATACTCATACCAAATTACAGCTTTCTAGTACTTATAGTCTCTGAGTAAAACCGCGGACGGACAGACAGACAGACAGACAGACAAAGTTATCTTTGCTGGCGAAATATTATAGAGGTTCTTGGCTAATCTAAGCTTACTTCTACGGAACTCTTCATGGGCGTGCCCGACTCGCACTTGGCCAATTTTTTATGACTGCAGAAGAAAAGAACTAAAAATTGGTGAAATGGTAGAAAAAAGGAAAAATTTTGGTACAAGTTCGTAGCCGACAGCGACAGCAATGGCAGACGACGTGGCGTTGTAACACACAGTACGGAACGCTCGGCAAGCGACAGTCACATCCCCGGCTCTGTGCTACAACACTAGTGATTTTTATGTCATCATCATCTTCCTCGAATAGAATAAGCTACCACAAAAACTGGTGCAATTCTTCCAAAATTAATTAATAAACATCAAACAATTAATAACTGAAGGGAGATGTTGGTCACAGCAACCATTAAATAATTTTATGAATGTCAGTAAATAAGATCGTTTTGAATACTCTGGGGTAAGATCATTAAGATGTGTGTTAATTTTAGCTACGCGTAATTGAAAACATTATCGTCAATTGTATCTCACACTAGGTCAATCAAGGTAAGGAAAAATGACAAAATATTTATTTTTATACTAATCTGTACTTATTATACAGAGGAAAGATTTGATTGATTGTTTGTTTGAATCTTGAAATAGGCTTCGGAACTACTGTTTGACAAGGCACATCCAGACTTATTCCAAAGAAAAGATGAGGTCTACAGGCACGCAAAAAGACACGCAGGAAAATTAGTATTGCCTGTCCAAAGGACTCATTTTACAGCAGAAATTGCTACTCAATGACTATAACAATTTATAATAAGCTACCTACCTCGTTCATAGCACTGAATATCAAACAATTTAAAATAAGATTGCTGAAGTGGCTAGCCGGAAAGTATTTTATTCCATTCAAGAATATTTAAATTGTAAAATCGACATTATATGATTCTGCTTATTACATTATATGACATGCTCCTTTGTTAACAATTAATTTAATTCGCACATGTTTAAAATTTAATTCTTGAATTTAATTTAACTTTTAATTTGCATGCCACTATTGGCTAAATGTATGTGACATTTTATATACCTAACTCCACCTTTTATGACTACACTAGCTGTTACCCGCGGCTTCGCCCGCGTGATGTATAGCCTATGTCCTTCTCAGTCCCCTACCCTATGTGTCTGCAAAATTTCATGATGATCGGTTCAGTAGATAGAGCGTGAAAGCGTAACAAACAAACAAATAAACAATCAAACTCATTTTCACATTTATAATATTAACCGCCGCCGCCATGCAGGCCTATTTGCTAACCTTTGACAGCTACGATACGGTTTATATCATTTTCATGGTAACTTCAATATTCATTACGGTTTCGGTATGAATGACTATTTTTAATTAAGATATGAAAACCGTAACTGGATGCTAAAGTGACAATCAAATCGTTGTACACCGAGTTAGCAAATCCTACCGCCGCAAACGCTACGTCTCGTAATTTTTAAATCTGTAATATCTTTGAAAATATTTATTTAAATCATATTCTGTAAAGGGCCATATAGATCAATATTAAATCAACAATGTATTAAAAGTATTTAATTGGATAAGGATTAATGATGTATTGGTTAAAATCGCTTCGAAAATTAGCCATTATTTGTCGTAAAAAGTAAATGACAAAAAAATGTTATTGTGGGATATCCATAACAGATAGACATACACCATCGCGGAGTTTTTTGTAGACCTTTTCAATATGTACAATACTTAGAACATTTTAGAACGGTTTAGCCTGCGTTTGCAATGTAAGCGGAAAAATATGTGAAAATTCACGACATCATATTAGAAACCTCAAAAATAACAGTATTTCTCCACTATTTAATGAATGTTATCATACATATAAAGCTTCCTCTTGAATCACTCTATCTATTAAAAAAAACCGTATCAAAATCCGTTGCGTAGTTTTAAAGATTTAAGCATACAAAGGGACATGGGGAAAGAAAAAGCGACTTTATTTTATACTATGTAGTGATATGATAGTGATTTAATGCAATAGTACATTGTGAAGCAAGGGCGGTATAGAAGACATTACGTCAAACGAGCGACTACTAACAAGCACGAGGCGAAGCCGAGTGCTTTTAGTAGTCCGAGTATGTAATGTCTAATACCGGCCGTGATACACACAATGTTTTTCATCTCACCGAGTAAATAGTAGAGTAAAAAATATATTTTTCATATTATATTGGTTGAAATTGTATAGAAAATATAATTTCATTTCATTTCACTGTACCGATTTTCAAAATTAATTTACCAGAGAGCCAATTTAGTTGCGGTTGACATAGGATTGTTAAAATATAAGCGGACGAAGTCGCGGGAAAATTATAAGTAGGTATTTAATATCCTCGTTACGAATCAACTTTATCCGCAACGGTACGTCTAGTTAAATCTAGGTGCATTCGTCTTTGTTAGCAGAGCTGTAAGTAAGCCAATGTGGTCTCGGCGAGACGGTGCGCTACTTTAGGTGCTAACTACTACCGCCCGCTTACTCTCTCCGCTCTCCGCCTGCGAGAACAGCAGCTCCCAGCCCTTCAGCAGCGTGATCATGACATCTTCTCACATATCATGGGTTAAGCTCCGAAGCACGAAGTAGGCCACAAAAGAAACACTGCTTTATTATTAACAAGAAACCGATTCTTCCGACCCCATCAAGCCTAATATATAAATGTCAATCCATGGTCATATAGACTTTTAAGTTATTCCTTCAGCTCCCTTTACTTAATCGCCAAATCTCTATTCATGTAAAGCAAAGGGCTATTAAGTAAGTACCGATTAACGGCAATTAATTGTCGGCAGAAAAATAACACTTGAGTATGCTTGTCGTGCCTGCACCAGATTGCGACTGAAACAGCTCGCGGATGCTGTGCGTCGCGCTCCAGCGACCTTTATGGTACTTTGTTACTCCATCCGCGCCCTGGCGACCGGCGACGTCTGCGTGACCTTCACCCATTGCCGGTGCCCATACCTTACGTCTACGGCGAACCCTTATACAGCAATTATAGGAAAACTATAGGAAAATAAATAGTCTGAACTAGCCGGTTTGTCACGGAAAGAAGTTTAATGAGTTATATACACATCGCCCTATGGTTCAAACTGGGTGTAGCTCTACAGTGCTGTACGTTAGTATGAAGAGGGCAGGGTGCAAGTCCCACACAACAATTCCAGTACCCCTATAACAAACGCATTTTTCACATAAGGTAAGTTATTATGCCGTTTTTACATACGCAAGAAAAGAAATTAGCTTTATGTAAAGCTAATTTCTGGGAAAGTTGCTGAGTCCTTTTCCCATATATACCAGCCATCCCCAGATACAAGCTGAATTACATACATATTATGTGATTTCATATTTATTCTAACTGACATCGGATCGAAGTCTTATTATTTCCTTGAAAAGTTTACCGAACAGTAGGGCAACGCCGACTCATCCTGCGTCACAATGAGAGGCTTGTAACGTCAACCGCAGACGCGAGGTGCGATCTTATGCCAACATCGGGCGCCTCTACCTACTTACATAATCATGATACATTATAAAACACCGACAAGGCCGCTTTTTGCACGAACGAGTCATAGACTTTGCGAGAAAACTCCATCTTCAGGTATCATGTCCGGGAATACAAACACAGAAATCAACTATCATGGCACCTTAAAGTAATTACTTTAACAATAATTAGTGTTGATCATCTCGTCACTTTGCCATATGGTTCCCGACAGAGTAGAATAGGACCACTCCAAGTATCCCCGTGGATGCCATAGAAGGCGAATTTAGTAACACAAGCTGAACAAAGCTTATAAACATCAAAGAGACCTCTCCAACCCGGCCAGCGTGGAGAGTGTAGGCCAAATCATCTGACTGCTCTGGCAAATACATATAGCTCTGGTAGTACAGAGAGGGCCATGCTCCTACAGTGGAGATTAAAGACTTGATGACGATGAAGACCACTTCACTACATAGACAAAATCACTTACCGATGTCTGTCTGTCCCTATGTATAGTTAGATCTTTGAAACTACGCAACGGATTTTGATGCGGTTTTTTTAATAGATAGTAATTAAAAACCGGCCAAGTGCGTGTCAGGCCCCGCGCAGTGTAGGGTTCCGTAGTTGGGAATTACAACTTTGAGTTCTCACTATTCACACTTGCACCTTACAGTTTAACGACCAAAAACATCTAACAATGAAAATAGTATGAAATTTTACAGTTCATAAGTTGGTTGGCTATAACTTTTTAGTTTGTACTTAGTATTCAGCTCTGATAGTTTTCCTTTCAACTTCAGTTTATATACTACTGCTGTAATTTTTTTCACGTGTCTATATATAACCGTTTAGCAGATAGAGGGGGGGGACACTTACCTCTAACAAAAATTCGCACTTTAAAACCAAATATTTCGGAAACGGATCCCTAAATCGAAAAAACCGGCCAAGTGCGTGTCGGGCCACGCGCAGTGTAGGGTTCCGTAGTTGCGAATGACAACTTTGAGTTCTCACTATTCACACTCGCACCTTGCAGTTTAACGACCAAAAACATCTAACAATGAAAATAGTATGAAATTTTACAGTTTATAAGTTGAATGCCTATAACTTTTTAGTTTCTACTTAGTACTTTTAAATTTCAGTATATATACTACTGCTGTATTCTTTTTCACGAATCTATATATAACCGTTTAGCAGATAGAGGGGGGGGACACTTACGTCTAACAAAAATTCGCACTTTAAAATCAAATATTTCGGAAACGAATCCCTAAATCAAAAAATGGTGTTCTCAACCTCACAATATTTTTGAAAGACCTATTTAACGATACCCCACACGATGGGTAAATAGAGAAAAAAAAAATACTCCCCCACTTTACTTGTACGGTAGCTACGCTAAAAAAAATTTTTTTTCAAGTTTGTATTCTACCACTTTTTTGCCATGATTAATATACATACCCATACCAAATTACAGCTTTCTAGTACTTATAGTCTCTGCGTAAAACCGCGGACGGACAGACAGACAGACAGACAGACAGACAGACAGACAGACAGACAGACAGACATGGCGAAACTATAAGGGTTCCTTGTTTACTACGGAACCCTAAAAATGGTGTTCTCAATCTCACAATATTTTTGAAAGACCTGTTTAACGATACCCCACACGATGGGTAAATAGAGAAAAAAAAAATTACTCCCCCACTTTACTTGTATGGGAGCTACACTAAAAAAAATTTTTTTTCAAGATTTTATTCTACCACTTTTTTGCCATGATTAATATTCATACCCATACCAAATTACAGCTTTCTAGTACTTTTAGTCTCTGCGTAAAACCGCGGACGGACAGACAGACAGACATGGCGAAACTATAAGGGTTCCTTGTTTACTACGGAACCCTAAAAAGGGAGGTGTATAATAGTCTTGATTTTTTCTCGTGGATCTATCTAGTGTTTGTCTCATGATAATGGCACACCTTGGAAAAGTAATATGTCAAGTTAGGCACAGGCCAGTCAGTGAACTCTATTTCCGTGTCGACGGCCCTTAAACCTACTTGTTGAAAACCTAAAAAACCGGCCAAGTGTGAATCAAACTCGCGCAATGAGGGTTCCGTACAATATGCTTCCTGAACACACAGTGCAAAAATGTTTATTCAATTGACTAGCGCTATGTAGTGGTGTTTTAGTGAACTATTTCCCTAGATGAACTTATTATAGTGAGTTTACCACTTTATTTTCAAATGGTAGGATTCTTATTATTTTTCCTGTAATCTTCAAGGAATGAACTATATTTTGTAATTTTTTCAAAATTTTCGGCCCAGTAGGTTCGGAGATCAGGGCGGAATGGTCAATTTTTGCCTTCTTTCGTGAATAAAATCAAAAAAAAAATTTTGAGATCCTCATAATGAGCCCTTTCATTTGATATATAACACAGTAAGGTTTGCAAAACTTTCTTTTAAAATTTTGTAATTGGGCCCCTGAAAATGACCCTTATTTAAAAAAAAAAAAACATTATTTACTTTGCACATCCGTGTTTGGGTCATAGGATTACACCATCTTACCAAATTTCACCTAATTTGGTTCAGTAGATTCGGAGAAAATCGCAAGAAAGACGCACGAGTGATCCTATAAGGGTTCCGTTTTACAATTTTTGTACGGAACCCTAAAAACGATAGCATATTTGTTAAAGGCGAAGCGAGAAATAATATTGCAATGTTTAAAATTCGTGGTCATCATCATCATTTCGTGTAGGTGACACGGTCAGTCGACCATTCCCACCCTGGTGTCAGAGTTCTGTGGAACCGCCTCTCGGCCTCTGACGTGGTTCCTTTAACGACTACCAGATGGCAGCCGGGACCACCGGCTTAACGTGCCTTCCGAAGCACGGAATCATCATTCTTATCAGACAATCAGGTGATTCATGCCTGTAATGTCCTAACCAAACTGGAAACAACTTAACAAAGTATGCTTCCCGTGGGAATCGAACCCACGACCCCCGGGTCATCAAAGCAAACGCCTTAACCACTGGACCACGGAGGCAGTTATAATTCGTGGTGATCCAAATTCAAGATCGTATTAGCGTACGCTAGTAACAATAATTAGCATCTCGATCGTTTAACCCGAGCTGCACTCGTTCACGCCCAACGAGGAAGGAGGAGCCCTTTAGTTTTGCACGCAATGACCGTAGACAGGCAGTTCAACCAAGATAGGCTAAAAGCTACCAGTTGTTTTATTTCCCATTAACAAGAGACTTTAAGTTGAGACACAAGGATGGACGGAGGAAGTACAGAGGATAAGACCACCCACAGATTGAAGTGGATAAGCGACTGACATTCTGCGCATAATGGCGGGAAAGGTAAAACACGAATAATTAATTTGGGATAAAAATGCATCAAAACACCGCACCTCGCGTATCGATATGGAAATAGCCAAGGGTAACGAAACCCGTTGGCTCAGAGGAGTGCAGAAACTTAGCTTTAGGGGAACAAAGGGAAGAGGTTAACTTAGTAGTTGATAGTTTAACGGTGCTTGTAATTACCGCTAAACTGAAAGGGTTGGTCGAAAGAGACCTCAACCCCTTCTGAGCGGGAACTTGGGGGTATCCATAGGTGCGAATAACGAAGCAGAGGCACAAAACAACGGTATAAAAAGAGGAGACATTGCTGTGCTTAACGCTCTGTCGAGTCGCAATCATTTGACATTTTCATAACGTTGCAGCAAAGCGTTGTAAGGTAAGTGCATTACCGCACGCCGCCCGGGCGCAGGGACGCTGCACTTAGCGGCCACGACGCAGGCCCACGCATTTGCGCATTACGGCATTATGCAGCCTCGAGAGACGACACCGCTGAAAACAGTGGACGAACAAGTGCGAACCACTGCGATAGCTCAATGAGAGAAACACTCATGGCATGGTACATTTGGCAAAACAAATGAAAACAAATATACGGTTGAAGGCCGTGGTATCATCAACAAACCAGTGCAAATTGTGAGATGACAGGCGCACATGTACGGGCAACAAAAATAAAGGAAGCGGTCCTATTTCCTGAAAGCAAGTCTCGAGAAACAAAGAGTCATTTCTGCACTCTCGTTACTTTATGCCGCTTCCATCCGACCGGCAAAAAAGTTCAACGACTCCTCTCTTTATGAACAAAATTAATGTAATGAACGAAAATATGACAATATGAACGCAATTGTTCTCATTGGAGAAATTAGTCGTGGGATAAAAATACGAGCCGCATATAAATTCAAATCACCATAATAAGACCAAAGTGGTTCAAATATAGACGGATGCCTTCTGAGTACCACACCCCCGCACGTCACACGACAAGACCCACGCCTCGACACTGCCCAAAATTGAGAAGCTCGCGTAGGCGACAAATGAAAGTTACTATGAGTGGTCCCGTCCCATACGGTGATCGTAAAATTAGCCAACAGATGCTTTGGTTCATTTTTGTTTGTTTTGATTACCCACTATAAGCCTGGGAAGGCTTTCATCGTTGTACGGATTTGAGAGGAAACTGTAATACCGAAACAGCTTAAGTATTGTCTCCCTCTATTATTGTTTCTTAATTGAGCTGAAGTGCAACAAAATGATAAAACTTATTTTTTTCGCATTAATGAAGAAATTCTAGGAGAATAAATTCTATTAGCCACAGTATAATACTGTGGTTTCATGTGAAGTATTAAAGTGAAATTTTAAGATGTGCAATAGATAATGTACCTACTCCTTATTTGGTTAGCGGAGTATAGGGAAAGATGGAAAATACTCCACTGACAAGAACAAAGTTTTTAAATATATGATGATGAATAGATAATGTAGTTTTCACACCTCTTCTGATTTTAGTGCCGCATGGCAACGAGCCGCGGGCGCGCGCAGTGCGACCATGCACGAGATTCCTCGCGCAGCCGCTACATTCACACCCACTAATTTCTCCTCATTAATCCGCTACGCACTCGCATTAACAAGCCATATCATCAGTGTCCATATTTGTAACTCTATGACAAAGCTCTCTAGTTGCAATTCCATAATTGACAAAAGGAAGCTACACTGAAGATGGAATTTTAAAACTAAACGATAGACAGTATTGGAATCTTATGATGTCGAGACAATATTTCTGTGCCTGTGTAAGTTCTTCAAGAACACATGCAGTTCCATAAGACAGGGAGGGAAGCATTCCGTGCAGCGGGCAGACGGGAGCGTTGCACCCGAGTCGAGTAGCGTTTGGTGACGTCGCGTCGTCAACGCACGCGCCGCCCCTGCCCGCAGTCGCTCATTGAACATGCACGCGGCGTCCAGCCATACTACGAACGCTTATCGTCGTAAACAAATACAGTAATAGTATTTCTTTACCTAATAAAAAGCTAGTTTATCCACGCAGGAAGTTTTGTTGCCATTTAAGACTTTTAATCGAACTGCTATTCCTTATCAACAAGACCGAGATATTTTGCCTCCTCAGAGAAAGTAGTGTGCGAGATCCAGTGAAGCGTCGGCAAGTATCAAACGTTCTTTAACGTTTGACAGCTGCTCCATACAAAGATCACGTTTCCTTGAATCATCAGAAAATTCTGAGAGGAAAAAATGCCCTGAAGTCGTCCAGTTTTGACGGCTAAAACAATGCATTTTTGGCACTTTTGTCAATTCAATAAAGCATTCACACAGAACCAGTCCTAGTGCCAACCCTAAACTTCGGCAACGAGGCTAGGAGGTCTGTAAGGTCTGATTGACTGACTGATCTTTATGCGGTGGCCGGGGGCCGGGTTACGGTGGTTCATGCCGAAAGAGAATCTTGCTCAATCATCAACGTCTACGCCCAACTATCCACGGTAGAGAGACGATAGAACACACGGAAAGAAAAAAAATAACGACTTCATTGCCCTGAGTTCGGATAAGAGAGAATATGTAGTTTGAGTCAAATCAACCTTTGATTGAGTGTTTGATTCGAGTGTACTTCCGCCACGCCACCAGGAACACAAATTAATTCAACTCAAAGTGCATGTTACTTTGACTACTAATATAATAACATACTGAATCAATTCAATAAGAGAGAATATCTTTCACGTGAAGACAGAGTAGTCATGTGGTCCCAACGCCTTTCTTAATCATACGATTTGTTCTCAAAGACTCGCATAGAGGGCGCTACTAATTGCTACACAACATTCACAAAATATATCTTATTAATAATTAGAACAATATTTAAGGCTTTTTATTTTAAAATTACACCTCAGTTTTAGTAAGTTGTAGGCTAACGCAGATTAAATCAGCCACTCGATACTAGATGACGGTAGTCTGCACCGCCATACTTAGCCACACATATGACTCCTTTTCGCCACCTTAATTTGGTCCAATATTTTTGTATGAGGAGGGCAGTCTATACGTTAGTATTATATTGTCTTTGGTAATGTCAACAATTTGGATCAGCTGTTTCCAAAGTGAGTGACTGATGCCATCGACCTCAGTCGACAGATTGCTATCAGAAGACGTTTTCAACAGCGACTAATGGTCCGCCCGCAGGATGCGCCCGCGGGCTGGGAATAATAAGCGGGATTAACACGATCATTCGTATGCGCCGGAGGGCTTACCCGTTATGTCGCTACGTAATACTGAGACAGCTACCAGGAATAGTTGTTACCCTAAGTTATGGAAACAGAAAGGAAATACTGGAGGATAAGACGTTTGATATCGACAGTATAAGCTGGCGAAACCTTGAGGAATGTGTAGGGATACTATTATGATATGGTACTTAATTGTAGATGTCTGAGGAGGAAATCCAGGGCTGTTTCTTGGCATTAATGGATAAGTAGTAGGGGCATACGTGAGCAGTGACCACATGCATTAGTTAACGACAGTAGTTGAGAGTGTGGTCTGCGGGAATGCGGACGCAATTCAATCAATGTAACACGAGCTTGTTCGGCGAGTGCTAAAGCTGTAAACTAATTGAAGCACCCGGTAACTGCTCATGCGGCGAGCGGGCCTGGTAATGCCACCTATGCGATTATTTTCTTTGGAACATAAATGCTAGTCTGGATGAAAAAAATGCAGCCTTTTCCTACGCAGATCATAAATATCGGGCCCAAATCTGGATTTCCGCTATCAACTTTACTAAATTGATTACCTTTTCCATCAGAACTGCCATCACCCTAAACTTGGTCTTCCGCCGCCTCTCTTTACTCTACCTCTTAACAGATAAAGATATTAATATGTTTTTAGCACGCTGTCCGAAGTTGCCGTACATTTTATCAAATGACATAATAGCTATCCTATATAGATAAGTTGATTTTATACGAGTAGCGTAACTTGCTTCCTAGCAACAGTGTAACAGATGAAGTTTCATTGGATACTTTCTTGCAGTAAGACACACACGCATGACTAACTAACATTTCATAAGTGAGCCATATTAATTTCAGTTGCGCTGCGGAGCGTGTCGGGAGTATACAGGATTACCATATCTCAAGATTTTAAGACTCTTTACAAGAATACTGATGTTGGATTAGGGTTTTTTGGTGCAGCAGGCCTGTTAGCTAATCTTTGTGAACTACGGTGTACACCGTTTTAATGGTCACTTAAACATCCATTACAGTTTATAATATGATGTTAAAAAAATAATCAATGAAACGAACTAATTGTCTCCGTGGTCCAGTGGTTAAGGCATTTGCCTTGTTGACCCGGGGGTCGTGGTTCGATTCCCACGGGAAGCATACTTTGTTAAGTTGTTTCCAGTTTGGTTAGGACATTGCAGGCATGAATCCCCTGATTGTCTGTCTGATTCCGTGCTTCGGAAGGCACGTTCAGCCGTTGCTCCCGGCTGCCATCTGGTAGTCGTAAAAGGAACCACGTCAGAGGCCGAGAGGCGGTTCCGAAGACCGCATTCCTACACGAAATGATGATGATGAATTACGAAAGCCGTAATAGAAGTCGTCACCGTTAATTTAGTCAAAAGTTAAGGCCTGCTTGACGGGCCGACGGGGCGCGCCTGTACCGACCGCACACGGTGACAAGTGCACAAAACCAATAGTATTAAATAAATTTAAAAATAATAATATTAAATCAGACATGTTCTTTTGCAATAAATTTTAAAAATGGTTTTAAAACGACAGAAAATAAATTATGTATACGTTTCTTAAATACAGATCACTTTATTCTTTTTCTCGTAAAAAAAAAGCTGGCAACCCCACCTACTTCTATACAACTACTTTAAAGAATATTTTTATTACAGTAAAGAATAAGTTTTTGTGAAATCAGTTGTCGTAATTAGCGTTTTTGTCAGACCTTTTCTACGGCCTGACGACTTCGTAACACGAATTAGATATAGGTATTTGCACGACGTCTCGTCTGGTTACAATGAGGACATTACGACCTTCGACAAAGTCCGATTGAATATTATGTTATGATTTGAAACATTCGCGGTCACTCACAATCGCTACTATTCATACTAACTATGCTAGGGCTAATTATACTTGACAATACTCAAAATGAGCTGTCACAATATAGGTAGGTAAATAAATAGAGATACCCGAGACATGACGGGAAAGAATGGCATTAGTTGAAATGTTATTAAGTACCTAATTGAGACTAACACCATTAATTTTGAGTTTCGACTCGTATTATTCACCGACAGAAAGATGAACCTCTAACTATCATTGAATAGCGATTGAATATTGTTTGATAGCGAGCATAGTGCGCTATGATGTTGATGACCGAGCGTGATGTCACGACTTTAATTCCGCGCAATGAGGATCCTAAACGAGCGGTTAAGTGACATTAGCACCGTGCCTAAAATACTCCTCGCTGATAGTAGGCTTAGCGTCAGAACGCAAAACGAAAAGTGTGGGATTTAGGCACCCAGCTGTGCTTGTGTTTCTATTTGTAGAGTTCGAGAACTGCAGGAGTTTACGCATAGCGATGTATTTTCAACAAGGTTTTCGCATACAGCAACTATCGGCACCGAGCTGAAGCCGATAAGGTTTCATCAATGACTTGCTTGTTGTTCCATTCATTCATAAACCGCATCGGCCCGCGGCGGCTATCACAAGCCTGGTTGCTAAGTAAACTCGAGCTTCCGGTGTCTGTCACCGTTCATGTAATTGTTGTCAACGATACTGAAGAAGAATAAACAATCGAAGAATTGTATGCAACGAATTACCAGTAACACCTCATAGAGATAGCGTAAAACCTTGGTGAGAATGAAAATGTTGCAAAAGTAGCTATATGACACGGCTAGACACGACATCCAAATCAAGCGCCTTGCCCCAGTAAGCACTTTGTGCTGAATTCTTTAAAAACTATCCATTAACTAAACCTAAACATAGTTTATATAAAATCCGTCCAGGAGTTTTTGCATGATACACATATATGTGTGGCTATGAGGATTATATCCTCTGTGCACATCCATTTCTGAACGCATATTATTTTGAGACTTGATAATTTTAACCTCTTATTTTAAATTAAGAATTTGACTGCTTTTGTTTACCAGATTCTACAGTCTGTGCACGAAGAAGCAGCAGACACATTGTAGGTTCTTTTTTTCTCCCACACCAGCATGGAAGCTTGTAAATTGACACATAATAATAATAATGAAAGTTTGTCAGCAGTAGCAGGTGCGCAATGCATGTCCAGTTGCATAATGCCGCATGAGATCCGATCCATGCTCACGCACCAATTGTGGCGAAGAAAGCTGTGCGAAACCGACCGCGCCCGCGCCGCCGGATCATGTTCTTCCTTGTGAAACTGCGAACCGGCCGCGGCGCACGTTTGAGACAACACATGTGCCATTTTTAAGGTTCCGCATGGTTTGGCACTTCAAAGGGTTCTAGTAACGCTTCGATTTGTCTGTCTATCAAGTAAGACCCTTATTTTCAAGTACGGTGGATATATTAAGTTGTAAATAAATACCTATTTAGTTACACGGGTCCGCTCGCAGTCCCTGAGAGCTGTATAAAAATCAGACTTTTAAATCAACGCAATCGCAGAGGAATAAACCTTTCAACAATGCCTACATTATTACAAGTCAGTCAAAAATTATAGTTACACGACTAATCATTTACTCATTATTAGTCAGTTCGGTAGATTCGAGATGAATGTAAGCTATTGGCAAACTAAATTGTGCTACAGTGAATACTCAGGTTTTCATTGCTTAATCTCCTTCTTTTCAATAAAACCGAGATTGATGAGAAGCACAGTGAAGAAGTACTTACTCATTATAAAAAGGTTCAAATGCTATGGTTAGAAAATTTTAGCATTAGGCCCAACTCCCAACATAACAACGTTATAATAACATCATTAAGTAGTTAGTAGGTACTTAAGTACATTTAAAACAACACTATTTATGTAATTTTGAGGTGGCTATTGAGTGAAACAATAGATGAATTCAGACAGTATTTCTGACCAAAAAATAAGCGACATCTTATGGTCTGGGCCCTGCCTACCCCACAAAAAAAACGTAAGTAATATTTGTACATACAACTTCAAATATTCGTATTGTATACTATACTAACCCCTTACTGCATGAATTATTAAAGAGATGGATTAAAAAATTTCTTTTTGCGAAAATATATTGATTAACGCCTACATATTGAGATTAATTTGAGTCAAAAAAATAATAACTTATATTATAAAAGTTATTAAATGACGCCATAAATGGCTTCGTATGCAGTCTAGTCAACTAATTTTAAGCCAAATGTGGCTTCGTATGCATTTATGAATAAACCAAATTATGCTTCGTAAAATTTCTAACAACAATAGCTTTTGCCATTATAACACAAAAAGCATTCCATTGTTACAATTATGTGAAAGAATGATATTTCAAACAATTTTGGCATAATTGTCGGGCGTTCTTCTTCCAAAATGGATAGTGGCCAATCCCATCAGAACACACTTACTCCGAAGGCATATCTTAATGTATTGCTGGCGTATTTGGTTAGTTTTTCGCGGGTATTGAAAAGTCATATAATCAAGAGGAGTGCCGCCTCGGCTGGATGTCGAGGTTTCAAGAACACTAGATGGATGACCAGGTTCCTTGGTGATAATAGCTTTTCCTGGCTATCGCATATGCTCGAATACGGTTTTAAGTTCAAAATCATACAAAGGCATATATCAGTCTGCAGTGATTTTGCGCCATAACAACCAAGCATTTAGAAGGAATATTACCATCACCAGAAATAGTATTTACATTCTTAGTAGTGCTTTAGAATCATGCTAGATCCACTTCTGAAATATGATAAAAAAAATAACCATAGATGCATACCAAGCCATATTTGACAGGAAACTTTAAGAACAGAATGCATGCGAAGCCAAATATGGACATTTTTAAAAAGTGAAGAAATAAAAACAAAAGATGCAAGATAAAACAAAAATCAAACTTTTACCATGTTTACTTGCCTTTGCCCTGCAGTGGGACAGTATAGGCTAGAAATAGAAAATAGAATTTACCATGTTTTAGAAAGTTAAGAGAAAATAGTCATATTTTTTTCATGCCTTTCCTCATCTTTTGGGTATTTTATTTTTTAATTACAAAGTAGCACTATATTTCCTTGTACCCAGCTCACGGCACGCTTTGAATATAACCCTTAAAATATATAATGAATGTCATTTATAATGAACAAATTATTTACGTGCCGGTTCATGATAAAATTCTGGTTCTAATGTTAGTCAGTTGTTTATGATTAGGTATATCATTAGCCTATAAAAAAAATCTGAACTTTTGCGTCCATTTTTAGTTTCGTATGCGGTAAGGGGTTAAAGTTTAATTTTAAGATCATTTGAATCATTAGTGTGGTTGTTGCACCTAACAATAGACTAACTCATTCTCCAACAATTCTGCCATAAATTCATTGAGATCCCTACAAACAGTGAAAGAGAATAGCGGTAATATTGATAATTTTACCATTAAGTATAACACCAACCACAAGCTTTAACTACACTTGCCCTGTTAGGTTGCAAGTTCTCTGCGACGGTCATATCTTGCAAATCAAGTTTGAATAAATAAATAAATAAATATATAGGGACATATCACACAAATTGAGCTAGCCCCACAGTAAGTTGTGAACTTGTGTCGCAGGATACTAACTCAACGATACTATATTTTATAATATATACTTATATAGATAAACATCCAAGACCCAGGTCAATATGAAAAAGATCTTTTTCCATCTTGACCTGACCGGGGATCGAACCCGGGACCCCCGTGTCGCAGGCTAGCGTGTTGACCGCTGCGCCACGGAGCTCGACAAAAACTCTGAAGTTATTCTAAAACCAATAAAACTTAAATTTTGTGTGCTTGTGTAAGTCAGATGACGATGCAATATTATGGTACCATAGACCTGAACAAATGATAAGTCAGGAGCTGGCCATAGGCTCTCCTACAATAAAGACGATAAAACCATTGTGTTTGGGCTCATTTCATTTGTCTTGGCAATAACTCTGCCCATACTCATAAAAAATTATATATTGTTGTGGCAGGCTTTTATTGTCAAAAACCGGCCAAGTGCGTGTCGGGCCACGCGCAGTGTAGGGTTCCGTAGTTGCGAATGACAACTTTGAGTTCACACTGTTTACACTCACACCTCACAGTCTAACGACCAAAAACATCTAACAATGAAGATTGTATTAAATTTTACATTTTCCAGTACATTTTATAAGTTGGTTGCCTATAACTTTTTAGTTTGCACTTAGTACCCAGCTCTGATAGTTTTCCTTTCAACTTCAGTATATATACTATTGCTGTAATTTTTTTCACGTATCCATATATAACCGTTTAGCAGATAGAGGGGGGGGACACGTACCTCTAACAAAATTTTGCACTTTAAAACCAAATATTTCGGAAACGGATCCCTAAATCGAAAAATGGTGTTCTTAACCTCACAATATTTTTGAAAGACCTTTTTAACGATACCCCACACGATGGGTAAATAGAGAAAAAAAAATTACTCCCCCACTTTACTTGTATGGGAGCTACCCAAAAAAAAATATTTTTTCAAGGTTTTTTTCTACGACTTTTTTGCCATGATTAATATACACACTCATACCAAATTACAGCTTTCTAGTACTTATAGTCTCTGAGTAAAACCGCGGACGGACAGACAGACAGACAGACATGGCGAAACTATAAGGGTTCCTAGTTTACTACGGAACCCTAAAAAGCCTGTCACAACAATATATCTTTTTAAAGAATTTAATTCGTTTGGTAGAATCCTAATATTTTAAATGCAAAAATGAGTTTGTTTGTTTGTTATGTTTTCACTGAACATCATCACGAAAGTTTGCAAACACAAAGGTTAGGGTACTAAGAAGGACATAGGATGTAGATGAGGGTGAAGCTGCGGGTAACAGCTAGTTTTTGCAATCGTTTTCTCAAAATACCTTATTTCCTAAAGGGTAGATTTAGAGAAATTGTCTCCCTTGCATGCGAGTCCCCATTTCATGTAGGTCAAACAGCAATAACCCAGGAATGTGCCCAACAACAAGGTCCCCTGGCTATGCAGTCAACTCTTAATTACTGTGATTTTGTAGACCAGAGTTTGGACAACATTTTGTGGATTAGTTTATCATTCAAGCATGTTCTGAGTTGTATCACCATCTGTGTACTTTTTACAAATAATAAACTTTCACTATTTTATTTATATATTTTACAAGAGCAAGATTTTAATTTCACCCAACCAGGCCTGACTCATAAGTTATTACTACTGAAAATATAAATATTTTAACTGAAATAATTGTTTCAAACCAAACAAAAACTTTAGTGACATATTAAACAGATGCTTTTGAACCTGACTGATCAGTGTGAATACACATCCACCCACCATGGCTAAAAGCCCACAAACCACTTCAAGAAAAAACACAATTTGGCTAATAACAGGAAAACATTGTTTAGTTTATTGGGAATAAATGCCAACATTGTACTTATAAGCACAGTTTAAGATAAGCAATCTGTTAATTACTAACAAGCCAGCTTATTTTTATCACAAAATATTAATGAACCTGGTTTGTTTTACTTATTAGTTACTAGTATTAATGCTACAATTATGGCATGACTATCTGTTTGCCGCGACTTCATCTTCATTGGTGTCAGTTTTGTCATACAGTCTTTCGTGGCCCCGTTCCGACTGGTCCCAAGACCTTAGGTTCTGAAGATTTTTTTTTACAAGCTATTTAGATCCCACTGCTGGGCAAAAGCCTCCCCTTCTGTTCTCCACCAAGTCCTACCCAGTGCCCTGTCTTGCCATTCCTTATTAAATGCACACAACTCGTCTTCTGAAGATGTAGTTCTGAACTAAAATCAAGCTTAGAAGTTGAAAAATCAGTAGAAATTTTGCAGTACTTGTGAAAAAATTATGTTTAGGTAATTTTTTTGTACCTTGAGTTATATTGCAATTTTCATGTGGATCCCAATTTGTTTTAATATGAATATAGGCTATGTAACTCACTTATGATGTAGCTTAATGTTAGTAAAAAATATTTTTTTTGTCGGTCCAGTAGCAGCTTTTGACTTTTCTGGTACAAACACAAACACAAAACTCTTTTCTCTATAAAATATTATTTAAAATAGTTTGGATAAATATATGATGTGATTTTAAACACATTCTAATTTGTTTTATGTGAAAGTATAGTGATTAGAAATAAATAAATGATATGAACTAAAATAACAACTCCTCTTTCTGTGGCAGTAATGTAAATATTGTGAGTAGAATCCCTATTACATGATGATATGTGTTACAAAGCCGGAGTAAGAGGAAATCATATTATAACTTCATCTATGATTGTTACCTTAATAACAGAATCCCATGTTTTATACTATGCAATATATGCAAAATTCATTACAATTCAAACTGGAATACTATTACAATCATTCCGTATATATTTATTTATTTGTATAATGCAAGCATAGGACTTATGTTAAATGTATGACTGATCTGTAAAACATATGAATCTATCTGTGGTAGTAGTATTGAAAAAGTTGTTGTCAATAGTAGTAAGTCAATAACAGGTGTTGTTGGTAAATTAAAACAACATGAACAAAATGTGCATGAAGATGATGATCTCGGCACAACAGATTCTTATCACGCTTAATATGAGATAATGTTGCTTAAACGCGAGAGGAAAGCGGATAGTAATTTTATCACAACTATGCACACAAGTCAAAGATAAGATAGCGTCGAGAATTCGGGCAGCGAGCTGGTGGCGACGACGGCGGTAGCGGCGCCGGCGACGCCAGGGCCTCGTTGCATCATAGCTCGCCAGCACGCCGCGTCTTCAAGGTCCGCCACCGCCGCACCGCGCTAAGTAAACACAACTGGACCCAACCTTCACTTCACTGCGTACTTACCCACTACGCTGGCTTCCATTTTCACGAAACGGCCCCGATTTCTTTCAGATCAAATCAAAGTAAGACACAAAAAGTTTTCTGAAACATGACAACACGCGCACTCACACACCGCCACTCCCAAGCACAAACTTTGTCCAAACTTTTCGGAATAAACAAACACAAGAATACACAATTAAATGGTAATTGCACAAGTTTGTCGTAACAGGTAATCCACAGTGATAGTCACAAAAACACAGATAAAGAGGAATCTGTCGCGAAAAGCATGCAAAACATCAAAATAACAGATGGTAAAGCAACTTCAGCCAAAACTACCGACTACTACACCGAAACGAAACTGCAGTGACAGATAACTTATACTAGTGTTGTAACGTTCTCGATTTTGAACATTAATGGGTCTCGAGTCTCGACTTGATTATAAAAAATACTGCCATACCAAGAATACCGCCGGTAACATAAAAAGTATCTATAGAATTTTGTATTTACTTCTATTATACAGGATACAGATTTAGATTTTTTCCATACACGGATACGGGAGTGGATGCAGATTTACAAATTCTCACATTCGTTCTCTTATAATAAAATTTATATAACATTTTGGTGTCTGTTTCTAACTTAGGCCTCCCATCTCATCCATGTTTTCAAGTCTGCCTATCACTTGCCCATACAGAAATAGAGACATGCACTAACACCCATAGCCAGCGTTATAAGTATACATAACCAAATTACTTGAAGAAAAAGAAATATTTATCAAGTGGTTGATATATTATAATTAACTATGTTGTTGTGTCCTACTTCTTTATTTGAGTAAACATAGTTACTAAGTATATTATACTATAATTACCAGAAGACTGTAAAGGACACATGTGCGTGCATGACACTGTGCGTGATAAGTCAATTAGTACGCTTGTGAGTTTAATGTCACTATTTTCTTTTGGCTCTTCGGTCGCTCTAAGGTTGGGAATTAAAAGTTTGGTGATATGAACACTGTTTTTAGGGTTCCGTACACAAAAGGTAAAAACCGGAGCCTATTCACGACACGAGACTTCACTGTAATAGCTAGACAGTTGAAATTTTCCCGAATTATGAATCTCTATATGAGAGTTTGTGGTGGGAAGTCAAGGGTGCAGTTATTGGGGTCTGCCTTGGACGATTTTGCAAATTGATTTTGGTGGACTTTATAATATGGAATTGGTGTAGTTTGTTGTTATAAATGCTAGTGCTCATGGAACAATTTGTGAAATAGTTAAAGTGTACTGTATGGACTCGTATAGGCTTGTCACCATAAGCTCCCGACCACGAGGCATCAAAGGACATACGCCATCTTTGATGCTACTTGTTAAAACTTTACCGTACAACACCGATACTTAGTATCTCAATTTACTGGACATTGGCAGAATCACTGAAATTTCGGTGGAAGCCATATTATAAAACAGAAAAAGAAGAATTGCTATTGCCGCTATAACAACAGATAATAAAAATAAAACATATTTAAATAATTAAATCAAGATTAAAATAAACATTTTCTTTTTTACGCGGATGAAGAGAAATTTGCTAGTTCAACATTAAATCGTAATCAAGAAACATGCACATCACTACCATTCTTACACACATGCAAAGCGTCAAAAAGCTGACCTTATCGCGGTTTTTACCCACGGTACGGTTTCTTTCCGAAAAAACGGATTCCGGCCTTTTGACGGAGATGAATGATAGATAATGGAGCCTGCCCCCGTAGCATGGAACGCGTGACAACGTTTATCGAATATCGTCATCTTGTTTTTCGTAATACTAAACAGTAAGATGTAGATAGTTTATCGCGAGACATAAACGGCGTCATGGGCGCCATGCTACGGGTGCAGATCACGTTTGTGTTTTATCCATTATCCATAGCGCCGGATCCGATCCGATCCAGGTCCAACTATCACTCAAATGTTAGGCTAAGCGTCGTGCCCAGCTTGTACGTGTAGTAGAGATGGGCGTAACCGTTGTTTTTCAGAAACGTTGCAACCAGTTAATTTTTTTTCATGGAACCTGTTGCAGCAATAGGTTGCTTTTGCAACAGGTTTCTTTTTAGGCAGAAAATTCAAAAATGTTGAATTATATACGTATTTTAATATTTTGGTGCCTTAGTAGTAAAATTTAAGTAATGAATATAAAGTCCAATAAAAAAGGGATAGAAAATACTGTGAGCGTTAGATTTTATACAAATCGAATAACTACTGGAAAGTTAACGATATTTTGTTAGTTGTAATTTTTATTATATTAGTGCAAAGACGATGGGTTACGATTGTGAATAAAAAAAATTGATAATACGATTATTTTCTATTCTTTCTGGTTAAAATTTTATTTTTAACACAGACGTTAAAAATAAAATTGTTATATAAAGTTTTGACATTTGTTGGAGTTGCGGAAACAACCTATTGCGGGATTTCTAGCAACAGGTTACATTTTTATTTTAAAAGAAACTAGTTGTTGCACCCAGTTGCTAAAAAAACGCCCATCTCTTACGTGTAGGTATTTAATTTTGAATTTACGTTAGAACGAAGTTAAACTTACGTATTACTTACTTACGTTATACTTTACGATTTTCATCTACCTACCAAGTTTTAGCTGTGTAGTCTCAATAGTTTCGGAATAAAATGGATGTGAAATACGAACAGACAGACGGACATGACGAATCTTATAAGGGTTCCGTTTATTGCTATTCGGCTACGGGACATTTGCAACGTGATATATAGCCTATGTCCTTCTCAGTACCCTAAACTATGTGTATGCAAAATTTCATGATGATTGGTTCAGTAGAGACGGCGTGAAAGCGTAACAAACAAACGAACAAAATCACTTTTGCATTTATTACATTAGTTGGGATAGTTGGGATTAGTTTATAATATTATTAGTTAGGACTAGCTGTTATCCGCGGCTTCGCCCACGTGTTTTATAGCCTATGGCCTTCTCAGTACCCTAACCTATGTGTATTCAAAAATTCATGATGATCGGTTCAGTAGATAGGGCGTGAAAGCGTAACAAACAAACCAACAAACTCACTTTCGTATATATAATATTAGTCAGGATTTGAATTATTTAGGATTAGGATAGTTAGAAAGTTAGGATTAGGATAGTTAGGAAGTTAGGATATCTATTTGCAACTATCTAAGCTATTGGCCACTTCTTCTTTCCGATTTTTTTCCGGATCGGTCCTTATTCTTATTATTTATTGATTATTTTCATAACATTCGGTACTTGATGCTGGTAAGTCATTCATCAGAAGGCTAAAAAGAACATTAGATACCGCTGATCCCTGAGCAACACCTTCTATCTTTTTTATTGGGTCCGACTTTACGCGACCGTCATCAGCAACTACAAATTTGTGGTCCATCAACAGCTTCAATGTTATACCGTCATTGCCGTAATATTTCAATTTGATTTCTATGCATGACTGGCCACCTCAAATGCCTTTGATAGATCGCAGGTGAAGACAGCTACCTGTTGTTTGCGTTCCCGGGCATCTAAGATGCAGCGGATCGGATGTATTCGTCGGATCGGACGGATGGATCCGGCAGGACGGACGCGCACCGTACCGTGGACAAACGGCGTTAGTACTCATGCACGCTGCCAGCCGATAGTAACAAAGTAACACACACACACACACACAGGCGCATCATTTGTTCATTCATATGCGTGTGTGTGTGTGTATCGTAGCCACATAACATGATCGTAACGTAGTGTGCAAGTTACGGTGCAAGTAGTGGCATGCCATGGTTGGGTTGAGTATCCCAATTTCCCAAAGTGCAATAAATACAGCTTTAAAAAAAAAAACAAAAATCTTTTTCATATAGGGTAAACTCAGAAGGGATAAAACCAGGGTTGCCAACCGTACGAGGTTCCTCGTACAAATACGAGATTTGTGGTCTTCCGTACGAGGTACGAGGACGCTATCAACCTCGTACAGTTATGTACGAGATTTTGATGATATTATGGCCATGCGATTTTTTTTATTGGATTATGTAGCTGGCTAGCTCAAAATGAGCTTTCACCACTTAACTGGACTCTAGGCCTTACCGTCATTTTGGGTCACCAATATAAATTAGTGAAAACTAGTGCCATCTATCAAAAATAGTAGGAACTTCTTACGTTATAAATTGCACTGCCGGGGATTTCCCGGTTGACGGCATAGGTACCATAGACAATCATCGCGTATATGGTAGTTCAACCGGAAAATCCGATTAAGAATATCGTATCTTTGCACTAGTTATTTGCACTACGTTGTGTAGCAAATTGATTATTTTCTAAAAATTAAGATTTCTATTGTTTTTTCCATTGTTTAGTGATGTATTATAAGTAATAAGTCTCGTTATGAGTGATAACGAAAAAAATAGTGACCGTAAGTAGCGCCATTTGCAACATTAAAGCATAATAAATTTTTATGTACGAGGTTTGAAAGTCAATCTACGAGATTTTCAGCTGCACATGTACGAGAGACCTTATTTTTTTGTTGGCAACCCTGGATAAAACCACCTTATATCGGCCATGTCAACTAAATTTCACATTCATTTGCTACTTATTCTCATATTTATTAGCATAGCTTTTTGAGGGTTATTTTTTAATAAACTGTTATTAATTGACTTTATAATGACTTAAAATATTTGGAATATCAATAATATTTTTTATATTGATATTTTTAATTTGTACACACCAAAATTGTCCTAAGATTGGCCTCTTGCGCCCAAAATTCGTCCTATTATTTTCCTAGTATCGGCCTAGGCTAACATTAGTACGAATAAACGTCTAAATTAATACTAAAAAAATATAATAGTATTAAATAGACTTTAAATTTAGTAAAAAAATTAAGGATTTTTGATTTATTTTAGAAAGTTGAAGATTTGTTAACGGAAATAAGTACTATTAACAAGTTATCATGAATATTTAATATTACAGGCAAAGAACTTAAAGAAGGTGGATTCGATTCCTACTGGCCAAAGTGACCAAACACAAAGTTATCACTTTGATTGAAATTGTTCACAGTTATCACTTATCAGTCATTGGGGTCAAAAAACACGGACGCATAGCATGTAGGGTGGTTTGCTTGCAACCTTACTACATACCACAGAACACAGAAAGAATGTCTTTCTGTGTTCTGTGCTACATACATAATAATTTTATTATTACATGGGCTGATGTCTCATACATCGGCCGTAGTCAGAATACACTTTTTTGTATTAAAAAATAATTTTAGATTTATATCAGCCACCAACTTACCTAGGTCAAAGACAACATAATACTAAGTTAATCGGCAGATATTGGGATTGGGGTTTATCTTACCTTGTATTTATGACTTAATTTATGGTGGCCGATTTGACTCGCCTTGTTTCGGCCATCAGCATTTGTAACGGCCGATATCAGGCTTTACATGAAATAATCAAACCAGATTCGAATTTGTATTTCAACTAGCAGCCCTACCCGGCTGCGCCCGGGCATGTATTATACCTTTAAACCTTCCTCGTGAATCACTCTATCTATTGGTGAAAACCGTATGAAAATCCGTGGAGTAGTTTTTGAGTTTATCGCGAACAGACAGACAGACAGACAGACAGACGCGGCGGAGGACTTTGTTTTATAATATGTAGTGATGTAGTGATAGTGATACATTCATGTAGATATTCTTTCATCGTCGAATATCTTTAGCTCACGCGCGACTCGCGATGCTTCATTCGCTCCTTAATTTCTATTGACTGTTCCCTACCTTTGACACCACTTAACGAAGCTAGGGCATTTAAGTTAAACAAAGTTACTTTCGCATGCTTATCCTATTTCATTTTCTTAGGTAGGTATTCGTTTGCGGTTCTAGAGCTACCCCAGAAAATACTTTCACCAATCCATATTACATTTTATTCATTAAATTAAGATACTTAAAAAATTAACTAACTACTTGATAAAACAACTAACTAGGTACCTAACTAAAAATATATTTAAATGTCTAAAAAAATATACTTATAACCTAGGTATTTACAAATCTTACAGTCCTTCCAGCTGCTTACCCCTGGCCATCGTACCCAAAAAGCTAGCAGTTTCATATTACAACTGATTACAACATGATTGCTGTCATAATGGCGAAGCCCGGGCCCCGACGTCTCACACACAACTGAGGATGCAAGCGCTCAGATGAGGAAAAGGAGCTTATCATAATATTATAGTTCCTGCTCTGAGTCACCAGCTTCTGGTAAGTAAGTACAGAAAACTTTTACGTTTTTAAGAAAGTAATGTTAACTACCTATCAGACGATGATTAGGGTTACCAACCGGGTCCAGATTTGCTGGGATTTTTTTCAGATTTTAGTAAAAATGTTGACGTTATATTGTTTTGACGACGTTATTTTGTTATCTTTAGTCAAAAATAAACAGCATTTAAATCATTTGGTTATCATCCAACGATTTTTAATGCATTAAAAAATCGGTCAGCAATCCTTGTTACGCAAAGAATCTTGATAATATTCAGTATTTTGCACATCACGTAGGTACCTATACATCCTACCGACTCCCATCCATATGAAAGTCTTCCTCTATTTAGCCTCTTGAGGGATGAGTGTTTACCAAAATTATATTTATGCTCGCAATTAGCTCAAGCTCATGCAATTATAATACTGCACTAATAATTTTACAGTCGTCCTGACATAAATTGATGCTTGCTAGCTACGATTTGCGAATTATCTATTTCTGCTAATCGATTACATTTTTCTCCTCACAATAACATATAAAGGTACTAACAAGGTACTAACTATCTTTTAATATATCTACAACAACATACAGATTTAAAAATTAAATCTTCGTTATTGATCATAGTCGTGTTGGATTTTGTTATCACGTTTGTGTCATGGTACAGATTTAATAAAAGATGATGGTTAGGCAGGTTTTAAAAATATGCCATACATATTCTTAGGGCAGGTTAGTAGGCAGATAGCTTTGATAACACTCACACTTGCTATGGTTGACATGCTTCTCGTAGGGCGCGAAGCTATGCGGCGGGACCTCTCCGACCTCCACCACCCACGTGATCCTGCGCGGCGCCTGCAGCGGCGACCCCCCCGCGCCCGCGCCTGCCCCGTAACTCATGCCAACTCACTGTCACACACAACACTGCACGCTTTTTGCCTAAATCACCTCACCCGCATAGTGTTCCACTGCACTGGGATCGTTTGACTTTTTCACTTTTTGCTATTCGGAAAACTCGGAAATCACTAAATGGCGCTGCCTAATCCTTACAATGCAGACACGTTACTAACTTATCGATACGCAACATTCGTAAAATAATATTTAGATTTGTATAGCATAGATAACGACGATTGTTCGAGGTTTACGCGACGCACTAAATGTGGATTTTGTATGTGAAGGTTATTTGAAACCGAGTAGGAAAAGCGCGCAGATCGACGGTCAAGGTTAATGACTAACGAGTTGACTGACAATGATATCGACCGCTGATAAGGATGACGATTCCCTGCAGACCTGTGACCACGTCCAGCGCTTACTTTCGCCGGTCGGCGCCGCGGTGCACAGCTAGACTAGCGCGGTTATTTTTAGGCCTATGCAGTTCACCTTGACAACTGGCTTTGAATCTCAAGCTGTGTTCCGCCTGTGTCGCACTTGCATAGGTGCGCTTTGTGTAAGGCTCGCGAGAGCAGTGCATGCAAGCCGGGCCCGTCGCGACTCGCTGGCTTGCAACTCTCAAACTTCTTTACTTTGAGACATTCTTCACGGATTTACTGCTAGCAATTAGAATCACGCAACACTCGCAGAATATCACAATGTAGGTCAACATTTGGTAGTACGGTGCACCCACACTAAACGGTATCTATCATGTGTTTGCACCTACACCATCTATTAAGAAGCAAAGCATTTTAAGTTAATAGAAACTATGAGAAAGTGAGTTACGGACAAAAATGTATGATATTTTCTTGGAATCTTTTCACGGTTACGGACAACAGTTTATTCTGTAGATTCTTCGAATTATTTAGTCACAACACTAAATAATATTTCATTGTATCTGTGTCTAACACATCAAGTAGGGCATCGGCTGTCGCAACAAATTTCACCTGCCTCAAAACAAAGTAAAAGTTCCAGTAAACAAATGAAGCATGTGTGTGAGTTGTGTGACACAACGCGCCGGTCGCTGTCCTGTCCCCAACGCTGCAAACTGCAAGCTATCCGTGCCTGCATCATCGGCTATGTTTATCTGGCATTTTACGTTTATTTTCATCACACGAGTTAGGCCCATGACGTAATTTAATGCAGATGAACATTGACGAGAAGCAGAAAAGCATCTGGCAAGACGAAGAATATCTTTTGTAATTGTTAAGCGTATGTACCTATAGGAACTTTTAACTTCAATCCTATTTGACATATCTAATCAAGGAATTAGATTCAAACTATTCTAGAAAATAGACACACAGTAAATAATGAAAATTAAACAGCAAAGAGCATTTATACAAGTATTAAAGAGTATATCATACATTTATAAGATACCTCAAACAAAATAGCATTCTTCTATTTTGTTATATAAAAGTTTACGTCGATTGGCACATGTGTCTTTTGAGTTGAGTATAACTTATTTTAATTAATTAAGTCTCCAGTTCGGTCGGGAGTTCTGCAATGGAAATGCAGACCGAATCGATTTGTCTAATGGCACAACTCGATGCAAGCGGGCGTTATGAATTCATGATTCTTGTGTGTAATGGTGCGTTGTTTAGTGAAACTCCATAATTGATGCTTTTGGACTGTGTTTAATGACGTACGTACCTATCATTATTTTGACACGCAAGCAGTGTAAGTGTAAGATATTTGTTACCTACCTATAAACTACAATTTCACATCAGCCGCAAAGTTAATAGGTAAAACGTCTCAGTTAGAGGTTTACTAGCTAAACCTTTAAATACAGTTCAATGAAACAATTACTTAGCAATTTTTGCATGCTTGCAGTTAATATGGGTAACAAAGCGCGGGCGTCGTCAAATCTTGCCTTGAAAATGAATTTAACTAGTTGTAATTATCATAAATGTATAATAATGTATTCTAATCTACGATGACTCGATGACATCATAACACTTTAACATAAACAGCGAGGAGATTTATCATCGGGAATCTTTATTGTAAAGTCGTTTCGATATGGACGGACAGCTAAAATGGAGCTGGGGATATTATTTATGAGGTGCTGCGAGTGTTTTGCCCCGAAACTAGTTTTAAAAGTAGATTATTGTGATTGTAAGTGCGAAGCAAACGAGAGCGGCAAGTTCACGGCCGTGACGGCGCTCACGAAATCCGCGATCGCCTGGCGGCTCCAACATAAATATTTTTATTGATTTCATATTTAGTACCGTGATCTCTTTTCGGCTCCAAGTTCATTAGGGAAGTTTCCTAAAAATTTAATTAGTTCGTCAATGACACGTTTTTTTTTCTTTTTTCAATCAAATATAAAATGAGAAAGATATTTCGTTAAAATTCTTTGTGGCGTCAGCGATACTTTCTTGTGAACTATGATTTATTTGTTTATGAAACATTGTATTTATCAGACAACGGTAACCCGGCAGATACATACATAATTTACGTCAAATTTTTAAATGTTCCTGTAACTCATACTAGAACTGTGTGTACCTTAAACTTTTTTTAGGTATAAGTATGTTGACCAGGTAGTGTCTTACTATAAAAGTGGTAGAACTAGACGAAAAAGTATGATAAATTCACGTTGTTTTATTTAACATTTTGTTTATCATGTTGGTTGCAAACAGTCGCCGGTATGCATGAAGATATCTGAAGCAATTAAAGTAAACACTATCTAATCATTTATAGGAACTGGTAACCCAGATATGAACAGATAAATTTATTTTATCACTGACACGGGTGAGTATTTTATATCGCGAAACAATTTGACATTTCACTCGCAATTAGTCCGCGTAGGTATCGATAATGTGGTGTTGGTAGTGTGGCGTGTGGCGCGAATGCGCGTCTCTGCCCACGACCACGCGACCGGCGACTGTCGAAAACGCGGGAACCCAATCCGAATGATACCACGCAATCGTGCTGGTTCGCTCACTATCTAAGTAAATGCTCATATTCTCATATCAAGCTAACTACATCAACTTGCACTTGTCAGACTTTTAATTAAAATTGCAGGCGATTGCTTTACCAATCGTTCTCCCAGGCACAATCTCCCGTTTCGGGACGGATGGACGCAATAATTACTGACCTTATACATTTGAATATCATAAATACCATAATAAGATATTCTCGTTAGATATCGTTGGTCAAAGCTAGATGTTCATAAACTAAAGCTTCGGAAATTTAAAAATAATTAGGTATTAATTTCGGAAAAAAAACTAAATCGGCAAAATAATGAAAGCAAAAGTTGTACTATAGTACCTAGTAAGTATAGATCACTGAGCATTAGGTAAGCTATTTGACCAACGAAATTTTTGAAACATGTGTGTTCAATGGAACTCCCGTCGAAGCAGAGATAAAAAATCCATCGCGCGCGAGGAATGCAGATGCAGTGTTACAAAGCAAGGAGCAAGCATCCAGTTTTTAATTTTTTATCAGTGATAGCGGCGTCTCCAACAATCGTATAAAGAGCGCGGAGCGCGGCCGGCCTTATCAGCCCCAGTTTGGGGCGTTGATCCCGGCGGCTAATTAGCCGGGTGTGTGCTATGAATGTTGTGTGTGACATCACGCGAGTTGCCACTGCATCGCATTACAAGACCTCACATCTCATCTCATTGTCGAATTGAGACGTGTCTGATTGATATGACAAGATGATCATAGTTGGTATGTACACAGTTTTCAGTTGGCCACATATTCTTTTTGTGGTTTCGATTATCATCCTCCACTGAATGGCCAGTGATTTTAATAAATTTAATTTATTTTTATTCAATAAATTGAACTTCGATAAAGAGGCGTCGATAGATTCCTTAGAATGTTTTCGAATCAGCTTTTACCATCAATCACTCTTTGGCAAAAATAAAAAATCTTTAAACTTATTTGTAAATAAATTTTCAATATTTTTCATTAAGATATTATGAAAACTTTATATGTTAATTACCTTATTTTATAAAACTAAATATGATTTTATCCACATTTAATATATTTTATGGACAAGACAGACTGAAGAAACGTACCTCTAACAAAAATTTTCACTTTAAAACCAAATATTTCAGAAACGGATCCCTCGATCGAAAAAATTACTCCCCCACTTTACTTGTATGGGAGCTATCCAAAAAAAAAAAAATTTTTTTTCAAGATTTTTTTCTACGACTTTTTTGCCATGATTAATATACATACTCATGCCAAATTACAGCTTTCTAGTACTTATAGTCTCTGAGTAAAACCGCGGACGGACAGACAGACAGACAGACAGACAGACAGACATGGCGAAACTATAAGGGTTCCTAGTTTACTACGGACCCCTAAAAACGGGACCCTAGTACTAAGACTTCGCTGTCCGTCCATCTGTCACCAGGCTGTATCTCAAGAACCGTAATAGCTAGACAGTTGAAATTTTCACAAATAGCATATTTATGTTGCCGCTATAACAAAAAATACTAAAACGAAAATTATAATAATAAAGGGGGGGCTACCATACAAAAAACGTGATATTTTAGCCCTTTTTCATGGCTGCCATTCGCCGAGCTAGATCTCAAGAACCGTAATAGCTAGACAGTTGAAATTTGCACAGATTATGTATTTTTATTGTGGCTACAACAACAAATACTAAAATTAAAATAATAATTTAGGGGGGGCTCTCATACAACAGAAGAGTTGTTTGGCGTTCTTAACTGTATCTCATGAACCGTAATTACAGGGATGTTATCACAGATGTTGTATTTTTATTGCCACAATAATAACAAATACTAAAAATAAAATAAAAATAATATTTAAGGGGGACTTCCATACAGCAAAAGTATTTTTTTTACCGTTTTTTGCTCGATAAATGGCTACACATAGACGCTAGAAATAAGTACTTACCTACAAATTATTAAGGTAAAAAAAAAATAAAAAAAAAATATTACTTTAAAAATAAATATTATTATTATTACGAACCATTAAAGAATGTCCCAATGTTGGGCAAAGGCCTCTTTCTCTCGCTTCCATTTGTGTCTGTCAGTTGCTATAATTGACCAATTATTGTTGTAGCTTTTAAGCTCGTCACTCCACCTAGTTCTGGGTCGGCCGCGTCCCCGTTTGCCGTTGGATCTTCATTCGGTAGTTATCCTAGCCTAGCGATCATCGGGCATTCGCATGACGTGTCCTGCCCAGTCCCACTTCAAGCCTGCTGCCCTCGTAGTTACGTCAAGTATTCGAGTCTGGGAGCGCAGTGTGGTGTTCCGTACATGATCAATGAGTTTTACTCCTAGCATACTGCGTTCCATGTTGCGCTGACAAACCTTCAGTTTGCGCTTTTGAATGTCAGTCAAAGACCAAGTTTGGGCACCGTATGTGAGGATGGGGAGTATGCACATGTCCATAAGTTTCTTTTTAAGGCTTAGTGACAGGCTGCCTTTCATATGATCCTTCAAAGACCAATAGCTTTTCCATGCATTTTGGACACGATGGTCGATTTCTTTGTCCTGTCGGTCTTGGAATGAAACTATTTGGCCTAGGTAAATGTACTCTTGGACATATGCAATATCTTCCCCCCCAATATTCACCGGATCTTCGGTGTTATTAGTCATGATTTTGGTCTTTGACATATTCATTCTGAGCCCTACCCGAAGGCTTGCCAGGCAAAGGTCTTTAAGCATATCTTGTACCTTAGTGGCTGAAGTGGCAAAGAAGACTACGTCGTCGGCGAAGCGTAAGTTGGTCAGCTTTTTAGTACCAATGATTATTCCTACATCTTCGTTTTCCCATTTTGCATCCAACTCCTTAAAAACTTCTTGAAGGGTGCAGTTAAAAAGTTTTGGCGACAAAGGGTCACCCTGTTTTACTCCTCTTTCTATACTAAAAGTGGGGCCGGAAGATTGAAGTTTAACGGACGCTGAGCTATTATTATATATATTTTGAAGAAGTTGGATGTATACAGGTTCAACATCCTGGCTACGTAAAGCATCAAAGATAGACTGGTGGAAAATACTATCAAATGCTTTCGTATAGTCTACGAAACCAAGATATAGAGGCCGTTTGAACTCATGGTGCTTTTCAATCAGCTGGTTAAGGGTGTGGAGGTGGTCTGTTGTAGATAGACCAGGGCGGAAGCCGGCCTGTTCCGGGGGCTGAGCTTGCTCCAGCTTAAGAGCTATGCGGTGTTCAATTATTTTGATAAAAACTTTGTAGAGGTGGGAGATCAGGCTGATGGGTCTATAATTGCTAATGTCTGAAGTGTCACCCTTTTTGTGTAAAAGTTTTATGTTTGAGTGGCAGAGGTCATGAGGGATCAATCCAGTACGAAGCATGGTATTAAATAAGGTAGTCAAATGTGGTAGTAGGGTACGTTCTCCAAAAATAATTATTTCTGCTGAAATCTCATCTGGACCTGGGCTTTTATTAAATTTTAATTTTGATTTTAAAAATAAATAGTCAAAATAAAATAAAATCAGTATTTAGGAGGGGCTCCCATTCAACAAGTGATTAATGAACATAATAAATTTTAGCCTTTTTCTTACGTACGGACGGAACCATTCGTGCGCGAGGCCAACTCGCACTTGGTCAGTTTTTAAAATTCACGCTCCACGCTCCTTAAAGTGGCAGTGGGAGGGGCATATAGCCTCTAGAACCGATGGCCGATGGGGCAGAAAGACAGTCGGTCAGCGCAGCGTCCAAAACACACCGACCAGGTGGTCAGACGACCTAACCAAGGTGGCAGGGAAACGTTGGATGCAGGCCGCTTTTAATCAGTCATTTTGAAAATCTAAAAGAGGGCTATGTCCAGCAGTGGTCTTTTTGTAGCTGAAATGATTTTGATAATGAAGGGGGCGTAAAATGGAGATGGGAGTTTTTATGAAATATATGTATGACGTAGGCGTATTTTGAAGTGCAGCACACCGAAAGTACTTCCCGAAATCTACAGGAACAGTAAAATCGGAGATTTTTGTTTTTCTCAGTCAAAACTAAGGAAGATACAAGATGCTTGGAATTTAGGACGTTGGTTTCTTAGAATACTAAGAAATCCCGGCACGACTTATGACCCTTATTCAGTAATTCAAACTATATAACTATAAAAAAACCGGCCAAGTGCGTTTCGGGCTACGCGCAGTGTAGGGTTCCGTAGTTGCGAATGACAACTTTGAGTTCACACTGTTCACACTCGCACCTCACAGTTTAACGACCAAAAACATCTAACAATGAAAATTGTATGAAATTTTACATTTTCCAGTACATTTTATAAGTTGGGTTGCACTTAGTACTCAGCTCTGATAGTTTTCCTTTCAACTTCAGTATATATACCACTGCTGCAATTTTTTTCACGTATATAACCGTTAAGCAGATGGGGGGGGGGGGGACACTTACCTCTAACAAAAATTTCCAAATATTTCGGAAACGGATCCCTAAATAGAAAAATGGTGTTCTTAACCTCACAATATTTTTTAAAGACCTATTTTGAAAAAAATCTTGAAAATATACCCATACCAAATTACAGCTTTCTAGTACTTATAGTCTCTGAGTAAAACCGCGGACGGACAGACAGACAGCCAGACATGGCGAAACTATAAGGGTTCCTAGTTTACTACGGAACCCTAAAAAGGGTTCTTTACCATTATCTATACAATAATATTAGACTATCAAGCAAACTAGTGATAGCAAACTAGTGATAGCAGGAGATATAAACATAAATATCTTGCCTGGGAATAACGAAAATGAGCGTTCAAAATACTTAAGTCTAACATCTGAACTTGGACTAACACCAGCTATAACAGTCCCAACTAGAAAAGAGAGATGTATAGATCATATATTGGGGAAACCAAAACCTTCTAGGCCCCATAGAACAATAATTAAACGGGATATAGATGCAATTCAGATAGCTTTGGCAAAGATAAATTGGAGTGAAATTTTAGATAAACAAGATGTAAACAAATCCGTTGAAACCTTTACAAATATCTTCTCAAATACTATTAATAACTATACGCAAAAGACAATTCTATCCAGTTCACGTTTTAATCTAAAACCTTGGATTACTCCTGGTTTAATAAGGTGTATGAGACATCGTGACAGACTACACCTGCATTCAAAACGGCACCCCAATGATGAAACTAAACTCATTATATACAAGCGCTACCGTAACTTCTGTAATAATTTGCTGCGTAAGGTAAAGCTTCAGTATGAAAATAGTGAACTAAATAAAAATAAAGATAACCCCAAAAAGCTATGGAAATCAGTTAAAAATATTTGTCACATGTCCTCTAAAAAGAAAACACCTTCTGAACTTCTCTCTGTACAAGGTTCAAATAATGCTAAACAATCCCTAGATATTTGCAATACACACTTCTCAACTGTAGGTCAAACTCTTGCAAATCAAATTCTCACTAATCTCAATGTCTCACAAGAAAAGCTTGCAGCAGAAACAAAATCCAAAAACCCAACTTTGCTATCATTTTTCATGCAACCCACGGATAAATATGAAGTAGAGCACTTTATTCTAAAGCTTCAGAATGATAAAGCCCCTGGTTTCGATGGTTTGAATAATCTCTTAATTAAACAACTTAAAAATGAAATACTGGAGCCACTTACTGAAATATTTAACCTCAGTTTACTTACAGGGACTTTTCCAGATAAATGGAAGCTGGCATCTGTCAGTCCAATTCACAAATCAGGCCCTTTTGATTGCCCTGACAATTATAGACCTATATCATTGTTGGGAGTCTTTTCAAAAATACTTGAAAAAATAGTAAATAAACGTCTTATAAATTATTTAGAATCATATCAGTTGCTTTCAGAAAGACAGTTTGGATTTCGTCAAAACAAATGTACCGAAGGTGCTATATCAGTGTTATTGGCCACAATTGTTGCAAAACTAGATCAAGGTGAAGCGTGCACTGGAGTATTTATCGATCTAGCCAAAGCCTTTGACACTGTTTCCACTCCTATTCTATTAAAAAAACTTGAAGACTGTGGAATTAGAGGTACTGCGAATGAATGGTTCAAAAGTTATCTTACAGATCGGAGGCAGTGTCTGAGGGTTGGTGATGTTGTGAGTTCTCCAAATAACATAAGCTTCGGTGTACCACAGGGGAGCATACTGGGACCCACTTTGTTCATTTTATACATGAATGATATTCACAGTCTCTCCATGAAAAATGCAGAAATAATATGCTATGCAGATGATACAGCTATTTTGTTTTATGGAAAGAATTGGCATGAGGCTATGTACTATGCTAAAACTGGTATGGAACAGGTGTCTGTGTGGTTACAGCAAAATCTTCTAAGCTTAAATACACAGAAAACTAAAATGCTATGCTTTCATAAAACATCAGCCACTGCACCTAAAAACATTACTCCGTTTAAAATACATACATGTAAACAAGAACAAGCAGTGTGTAACTGTAATGTCATAACTAGAACTAACATTATTAAATATCTTGGCCTACTTGTTGATGAAAATCTTAACTTTAAGGCATACATTGAACAATTATCCGGAAGAATTAGAAAGATCACATGTATTATGAAACAGCTTCGTGATGTTGCATATCCTACTGTCTTAAAACAAGTTTATTTTGCTTTATGTCACTCACTTATTGGTTATTGTTTGGGTTGCTGGGGTGGAATATTAAAAACAACTATGATAAATGTTGAAAGAGCCCAGAGAGCTGTCATTAAAACAATGCTTAAAAGACCTCGTAGATATAGAACTGTAGATGTATACAAGGAAAGTGGTTTTCTCAACGTTCGGCAATGTTTTATACTAAATATATCAATATCTGTCCACAGAGAAGTTTTAAACTCAAGTAATTATGAAAAACTGTTAAATAGAAGGCTTTTCAAGGTAAATGTTCCTGTAGTAAATACATCCTTTGCACAGCGTTTTTGTCCATTTGTTAAATACTATATTTATAATAAAGTTGTCAAAGCATGTGATATTAAATTCAGTACAATAAGAGAAGCTAAGTCTAAAATTTTTAAATGGTTGAGTGCCCTCACATATGATGAGACTGAAGAATTGTTTGTAATTCGTAAGTAATAAAAGAGTTTATGTGTGTGTGTGTACGTATAGTCATATATACGCACACATGTTTTGTATGTATGTATGTATTATATATATATATATATATATATATATATAAATAAATAACTACCATGTTACAAATATCTATTATTAGGTATATATTATGAGTATAAAATTATAATTTTTAAGATAGTCCTAACAGGATTATTTATTTTTTCCTAACTAGCGATGCAAACTTTAGATTTTTTGTAATTCCATTTATGTAGCCATAATACAGGCTCTGCCTAGTATGGATACGCAAGAAATTGTGTTACGGATTATATAATAATAATTATGTTAACATGTGTTTTAAAAAACAGCTGTATCAAAATTCTTTGGAAATAAATATATTTTCATTTTCATTTTCAATACGGGAAAAATCATGTTTGGTGTAAGGAAAGCCCCATAATCTGTAAAAATTTCAGTCTCGATTTGTGAGGTCCAAGCCTGGTGACAGACAGACGGACTGATAAATAAGCCCAAAAATATTAATAGCCGGGTTTTAGTTTTAGGGTTCCGTATCCAAAGGATAAAAACGGAACCATATTCACGGGACTACACTGTTAGTATATTATCAAATCAAAAAAAAATCAAAAAATCAAAACGTTTATTCAGAAAATAGGCCTTTGCAGGCACTTTTTCACGTCATATCACATTTAAAATTATCTTATTAGATAATATGTATTTATTAATTGTTCAAAAGCTACAGACTACTAGCGTTTCGGAACCGACCACTGCAGAGAAGAAACTCCGAAAGACATTATGTATATCCTATCTAATAATATAAATGCGAAAGTGAGTTTGTTTGTTACGCTTTCACGCCCTATCTACTGTACCGATCATCGTGAAATTGCATACACAAAGGTAAGGGTACTGAGAAGGACAAAGGCTATAATATCTCGCGGGCGAAGCCGCGGGTAACAGCTAGTATATAGTTCTGTGGCTAGTATGTTATAAAATGAAATAAATATAAACAAAATCGCATGAAAACAGTGTACTTATCTCACAAGTAATTGAAAAGACTTGGTATAACATTGTTAAGATTCTATGTTTGGTTTACGGTTAGTTCGGTTATCCGTCAATAGATGGCGCCCGGTTAAAAGTAGAACGCGCTATCGATATTTTTTTGTATATAATGACCCTGCGAGGTCATGTTATGATTGTTGCCTTCGCATTGAACTACCATTAAATATTGTTCACTACTTTCTTGGTATTATTACCTAAGGGTGACGCAATATTTTCCTCTCCCGAATTTGTGCTGAGTTGTACAAATTTTGGTCCTTCGAGCCGGATGCATTGGCAACCGGAGGGCACTAAAGAGGAAGTGCATTTTTGGAAATATCGGCAGTAGCGCCGCCGACAGGAGGGTCGAGCGGGTTTGCTGCAGACGGTGACGTCAGGATTGGAGAGGAGCGGAGAGCCAGCAACGTCATAACTGTGACGTCATGTGGTGATGACATCAACATAAGGTGATCGTCGTGAAATTGTAAGTGATTTTGAACTTTAAAGTGATAGTGAAATTTGAACCTTATTCTCTTTGTTCACTCAACTTAGAAGAAATAGACTGTAGCGGTTTGTTTACATGGACATAGAAAAATTTCGTGATTTGATTTCATTAACTTAGAAAATTTTACACTTTGTTGGTATGGACTTAGAAAATTTAGGATAATTAGTTGTAAGAAAAGTGGTTGAGACGGGGAATCCATGCCCAATTTTACATAGAATTTTAATGGAAAAAGACTTGTAAAATTTTTCGAAGTTTTTTGGAACTTAGAAAAAATTCAAACTTCACTCAGTCTAAGTGACAGTACAAAACTTGTAAAATTTTAAAACTTATTTGGTATTAATTTCTGAGTGTCATTCTATTTTTCTAAAATGGAGGAGTTTATTACGCTACAAAATGATACTCACAGTCGCATTTCTAAGGCTTATATAAATTTCAAAAAATCGCCGAAAGAGAGGATAACGCAAGCTTATGTAGAAACACGGTTGGAAACTCTCGAGCAATTTTGGTTAAGCTGTAGTGAGAAACATCAAAAGATTGTACAGATGTCTATGGATGAAAGTCAAGATAGCAAGTATTTTACGGAAGATACTTTTGACACAATTGAGGAACTGTACACTCTTTATAAGTCAGAGTTAAAGCAGGTATTGTCAACCTTTAAAGTTGCTCAACCCCAGTTTTCAAACGCTTTCAACTCTGGTAATAAAGCAAATGCAATTAAACTCCCAAAAATAGTTATTCCAACTTTTTCAGGTTTATACTCGGAATGGACTACTTTTAGGGACCTTTACGTTTCGTTGATCCACACTAACTCGGAGTTGGACAGAGTTCAAAAATTGCACTATTTGAAAGGCTATTTATCGGGTGAAGCCGAACAACTCGTCAGGCAGATACCAATAACCGATTCCAACTACGAGAGGTGCTGGGATTTACTAAACTCACGTTACAATAATAAGAAATTTTTATGTAGTGCTATTCTTAAGAAACTTTTGAGTCATCGCAATGTAACTACTGAGTCTCCCACACTGTTGAAAAATTTAATTGATAACACCTCAGACTGTTTGAGCGCTTTAACAAATATAGGAGTAGACGTTACGTCATGGGACGTACTTTTGATTCATTTATTGACGCTCAAATTAGACTCTGAGTCAAGGAAGGAATGGGAGATGCACATCAGTAATATTAATGAACTAGATGAGCTTCCTGCGTTCTCTCAGTTCAAGGAGTTCCTCACAAAGAGGTATCGAGCTCTTGAATTTTTGGAGCCTAGGTCAGCTGTACATAAACCTTATGTACAATCAAATTCAAATAAACCTAATGTTTTTCATACATCTGAGTCCAAATGTACATTTTGTCACGATGATCATAAGTTTAATATTTGTAAAGAGTTTAAAAAAGAAGATGTCAATAATAGGAGAAAATTTGTTGAACAAAATGGCCTATGTTTTAATTGTTTTGGCCATCACGCTGCTAAGTTTTGCCAAAGCAACATTACTTGCCGTATATGTAAACGCAAGCACCATACGTTGCTTCATCCTAGGGGTGCTATTTGTAATGTAGGGTGTTCAGGAGGCGTTGGTAATTCTTCTGCTGTTGGTTTGGATAACGCAAATAAAATTTCCGCGTCTACGTCTGGAGAGGTTACTAAGGGTTTGCCCGCTAAAAATGGGGCTTCTTCATCCACTTCGACGGTGGAAACTCCGGTCGTTACGTGCTATTCGTCGGGACAGCTGCCTGTACAAAGTCAGGTTCTATTGGCCACGGCTCTGATAAACGCAGAGTCGTCCATCGGGGAATGTCATATGATCAGGGCACTGCTTGATCAAGGATCTCAAGCATCCTTTGTCACGGAAGCAGTTGCTCAGTACTTAGGTATTAAAAAAATACCTGTACAGGGACAGTTCTCCGGTCTGGAAGGTAATAAAAATGTGTCTGTGAAATATATGGTGGAATTGAATATTCGTCCTAGGTTTGATTCCAGTACAAGAATTACAGTTCGAGCCTATGTGCTCCACTCAATCACCTCTTTCCTTCCTAGCAGGAATGTAGTTGGATTGAACTGGATTGAGCTAAGTGAAATTTGCTTGGCTGACCCACAGTATCGCACGCCTAATAAGATTGACATCTTATTAGGTGCTGAGGTATATGGGCAAATTATTAAGGATGGGATTAAAACAGGACCCAAAGGAACACCTATCGCCCAAAACACTTCGTTTGGGTGGATTATCTCAGGTATCGTACCAAATACACAAAATAAAAATATCGTCTCTATGCACACGTGTATAGAAGATAACGAAGTTTTGAAAAGGTTTTGGGAGATAGAATCCGATCCCAAAGAACAACGAAAGATTCTATCACACGAAGAGCAACGCTGTGAGGAATATTTTGCTGCTACTACTAAACGGGATTCGGAAGGTCGCTATATCGTTAAATTGCCTTTTAAGGAAGAAAGTGAACATCAATTTGACTCTAAGGATATAGCAACAAAAAGATTGAAATCGTTGTATTCAAAATTTCTCAAAAATGATTTTCTTAAAAAGGAATATTCTAAAGTGGTTCATGATTATCAAAACATGGGATTTGTAGAAGTGGTGCCTAAATTAGAAAGGGATCGAAAAACTTCGTTTTATTTACCGCACCATGCTGTGGTTAGAAGTGACAGAGACACTACAAAGTTAAGAGTTGTCTTTGACGCGTCCTGTAAGGACAAAAATGGGATTTCTATAAACGATACCCTCATGGTTGGTCCAACTATACAATCTGAATTGCGGCATCTAATTATGAGGTGGAGAACTCACCCGATCTGTTTATCGGCGGATATAATTAAGATGTATCTTCAAGTCAAGGTGGCACAAGAGGATGCAGATTATCAAAGATTTCTGTGGGATGAGAGATGGAGTCTAGATGTGGAAAATGGAACCTGTAACGAGGATAAGGGTAAAACAAAAAGAGAGTTGCAAGAATATCGTTTATTACGGGTAACATTTGGTATAGCTTCTGCTCCATATTTGGCAGTTAAGGCTTTACAACAGCTCACTCTAGATGAAGGAGCTCCGCATCCAGAAACAGCTGAAAAGATAAGAACTGATTATTATATGAATGATTTACTAACGGGATGCCAGACAGTAGAAGAGGGAATAAAAATTTATAAGGAAATGAACACAATTCTACAAAGAGGTGGATTTCAACTTCAAAAGTGGACAACGAATAATGAAGATTTACTTGAGAGTCTAAGAAAGGAAGAAGGAAAGGAACTAGGAAATGGAATCAACCTGAAAACTGATGAAATAATAAAATTATTAGGACTCACCTGGAATCGTAGAACCGATGACTTCCATTACACGGTGACACTTCCTCCGCAGACAGGACCTGTAACAAAAAGGAAAGTATTATCAGATATCTCAAGACTCTATGATCCACTGGGATGGTTAGCACCCAGTGTCATAACAGCAAAAGTATTTATGCAGAAATTGTGGCTAGCAAGTTTAAGCTGGGATGAAGATCTGCCAAGTCATTTACTTACTGAATGGAATACTTACCGTGAAGATCTGCTGAATTTTACCAGGTTTGTTTTGCCTCGTTGGGTAAATACTCGAAAAGATGACAGGTTGGTAGAAGTTCATGGGTTCTCAGATGCTTCTAGCGCCGCTTACAGTGCCGTTGTTTATTTACGTGTCATTGACTCAAAAGACAACGTCCACGTTAGTCTGGTTACCTGTAAAACAAGAGTGGCTCCAATTAAACAGCTGTCCATTCCAAAAATGGAGCTATGCGGAAGTACATTACTAAGAAAGCTTTTAAAAGAGGTATCTGAAGTTCTAAATATTAAAAAATCACATTTGCATGCATGGACTGACTCGGAAGTAGTATTAGCTTGGTTGAGTGGACACCCTAGTAGGTGGCAAACATTTGTAGGGAACCGCGTGTCGGAAATTCTTCAAACTTTAGATAGGGATCAGTGGTATCACGTCTCATCATCTCAAAACCCTGCTGATTGTGCATCAAGAGGTTTGAACCCCTCTGATCTTATGAAGCACTCCATGTGGTTTCACGGCCCTGCGATGCTTCATGAGAAGGTTATTCTATACAAGCAGCCCAAGAACAAACAGACAGATTTGGAAACTCGAAAAGTTGTACATTTTATAGGAGCTGACAATTCTTTATTTCACAAGTATTCTTCGTTGACAAAGCTTGTCCGTGTTATAGCATACTGTAGGCGCTTCTTGAGATATAAAAATCGCAACTCAGTTGAAATCGGCAGTATCTTTCTTACATCGCAAGAGCTTATTGAAGCAACAGAAATATGTATACGGCAATGTCAACGGGAATTCTTTAAAAAGAAATAAGATTTTTAGAAAAAAGACAACCAAATAACATAAAGGGGCCTTTAAAGCCTTTGAATCCTTATATTGACAGCAAGGGTTTACTAAGAGTAGGAGGGCTCTGGGAATCTGGCGTTAAATTGGTCAAGGTTCACCTGAGAAAGGTGATAGGCGATCTAACACTAACTTATGAGGAGCTATCTACAGTCCTAGCTCAAATCGAAGCGTGCCTGAATTCAAGGCCTTTATCACGTCTCAATTCAGACACTGAAGGTATCGAAGTCTTAACGCCGGGTCATTTCTTGGTGGGCGGTCCCTTGGTTGCCCCTCCTGATCATAACTTTGAATCGTCAAACGTATCAAACCTTCGTCGGTGGCAACTTACTCAAAAAATCACACAGCACTTTTGGCGTCGTTGGTCACAAGATTATCTGACGAAATATCTATACCGGTACAGATGGTCTTACCAAACCCCTGAACCACAACTTGGAGACGTTATTTTAGTAAAAGAAAGTGACTTACCTCCTTGTAGATGGCTTCTTGGTCGTGTGGTGGCTAAACATCCTGGCTCTGATGGTATCACAAGAGTTGTTTCTTTAAAAACAAAAAACTCTGTCATTAAACGACCAGTTTCGAAACTCTGTGTGCTTCCATTAGCTTCATAAAAAAATGGTTTAATTTAGCTTTAAGTGGTTGGTTATTATTATTATTTTTGTCATTGTTTACTGGCCCACCAAGGTTCACGTTATCAATGTATTTGTATAAAGTTAAGAACAATCAATATTGTTCTTGGTGGGCGGTATGTTAAGATTCTATGTTTGGTTTACGGTTAGTTCGGTTATCCGTCAATAGATGGCGCCCGGTTAAAAGTAGAACGCGCTATCGATATTTTTTTGTATATAATGACCCTGCGAGGTCATGTTATGATTGTTGCCTTCGCATTGAACTACCATTAAATATTGTTCACTACTTTCTTGGTATTATTACCTAAGGGTGACGCAATATTTTCCTCTCCCGAATTTGTGCTGAGTTGTACAAACATGGATCTTACAACTTTTGACAATAGAAGAACTGAGTTGCAAGACTTGGTTTTTCTTTATTTTTACAAAAATTGTTTTAGACGGAATCTTATTTCTTTTTGTGTAAAGTCCCTCATTCTTTCTTTCCTTGCCAGTATCTTCTTCTTTTTGAATACTAACAACGGATTTTCTTAAAGTACACTAATTCATTTAACGCAGATGTAACTTTGTACTGCCATAAATATATATTTTTTTATGACTTAGGTAGGACCGCTGCCCATGAACAACTGCAACCCCAGAGGTGTTACAAGAGCGTATTGGAACTAGCTGATACCCGCGGCTTCGCCCGCGTGATTCATAGTCTATGTCCTTCTCAGTACTCTAAACTTTTGTATGCAAAATTTAATGATAATCGGTTCAGTAGAAAGGCCTGAAAGTGTAACAAACAAACGAATAAACAAACAAGTTAGAAACAAATAAGTAACAAGAAGTTAGGATAAGGATAGGATTAGGATTTCAAAGTTAAATAATAATGCAGTGGTTTCGGTGCAGTAGAAAACTGGACCAAAAATGCAAAAGTTTTTCCTTGATTCCCTTTTTTCCTTGAAAATTAACAAAAATTTTCTAGTTATAATTATTAAACTAATAGTTCAAATTGATTAAATTTGAGATATACCGTTTATACAATGCCTGTTTTATTCACAACAAAGTAAACAAAGGGCACCGAAAATGGCCTGAACTGCTTTGAGAAATCTCATTCTAAATCTGCACTTTTTAATAATTAAAAATGAGTATTATACCTTACGATCTGTTACAGTATCGTCTCGGCATAAAGGCGTACTATGCATCCTTTTTAGGGTTCCGCATTAAAACGGTAAAAATGGGATGGCAACCTATCACTGAGACTTCGATGTCCTATGTGTCCGTCTGCTTACAGGCTGTATCTCATAAACCGTGATAGCTAGACAGTTGAAATTTTTACAGATGATGTATAAGTTTGGTTTCAGCTATAACAACAAATACAAAAACGGAGTAAAATAAATGTTTAAGAGGGACTCCGATCTATATAACAAACATATTTTTTTTGCCGATTATGCTCGATAGTCTAATGTTGTGTAGATATGTACGGAACCCTTCGTGCGCGAGTCCGACTTGCACTTGGCCTATTTTTATACAAACCAATTTTCAAAATCGAAAGTTTTTTTTAGGGTTCCGTAGCCGCATGGCAAAGTCATTTTATTCCAAAACTATTGAGACAGTTGAAACTCGGGAGGTAGATGTATTCTGTAACGAACGATATACAATTAGTAGTTTTTGAGATGTACTTAGCACTTTTTCATAAACCGCAAAAATAACTGTGATTCATACAAACGCTATGAAAAATAAAAATATCTTTGCTGGCGAAAAATTATAGAGGCTTTTGGCTTGTCTGCCAAAACCTCTTTTAATTTTTCGACCTAAAGGTTAGATTTTTGCTTTTACGTAACCCTTCATGGGCGAGCCCGACTCGCACCTGGCAATTATTTGTTTATGTGTAACGCTTTCAAGGTTCAAGGATTAACTAAATTTTTGATACCTTTGGCTTAGACAGAAGTTCATACAGATCTTTTTAGGTGTAGGTTACAGAGCAGGGAATTTCAATGTAGCTTATACAAGTCATTCCTTGCTTGCCCTGTGGACACACTAGGACGCCACCAGGGTGACACATTTGTGTACAGTATCAACTAACCAAAGAGCGTATCTAACTCGCGCACTCCACTTAAACGAGTTGTAATGTGCTCCTATATGAGAATAGAATCGGGTGGCTCCACTCGACTCAATTGACATCAATCTGACGACAGCTGTGGATTCCAATCACTTTCTATTGCCTTTGTTTCATATTATACTTAACTACTACTTATTATTTAGCTGTACAGTACCTAATAAAGTAGAGGTAGAAGTAGGTAGTTGGCACGTCCGTCGAGCGAGATGAAGGGATTAGTGATATTTCTAATCAGCTAAGGTACTTGAGAAAGTATTACTAGACAATACGTCAATGATTTTATTTTACTCGTTAGCATTTGCCGTGTCTCTCGTAGTAACTTGCTTGTTGGATTAGGTTTGAAAAAAGGTTTGTCCATGACGGGTAATGTCTAACTAATTCCCCAAATGTCTAGTGACCGTACGGCGAACGTGCAATACCCGAATGTCTAGTTGGTCAAGAAAATGTACTGTAAGTACTGTCGCAATTGTTAAATAAAAAAAATAATAACCCAATTGAATATAACTTATAAATAATAATTAGTTCAAAAAACTTAAAAACACGCTTTTAGCACGCTAGTCATGTATTGTCACCAGAACTCGAGCGTGTGCAAAATTTCATCCTAATAGAAGACCGAGAAGTGGGTCAAAACATTTTCATACATACAAATGAACCTGATAAGCGTGTTAAAAACCGGCCAAGTTCTTATTTGTCCCCCGTTAATTACACCATCCTACTTTTGCAAATTGGCAGTGACAGACGGACGGACAGACAAACAGACGCACGAGTGATCCTGCAGTGAAGACTAGAAAGACCTGATGATGATGATGATGAGTGGCCCACGCGTAATGCACTTTGACTTGTGAACCCTACTTAGCTGTGATAGATTTCCTTATAAGTTCGTAATATATACTACCCTAAATTTTTTGGGGGTTCGCACAGTTAAGAAAAAAATGGCATTTTGTGGCTCAATATTTCTGACCCACAAGTATCCCCAAATCAAAAATTGTGTTGAAACACTAAGAATATTTTGAAAGACCTATCCAACGACACCCTACAGCAAGGGATTGCCGAGAAAAATTTTTTTATGGGTGAGTCGAGCACTCGCACTTGGCAGATTTTATAATATATTTTCAGTCGAATTAAATACAACAGGCGGCATCTAGCGATTACTTGAGGAAGTAAATACTCTTCAACTGGTCGCGTTTCCCTTTGCTCGTTTCGTTCAGCATGTACGTGGCACCTACCTAATAGATGGGGCTGGCAGTCGCAGAATTTTCTGAAAAAAAAAATCAAAGTTTTAGAAAAATTGCAATGCAGTCAATAACAATTTTTGTAAAAAACCAAGTCTCGCAGTTCTTCTACCGTCAAAAGTTGTGAGAACCATGTAATACCAAGTCGCTTAATGTTTTAAATACCGAAATAGAATGACTTGGCCAACGCATGAAAACTCGATGTATCACAATTGAGTCGATCTAGACACGCGGTAGCGTGTAAAGCCAATTTCAAGTAACAGAACTGGCGAGCAGCACCGTGTGTAAAACACGAACCATTTGGAGCCATTTTTGACCCCCTCATAACTCAAAAACTATTTCACATAAACGGGTCAAATCTGGCTCATATATTGAGACTTGGATGGCGTATGTTCTTTGAATTTAAAATTAATTTCGAAATAAAAGTGGACAGGATGATGATTGGGAAATGAGGTGAAAAGCAAGATGCAGCATGAAGATTATCATGCGCATCGTTACACAAGGTTATTTATGCAGTTGGTGTATCTAGAAAACTGGACCGAAAATGTTAAATATTTGAGTTTTGCCTTAATGCATACACTAAACACACACTATTTGTATACTAAATTTGACGCTTCTATATCTGCTAGAAGTGCTTTAAAGTTTTGATGATCGGTCAGTCAGTAAGTGACAAAATTAGGAACTATGTTTAGTTATAATTCTTAAAGTACTGGTTCAAACTGAATAAAATTTTAAATATACCATGCTAATACAATGCCTGTTTGTTAATTGAAAATTCAGACTTCTGGTTTTATCTACAACGAAGTTATAAGGCGTCGAAAATGGCCTGAAGTGCTTCGAGAAAATATGGTGAAGCCGTGCCGCTTTTTTGCTTTCGCTGTAGATATACAGTAGATAGACCCCAATCAACCTTTTCAACGAAAATTACCTTGAACGAGATATAAATAAATATAAATACCTAACTATTAACCGACGGCCAAATCACACAGATTGAGCTAGCCCTAAAGTAAGAGCTCATTCAACGACGGCTGACATCGACGCCATGTCGTTCGTCTGTACAAGCTCTAAATTCGAGACTTGTAAGGGATACCCACTAACTCATCGACAATATATATTATTTCAAATACATATAAAAGTATAGACAAACATCCAAGATCTAGATAAATATGTAAAGGCCAATTTTTCATCTTGCTCTTTCGCCTGTTCCGGGTTGACCGCTGTGTCACGGAGCTCGTCCGGTACTACTTACACAGAGCAAGGAATGTCTCGTCTCTCGCGAGCGCGCGAGTCACATTGAAATTCCTTACTCTGTGGATAAAGGACTAAAGGTTTTAGATTGTATAAAGCCTAGATAGATTCTATTAGCCTATATAAAAGCGTAGAAAAAACTAGTGTCCAACCCATAGTCGGTCGCGCACACACACAGCTACCAATCGACGGATGTTGAGGGCATAAATTGACAGGACGCGTGTGATAACACAAAGCTGTCACGCACACAAGCATTAAAAATTGGCCAGTTTTTTAATCATTGAAATAAAGACATGACGGTGTCTAGAGACTATACAATGTGGAAGGGACATACCCGTAATAAATCAAACCATGGGCTATACTAAATAACTCAGTATAATGAAATTAAAATAACGGTCATAAAACAAAAACAATTCGACGTTCCCATACAAATCGCCCGGGCGGCTGTATACTTTTGTATGGAAACGCCGAAATTTATTTTTGCTTTTTGGCTGTTTTATTTCAATTTAATTATATAAGTACAATAATGACTTTTAAAGACCGTGGTTCGATTTATTACAGGTATGTCCCTTCCACATTGTATAGTCAAAGCTAAAGGTATAGATTTCAATGAGTTTTTAGAACTTACTTTATTGCTCGACTTGGTTCCCCAAGTCGAGCACTGCCATGCCCCCAGATGTCCTTTTTCGATACTACTAATTTGAAAAACTGGCGTATGGCTCAATTGACGGAAAACGGTTACCTGAGCCTATGGACGTCTGCAACGCCAAGGGTGTCACTCGCGCGTTGCCGACCCTGAAGAAATCTTTTCACGCTCCTTTTTAAGAATTCCCTATGCTATCTATAGTCTCTCGAAAAAACCATACCTAGGAGTTCATTCCATAACTTTAGCGTACGTGGAAAAAAGTTCCTTTCTAAACGTACGGGGCTCATCATGGCTGAATTTTGCAAGATCAAAGATCACGTTCAGCCAGGTAAAACCCTGTATCAGTAGTAGTGATGGGTGGCTGGCCTATTTACCACAACCTCCAAGGCTACGCCCATTTCCTTGCAAATTTGGGGAAGATGCAACGGGGCCGGAGCAGCGGCTCTGTTACATAGTGTACTATGTATGGCAACCCTATTAAAGTGCAGACATCCAGATCCAAGTCAGCACTTCTGATTCCCCTCAGCTAAGGAGGAGCAGTGACAGGCAGTTCACCGCCAACCTTCTTCCAAGGCACTTGTTCTCTGCATCCATATATTCTAATTGACAGTGCCCAAATAATAAATTGTGACATTTAAATAAAAAGTTAGGTGTACTCAAAATCTTTTTTTTAAAAACTCGCGGACTTATTCCCGTATAACATTGGTGGCAGCGTAAAGGGATTCCACGAAAAGGAATCCGGGACATCTCAGTTGTGAATAGTGAAGTGCAAAAGTGTGTTTTACTACATAAATACTTTACGCGAGTGTCTACTTCTATACCATACCCTTTTGTAAAAACCCGACGCGGACATCAGATCCCCGGTTAACTTACGCCGAGTCTAGTATCCAGTTCCAGTATCTAGTATCCAGTTATCCAGAGGCTTGTATCCGGTTCCCGGGTCTAGTATCCCGTATCCAGAGCTCATACAACCAGTGTTTGCATACTAGTCCCAGTGCATAAAGTGATAAAGAAAGAAAATATATATTTTCCCAGTGTTTACAATTTTCCTTCAAGTTTCCTAGTGTATCCAGTATAGTGGAGTGTTTCCAGTGTTCCCAGGACTTCGGTATCCAAATGCAGCTATTTCTGTGAGTCTAAATTAATAACTTTTGATCAATCAACTTAATTCTCAGAACAGTAATCGGAGAGCGTAACGCAGGTGTGCCTATCTTTTTGCGTGGGTCGTTCTAGCCATAGCGTTCTCAGCGTTGTTATCAGAACTATTCTCAGTAATGCCTAAGGAAGAGGGCACACCAACCATGTCTGAAATTAATTTAAATATTCTTATTAAGTTTATTAATAAATACGATGGAGACAGAGAGAAATTAAATGCTTTTTTAAATAATTGTAGAAATGCTATTAAGCTTGCCTCTTCTTCACAAGAAGATGTTTTATTAAAATTTATATTGAGTCAGCTTGAGGGACGTGCCGAAAGCGCGTGCTCTATTAAAGAATTTGAAAACTGGCAACAATTAGAGGAATTTCTTAAATCACAGTTTGGCGAGAAAAAGCACTATGCCGCTCTACTTTCCGACCTGCAAGATTGCAAACAGTCTCATACTGAGACGGTCAACCAATTCGCCCTAAAGATAGAGTCCTGTCTGTCGAAATTACTAACGGAAATTAATATTTCTATTCCTACAAAGAAAAAGGGTGAACTGGCAGGCCGTGTCGCCGCAATGCAAGACCTAGCTTTGCACACATTTGTAATCGGGTTAAAACCCGGACTTTCAACCCTTGTACGGTGCCGTGACCCTGAAACACTTAATGACGCAATTAACTTCGCCGTATCTGAAGAGAAAATTTGTCTAGCTTCCACAAAGCGCAACGCTACGCCGCATACTTTTAATCCTCAAAATGCTGTTAAATACCGTCAATTTTCGGCACAGAATAACAACAATAAGCCATACTTCAATAATAATATGCCGTCAACCTCGCAAAGGTCAAATCCCGTAGTGTGCCGGTATTGCAAGGCTCTGGGTCATACTATCGAAGAATGCCGTAAAAGGGAATATAATAATAGACGGTTTGGTAACTCACAAAATCAAAACAATTTTCGCCCGGTACATAACCCGGCCTTCCAAAATCGCAATCAACCTATACATACTATATCATCACCCGATGACAGCCGAAGTGGTACCGACGAAATAGATCATTTAAACGAGGAGGCTTTCCCGGCGGGTGTCGTGCGGGAAAATTAAATATCAAAATCGATACCACATCCGCTGTATCCACTGTTTCCACATCCGCTGTATCCACTGTTTCCACATCCGCTGTATCCACTGTTTCCACATCCGCTGTATCCACTGTTTCCACATCCGCTGTATCCACTGTTTCCACATCCGCTATATCCACTGTTTCCACATCCGCTGTATCCACTGTGTCTTCTACGCCCCCTGCACCTTTTAGGTCTTGTGCACTCACTATGCCCACTGCATCCACTACAATAGCAACAACTACATACACCCAACCTAAATTAAAAAATATTGTGTCTTCGAAGTCCGATATTCTTCCTCTTGCTCTTAAACCCTCACCTGAAAAAGAAAAACAACATATTAAAATACATAATATTACATCAAATCCGTCAAGAAAATACCTACCTTTCGTTGAAGTCCAAACCTCTGTGTCAGCTAAACCATTAAAATTGCTCGTAGACAGTGGTGCTTCGGTTAGCTTAATTAAATTAACTTCTATTGAAAAAATACCTAAATTAAATAAAGAAATTATAACATTCACTGGAATAGGCACAACAGATAACCCCATAAAATCGTTAGGTCACATTTCTTTCGAATTCAACTCTTTAAAACACAAATTTCATGTGATTGGTGAACTAGATTTCCCGTATGATGGAATCATAGGAAATGACTTCCTGTCAGAATCCCAGTCCAATATTGATTACAATAAAGATACTCTTACAGTTGATAAAATACAACTCACATTAAAATTTAATGAACCCGTTTATACTATTGGACCTCGAACTGAAACTGTTATAGAATGCTCTGTGCTAAACCCTGAAATAAAAGAAGGCCTTATCCTAGATCAAAATCCAATGGACTCCCTTCTTGTGGCAAACTGCATAGTCACAGTAAAACCAAACTCAAGGGTCAATATAACAGTAGTTAATATTTCTGAATCCCCGATATCTATTAAATCTGATATGAAATTAAGGATTGCACCTTTAGAAAAAGAACATAGTCATCATATCCTTTATACTTCTCAATCTCATAACTCTTCAGTTAACACAGTAAATCGAACTGATGAAGTACTACATCTTTTAAGAGCAACTCACTTAAACACTGAAGAGAAAAATGCCCTATTTGAGCTATGTGCCACTTACTCTGACATATTTCATCTCCCTCATGATAAACTCACAAGTACCGATGTTTCACAACATGATATACCTACATCGTCTTCTATACCCATTAATACAAAATCCTATCGATTCCCCGAGGTGCACAAACAGGAAGTTCAATCTCAAATAGACAAGATGCTCGATGATGGGATCATAAAACCTTCTACTTCCCCGTGGTCTTCCCCAATTTGGGTTGTCCCAAAAAAGGCAGATGCATCCGGCTTGCGCAAGTGGCGTGTAGTTATAGACTACCGCCGGCTCAATGATATCACCATAGGAGACTCCTATCCTATCCCAAACATCACAGAGATATTGGATCAATTAGGAAAATGCAAGTATTTCAGCACACTCGATCTTGCATCCGGGTTCCACCAAATAAATATGTCAGAACAAGACTCTCCTAAGACCGCCTTTTCAGTGCCTCAGGGTCACTTTGAATTTACCCGTATGCCGTTCGGGCTGAAGAACGCCCCATCAACCTTTCAAAGAGTGATGAATACGGTGCTGTCAGGCCTGCAAGGCGTTCAGTGCTTTGTGTACCTTGATGATATCGTGATATACTCTTATGACCTCTGTACCCATATGAAAAACCTATCCAATATCTTTGACAGACTCAGGCATGCCAATCTTAAGCTCCAGCCAGATAAATGCGAGTTTCTCCGTAAGGAAGTATCCTATCTTGGCCATATAATTACTGATCAGGGTGTCAAACCAAACCCAGAAAAGGTCAAAGCCGTCCAACGCTTCCCACAGCCAAAATGCCCAAAAGACATAAAATCCTTCCTAGGATTAGTTTCTTATTACCGCCGATTCATACCCAACTTATCCAAAATTGCTAAACCCCTCACAAATCTCCTCAAAAAGGATGTTACATTTTCCTGGCAAAACGAGCAACAGCTCGCCTTCGAAACATTAAAAACACGTCTTACTTCTGCTCCAGTATTGGCCTACCCTGACTTCTCACAGCCCTTTGTTCTTACCTGCGATGCATCCAACTTCGCTGTCTCAGCCATCTTGTCACAAGGTCCAATAGGAAAAGACAGGCCAATCGCGTACAGTTCAAGAACCCTTAACAAGGCCGAAACTAATTACAGCGTAACAGAAAAGGAATGTCTTGCAATCCTTCATGGCACTCAAGCATTTAGGCCGTACCTCTATGGCCGTCGCTTCAAAATTGTCACGGATCATCAGCCACTTAAATGGCTATTCAAATGTAAAGATCCAGGTTCAAAGCTCGTGAGATGGAGGCTCAAACTCGAGGAATTTGACTACGAAGTCGAGTATAAAAAGGGTAAAATAAACAGCAATGCGGATGCTTTATCCCGCTATCCTGTTAATCCTGTAGTCCAAACTGATGATAATCCTCAACCTTCCACATCCAAAGACCCTGTTGATCCTGTCTCTACTCAAAACTCCAACGCTTCAGAAAGCTCTGATATTCCCCAAGAGGTCTTAAAAGATCTAGAAGAATTAGGTGCATTTGATCTAAGCTCTACAGAAGATCGTGACAACAATATAAGCCCTCCAAATCTCCCTTCTTTACTAGGAACACCTACCGCTAGTCCCGATCCTATACCATCCGCAAATTCTAATGAAGACTATAATAATTTCTTAAAATCGTTTTCTAATAAGGATGAAACTTTTAGTACTTATATTAAGGAACATAATGAAAGTCTTCTAAAAAGCAACCTTAAAACTATTCTTCTCCCTGTTTCAATAGATTTTGATGATTCAAATCCTTATCTCCCAGATATCCTTGCTGAGCTTGATAATTCTTCTACTTTTCTTGATGAGGAGCGCGAACTACATTCATTTAAAAAACTTGTTGTGAAAGGAAAGACTTACTACCTCTTGTTAACTAAACTATACTATTTTGATAATAGCACATATCCTGAAATATTTAAAACTCTTAAATCCGCTCGTGATGACATCTTATTAACTGGAGACATTAGCGAAATAGCAGTATCAGACTTCAAAAATCTATTCGAGCAACGATCTTTTGTTAAAATCTACGGTATGTTTATGTACCTCTTTAATAACACTAATATTACTGTCAATATTCATCATAATACAATTATATACCCAGTCCCAACAGAAATTGCAAAGATACTCAAAGAAAATCATGACATCCCTATAGCAGGGCATGTAGGTTCCAACAGAATGTTTAATAGGATAAAAGAACGCTATTACTGGAAGAATATGCGCACAGACATAGAGAATTATGTTAAAAATTGTAAACTATGCCAGTCTAATAAAGCCCTTAGGAAAATAAATAGGTCTCCTATGCAAATTACTACTTCATCTACGAGACCATTTGAAAGAATTGGCCTCGATATTGTAGGTCCTCTTCCCGAAGCTGGTCTTCAAAATCTTAGGTTCATCCTCACACTGCAAGATGATCTTACTAAATTTTCAATAGCATATCCTATTTCCAATTGTACTGCAGAAGAAACATGTGAATGTTTGGTCCATTTTATATCTGTGTTCGGAATTCCCAAATCTATATTAACTGACCAAGGGCCAAATTTCACTGCTGATTTATTCAAACGCACATGCGAATTCCTTAAGATAAAGCAGATCTGGAGTTCTCCCTATCATCCTCAAACGCAAGGAGCTCTTGAGAGGAGCCACTCAACTCTGAAAGAGTATCTCAAATCGTATGTAAACGAGAATAGGACGGATTGGCACAAATTTGTATACACAGCCATGTTAACATACAATAGTAGTGTCCACACTACTACTCAATTCACTCCATATGAACTTCTTTTCGGCCATAAACCCTATCTTCCAGACTCTGTTTTCGACTCTAGAACGGATATTACTTATCCCGAATACACTAAGATGCTCCAACATCGCTTAAAGGTATCCCGCGAAAAGGCCTTACAAAATATTAATGCATCAAAAGAAAGATCAAAATCGTATTATGACAGGCATTCACGTACTGTACAATATAAAGTAGGTGACTACGTTTATTTAAAAAATCATGTAAGGCTTGGCAAGTCTCTTTCCCCTGTATGGAAGGGCCCGTACAAAGTTGTCAAAATACATGGCAATAATAATCTTTCTCTTTTAATCAATCGACGTCATATTAAACATCATTACGATGAAATAAAACCAGCTCATGGAATAGATTAAAATTAATGACATTATTATTAGTACACTACCTAAGTACTCTAATAAATATTTAAGCTCTATTTACAGGTTTTATATTACCATACCTTAACTACTAACGGTTTATTTACAGAATTGCTGTTGCTGCAGTATTTTGCAATGCAGCCTCGACAACGGAACAAAATTATAAATATATCGAATATATTGACAAAAGCCCTGGCATATTCTTCGACCCTACCGGTACACTAAGGATTATAAATGATCAGCTTCATATAGTAGTCCCAATAGAAGTTCTCCCGTTTCAACATCACCTTGAGAACATTCATAATGTGTTTAACAATATCCGATTTCAATGCCGTGAAACTGATGAAATTGAATATAACGAATGTAAAAACATGTTGCAACCATTAGAATCCTTATATAATGATATTTTACGTGATTTTAAATCAGTATCTCATATTATTTCGAATAGCATTACTAAAAGGTCAGCCTGGTTCTCTGGCGTGGGCGTTATATTTAAACATATATTCGGTACATTAGACGAAGATGACGCTAAAGCCTATAATAAAGCAGTCCAAGACCTTTATAATAATGATAAGATTCTTGCTAGTTCTCTTTCTAAGAGCATAATGATATCTCAATCTGCCATATCTAATATAAACGACTCTTTAAATGAAATAAATATGAATGAAGCTAAGTTAAGTGACGTCATTGAGCAGTTATCTCTTAATATTACAGGTGTCATAAAAATTGTTAATTTTAAAGTTAGGCTTAGTAATACTCTTCATGTTTTGCAATCGAACCTACTTACGTTATCTTTCAAGGTCGAAGACTTATTGAATTCAATTTTGTTTGTAAAAAGTAATACTCTGCATCCATCTATACTTACGCCAAAACAAATGTATAGTGACATCCTAAGTAACCTTAAGATAATCCCTAAGTATAGAGATTTTCCTGTAAGTTTAGATTTAAGTAACATCCACACGTTAATCAATATAGCAGACTTAACGTGTTATTATTTAGACAATAAGTTAATGTTTATCGTAAAATTACCTTTAGTAAATTTATTAGAATATAATATTTATAGGAATATACCATTGCCAATGCCCCACACCGCTGAACATAAACAATATTCCTTTGCTATGATTCTTCCTTCTGAAGAATACCTAGCTATTAGCAAAGACAAATCTTCTTATACCTATTTGAAAACCCTAACTAATTGTAAAAAGATACTTACCGAAACTTACCTTTGTGAAATTCCTGATGTATATGCGGTTTTAAATAGTCCTTCCTGTGAAATCGAAATTATAACCAAAACCTTACCTTCTCTTCCGGGAATATGTCATACTAAGTTTATTTCCGGTGATGTGGATATATGGCATAGGTTAAATAATAATAAATGGATATTTGTACAATCAAGTACCACAAAACTGTCTATTGAGTGTGGAAACCAAGTTTCAGAGATGAGTATATCCGGTACAGGTATACTGAATATTCCAATTGATTGTGTTGCTTTTCATAATAATTTAAAATTGGTTTCAAAATTATATCCTAAATTATATATACCATATGTATACTCTGATTTTAATATTATTAATGATAGTTGCTGTAATTTAAATACGTTCAACTCCTTTAATTTTAATACAACTGTACCTAAAATTAAGACTCTAAATCTATATGACTTGAAATCTTTCAAAACTGTAACTGATCAAATTGTAAATGATTTAAATAATGTAAAGTCACCTAAATTTGAAAACCATATAAGTTTCCCGATTTTAACTATAATCTCTGTAATAACACTAATAATATTAATTGTTTTTCTTATTTGTAAAAAGAACAAGTTCTTTGGAAGCCTAAAACCAAAAACAAGTAATTCCGTTACCCTAGAAGAAAATAATTCAGAAATAGAACTAAAGACAGTAGCGCCTCGATTGCGTGTAGAATAAAACGGAAACTTATTAAATTAACCCTAAGTTTCCTCTTAACGGGGGGGTTGTTACATAGTGTACTATGTATGGCAACCCTATTAAAGTGCAGACATCCAGATCCAAGTCAGCACTTCTGATTCCCCTCAGCTAAGGAGGAGCAGTGACAGGCAGTTCACCGCCAACCTTCTTCCAAGGCACTTGTTCTCTGCATCCATATATTCTAATTGACAGTGCCCAAATAATAAATTGTGACATTTAAATAAAAAGTTAGGTGTACTCAAAATCTTTTTTTTAAAACTCGCGGACTTATTCCCGTATAACAGCTCGATGCGCCCCGCCGCGACGTCGCCGGCCGGCACCGCGTGTCCGCGCGATCCATGGATAGGGATGTGGCTGTAGTGTCATCCATCCATCCACATAACGTTTTTTTGCTTACAATTGCTCAACAGAAGTTTTATGCTAGATGCCTTTTTCTTGAAAATTTAACCACGTCAGAGGCCGACAGCCGGTTCCGAAGAACTCTGACACCAAGGTGTGTATGGTCGACTGACTCACCTACTCGAAATGATGTTGATAATTTGGCGGCTTGAAAAATCGTTTAAAAACCACACAATGCGATACAAGATACAATGCATTTTCCTATGTCCAGAAAAAAAATTTGACCTTTTCGCTGTCCAGTGTAATTGCTCTGGATTAGGTATGTTACGGGCAAAATAAGCTGATACAACGAGGTCTTTTACTCAAAGAAAAAGAAATGTGTACTTCATGGACGTATAAAAAGTACTTCTTTCATGTGAAGAAAAATAATGTGGTACTAAGGTTCATTTATAATATCAAAAGGACACAGATTCTTCTATTTTTTACTTGGGAGTTAACAGAATACTTACTTACTTTGCATTTATCAATTTAAATAAATAAACAGAAGCATGATTTTTTATTTCAGAGTGAAACAGCAAGGATTTTACCTCGTACAATACACCCCTTGGTAGCATCTAAAATCACGTATCGTAGTTTGTGTGTCGGCGCGCGGCGTGCCAGCCACCGCGGCAGTCGCGGCGCGGAGCGCGGCCGCGGGCGGGCTTTCTTCCGAGCTGAGTGCGAACGCGAACGTGCAAACAAAACATGAACAGCGGCCGATCGGATGCGTCCACCTCGACAGATGACGTAAAGGTTTGTGTAGACTAACACTGTAGAGAAGAGTCGTGCACGGTAGCTGCGGTGACGATCGTTCGCTTCGGTTGCAGGGGCGGCCGCTGTGCTTGTTTTACTTCACGCACCCGTTCGGCGTGTTGTCACCGGAGCCGCCGACGGTGGCCGCGGCGCCGCCGCACATCGCGCGCGCCTTTGTCAACATGCAGCCCGTGTCGCCTTTCTTCTGGAGCTCCAGCGACGAGTACAACACCAACACCACGGCCACCTCCGACGTGTCCGGCGCGGCCCCCACGCGGCTCAACTACGACTTGGGCAAGGCCACGGTGCACAAGAACCCAGTGAACATAGTGAGCGTGTCTCGGACTCGGAAGTGCACGATCGACCTCGGCTCAGGCCGCGACACGATCTCGTCCTCGCTGTTCTCTAGTGACGTCTGGTTCAGCTCTGGCTCCAGCGCGCGGAGCTACGAGTACACGCGCCGCGTAATCCCCTACCACCGCATCCTGCCTCCGCTGCAACTGCCTCCGCCGAGAGAGTCTTCCTCTTTCGACAGTTCCGATGATGTATGGCCGAGCAGACGTGTAAACCCTGAGAAGTTTTCCCTCCCACCTATTGAGATGCCAGTGTGTACAAGCAGTTCAGACGTTGTGATCAAGAGGGCTAGCCCACTGTGTGTAGTGTCGAGTGCGGAGAGCAGCAGTGTGCGGGAGAGGAGTCGGCGGCGGCTGGGCGTCATCAAGCACCGCAAGCGGATGCGGCTCAGCGGCGTGCGGCGGCTCGTGGTGTGCCTCACGCGCCGCGCGCTCGGAGGTACGTGGAAATAATAATGCTATGTGTAGTCAGTCAGTGTCACTTAAAGCATCCCCGCTTTTAACCGATTTTGCAGATTGTTGTAACGCCATCTGTTAAACTACCTCCTGCTGCCCGTGACTTACTTCCCACTCAGTCCGTTGCCCTTCTGTCGCCAATCAAGGTGAATAAATTGGGGGACCATTAATTGAGTGGCGCGTAATCTACCTCGAGAAAACCCTTAATACTGATCATGGCCTCATGGGCTATTACCAACCCAATTTCCAATCCACTCTAACATTACCTACAGCCCAGTATTCTCTTTGTAACTTAGTGCTGCTCGATGATTTTGTGACTGAAGCTAAGGACAGTGGACATGTCTTACTATCTATACGGACAATAGCAGCACCTTACAACAGCATAGACCAATATATCCTTTTAATGAAACTGCAACTCGTTAGCAGTAGAGGTGACCTTCTAAAGTGGTTGTCGTACTACTTCTTAAATAGATCCCTGGCCATTGTCATTACCAATTATTTCTAGTTGGATTCGAGTACCATGTGTTGAGTGCCGCAGGGCTCATTGTTGGGTCCACTACTATTCATAGTTTTTAATTCTCGTACTAGCGGCGCTTCGCCAGACAGCGAAGATGTTGATGTATTTGGACCTCAGTCGACTTGATTGCTATTAAACTTAAATCCAGCGAAAAGAAATAGTGTTTGCTTCAAAAACACTAGAAGTTAAAAAAATCTTAATGTACTCTCGTGCGATGTAAACTTGATAATGCGTCACAGATTTCGAATCCAAGATATCAAACATTGTAAAACGTCAGTCGTTTAGAAAATAGGTATTCCAAGAGTTTGTAGGTACCCTTTTGTTGCTTTTCGGTTGCACGTGCAGAACAGTTCAGTGCAAAACTTGAACCAATGTAGGATCTTTAGGAAGCATCATTTGCTTCTCTTTGTAAATAGAAGGAAGATAGCCGACATGTCCTTCTTCGCGAAGTTGCCAACTGGAGTAATCGATTGCCGAGAAATTTAGAGTAAATTATTTTTGTCAATTAAAATAATTATTGTTGTACCAGTCAGTAGGTAGTAAGTTTCAGAAACAATCCTCCAATCGCACTCTCTCTCTCTCTCTCTCTCTCTGGTGTCTCATCACATTATATAAAGAACTTTTTATAATAGCGGGCAAGCAAAAAATGTGAATTTAGATATTTCTGCGGAAGCCTCAATGGTGTTTTGCTCACTGACTGAATCCAGCCTTGGCATAATCTTTCATTAGTGAGCAAAACATATTATAAAGATTTGATTGCTTTTTAAGGCTCCGATACGACGGGACTGGACTGGACCGACTTTGAAAATTCTGTGACATAGACTATTATTTACACACATTACACACGTATTACATCAAAACTCTCCAAAAGGTCCCTTCGTGTTGGACCTGTGTCCCTAATAGGGACACAGGTCCAACAAGCTGCATAGGAACTCCCTATGCAGCCTGTCAAAGGACGGGGTCACCATCCGCGTATTGCTAAGAAGGAGAAACATAACACCATATAGTGTAAAGATTTCTGTGTTTGCAGTGGATAATTTAAAAACTACTGACCGATAGTAGAAAGCAACATTATCAGCGAGTAACATAGGGTATAAATCCTTTAGAAATTGTGATCTGTTTGAAAATTGCATTAATAAAAAATTGCCAGTAAATGTCATTTATTCTGAGCGAGCCATAGATATCAGAATATTTACTAGGTGAGCGAGCGTTGCAAAAACTGCATTGCTGTCCCTTTCTGTTAATGTAGGTACCAAATTACCAATATACTCACACTAGCTTTTGCCCGCGACTTCGTCCGCGAATAATTAACTTTGAAATACTTTTGAAATGTATTGTGTTTATTCTCAAATGAATGGTATTTTTCATGTAGATTACTAAAATATATAATTAATATACATTATATACTAACAGTGAAGTCCCCAGTGGGTCCCGTTTTTAGCCCTAAAACTGTGTTTGTATGAATGACAAAGTTGTATTTACTGATCATAAAAAAGTGCTATATCTAAAAAATTCAAATTATCGTTGAAAATGTGTAATGGTTTTAGGATTCTCAGTGTCATTTTTAAAAACCTATTTATAATGTTTTCGCGATTGTTACACATTTAAATAAAATTATTTTAATACGGTTTTTATCGCGTTTATTACATTATTTATACACCTAACGTTTCGAGCACTTTACAGTGTTCGTGGTCGCAGGTAGACAAGGTAGGTTATTTTCTAGAACCTATATATATATATATATACACCATGCACGCACGTAAAGGATTGAACAAAATTTTATTTTTGCATTTCCATGCATTGGAAGCCCCTTAATTTTTTTTGTTTAAATATCATAAATCAGTTCACTAAATATATGTACTTACCAAGTTTCAACTGTGTAGTCTCAATAGTTTCGGAATAAAAAAGTTCAGTTTTTTTGCCATTTGGCTACGGAACCCTAAAAATCAAGAGTTTTCAAAACCAATTAAAGCATTTACTTTTTTTATTAACCCAGGACGTAAATCTTAAATTTCATGTCGTTCACTTCCAAACCCACGAAGTTTAATATTAAATTCCATCCCCTTCTTCTCACCCCTAGCGGTAACATTTTAAAAATCACATATTGTATTTAATTTTTTATATTCCAAGGGCTTAAATATAAAATTTAATGTCTCTCAGTTTAAAAAGTTTTATACAAACTTTTAACCCCTTTTTTAGGGTTCCGTAGTAAACAAGGAACCCTTATAGTTTCGCCATGTCTGTCTGTCTGTCTGTCTGTCCGTCCGCGGTTTTACGCAGAGACTATAAGTACTAGAAAGGTGTAATTTGGTATGAGTATGTATATTAATCATGGCAAAAAAGTGGTAGAATAAAATCTTGAAAAAAATTTTTTTTTAGGGTAGCTCCCATACATATAAAGTGGGGGAGTAATTTTTTTTTCACTATTTGCCCATCGTGTGGGGTATCGTTAAATAGGTCTTTCAAAAATATTGTGAGGTTGAGAACACCATTTTTCGATTTAGGGATCCGTTTCCGAAATATTTGGTTTTAAAGTGCGAATTTTTGTTAGAGGTAAGTGTCCCCTCCCTCTATCTGCTAAATGGTCATATATAGATACGTGAAAAAAATTACAGCAGTAGTATATATACTGAAGTTGAAAGGAAAACTATCAAAGCTGAGTACTAAGTACAAACTAAAAAGTTATAGGCAACCAACTTATAAACTGTAAAATTTCATACTATTTTCAGTGTTAGATGTTTTTGGTCGTTAAACTGTAAGGTGCGAGTGTGAATAGTGTGAACTCAAAGTTGTCATTCGCAACTACGGAACCCTACACTGCGCGTGGCCCGACACGCACTTGGCCGGTTTTTAAACTTTTACGGGTGAAATTTTTAAATTCAATAATGGCATTATAAGTTTTTATTAAACAAAAAAGTAAATCTAAAATTCCATGTGCCTCACTTAAAAAAGGGCGAAGATTCATACACACTTGCAACTCCTATTTCACCCCAATAGGAATGTAATTGTCAAAATCTTATAAATGCATTATTATTTTCTAGTACCTAACTACTAAGATTTCATGTGTCACTTTGAAAATTACGAAGTTTCATACAAACTGCCAACCCCTATTTCACTCCCTTAAGAATGGAATTTCCAAAAATACTTTCTTAGTGGACGTCTCCTAATCACAGTCTACCTTTCTGCCAAATTTCATGTTCATTGTCTGAGTAGTTACGAAGTTTCATACAAACTGCCAACCCCTGTTTCACCCCCTTAGGGATGGAATTTCCAAAAATCCTTTCTTAACGGACATCTCCTAGGGACATTCTACCTTTCTGCCAAATTTTAACTTCATTAGCTAAGTAGTTACGAAGTTTCATACAAACTGCCAACCCCTATTTCACCCCCTTAGGGATGGATTTTCCAAAAATCCTTTCTTAGCGAACGTCTCCTAGATACAATCAACCTTTCTGCCAAATTTCATCTTCATTGGCCAGGTAGTTTTCGAGATTTCGTGATGAGTGAGTGAGTGTTTTTCGCTTTTATATATGTTTGATTTATTTATTTATTTTTATCTTTTTATCATTTATTTATTTTACAATGGTACAATTCATTATCTTAAAGGGTTTCCCCAAAGCGATAGCGTATTACAATTAGTGATTAACCACCACCACTACCGTTACAAATGAAGAACATTGCATCCCTTGTGAACTCAGTCATATAGATTGGTATAATTTTACAATTGGCTTTAGTTAGTAGGAAATATATGTAAGAGTGCAGTGCAGACGCTAAATCCTATCTTTATTTGAAACAACAATACAAAAATATATGTACGTTCCAAGGGACTGGCAGCGTTTCCCCGCTGAATAGCTATATTAATACGCTGCGCTAAATAACTGCCAGCACGAGGGTTGCCCGTTGAAGAAATTATTTATTTCAGACAAGAAGTCCATATTAGTGTGTCGTGTGTACAATATTCAATGTTGTAATAATTTAAATTTTAATACCAACGGTTTAATACATTATTATGGAGGTCTGTGTGCCTCTTATAAATGTCGGCATCTATCCTCTCGTCTATGAGGCGAGTTGTGTTGTGATGTCTTAAAAAAAATGTTTTGCATCTTGGCCCCATGGACCCGTCGTCTCCACTGCGAAAGATAAAGATAAATAATTGTCTCCAAGACCCACGTACTTCCGCTTCTTGTTTACCTCTGCGGTGCTAGCTACCGCTGCTCCGTTTTTCGTTGTTGCAAGTAAATGCGAAGGCGCAAATGTGTCTACACAAGTAGCATCCCAAACCAGACATTTGCCTTGTCTCCATCGAACTAGGATTAAGCCATCAGGACGCTTACCGTCGTCGGTGCGGAGTATACCCTGTAGTTCCAAAATTGAAGGAACCCCGACTGATGTCAAAGCTCACGAATCATATCGTTTAAAATGGAATGGCGGAGAATTCGGCCCGCACTTTTCGCACTAGCTAGACCATGAAGACCCAACCCATCCACGGAGGCACCGCAATGACAAGTATGCGGTTGGAATATATTTGCCCCCAAACGAAGGCCCATAGCCAAAGTAAAGGTGCAAGTATCCAACGGGTATCTACATGTGTAGACGGAAGCGCTTGCAACCAAAAACCCGATTCTCTTTCAGTCAGCGTTAGAAGTCAGGAGCGATCCTCCATGCGCGAACACTGAGCTATTGCTCTTTTTCGAATTAAAATTAAAAATAATATGAAAGTAAAATATGACGTTCAAAAAGAGATACAATTATCCAATTTTGAATAAAAATCTTTGACTTTGACTTCTTGAAAGTTGCGGCAAAGTGGATTGTCCCGCTGCTTCTGGGAGTTAAGGTTCGAAGGTAAATCATTCGCGCACTGGGACCTCCAATGCTCCTAAGCTGCACCCAAGCCACATACCTCAGCGGCTAGCTCACATCGCAATAAATGCACTGAGAAGACTACCGCATAAAGAGGATGAAGCGTGTGCTGAAGATAGGAAAGCAGGCAAGACCACAGAGGAAGTCCTTCGAACTCCGATACCTTCAAATCGGATTGGTAGTGAAACATGTTGACATGATCAAAAGATTCAAGCAGAGCCGGGTGCTTCCATAACAAGGAGCAGCGCTAGGCATAAGTCAACTTTGGCACAAAAAGGCAACATTTGATTATGAAGAAAGCCCTGTGTGCATTCAACTTACAAAGAAGCTCAGACGAGGTTTGAAATTCTCCGCACTCTCCAGTCTGGCCAGACAGGTTGGAGAGTGTAGGCTTTAGATCTTTTTGATATTTATAAGCTGATATTTATAATTATATTTATTGAGCTAAGTCGCCTTCTACGACATCCACGGGAAGACTTGGAGTGGTGGTGATTCTACTCCGCCGGGAACCACACGGCATAATGGTAGATACTGGGTGATAGAACCGAAAACCACGACGACACAGTCGAGGGAAATAGCTAGAATAAGGGAAGCGTGGAACTGCGTGTGTGCTTGAGTGTACCTAAGTAATGTGAGCACTATGTTTTGGCCTAACCAACCTAAACCAAGAGTGAAGCGACGTGAGCAAACAGGTTGGTGAGACCCGTCGGACGGCTTCGTGCTGCGACTCTCGCTGGAGGCTCGGGTGTCGGCATTCAGCCGGCGCACGCAGGGTGACGCCCCGCCGCTATGTGGGTCACCCCGTTGCGTAATCAGTACGCATTCCATGGTTTCATTGATTTAATACGCTTGAAAACTTAAGTACTTATTTTAAGACAACAAAAGGCATGGATTATCAATCAGATCGCCAAGATTGATTGACACTTTAGTTTCCATTAAGAGTATCAATGTGTGAGTTGCGGGTTACTCTAGTCCCAAGCCAGCTACAAATCGACATGTTCGCATTTTACTCTGAAAAAGACCCCCGATTGGGGTCAAAATGTAGGCGCCAGTTTTTGAGATTGTAGATGACTAACCCGCATATGGTTTACTTACACTTAATAATATATTTATCTTTCGATAAGAAGTTTAGTGAAAATATTCTCTATAAATATTTTAAGATCTTCACAGAAGAAATCACAGATTCGCTTCACATTATTTTTACAAGTCACAGAGTTAGTCTTTGCTTTGATTGAGTCACTGATAGACAATTTGCAGATAACAATTTTTACTACGTTCGTCTATTTCACTGGTTACTTTTCGAACACAAAATGTTTTCCGCGATGGACAGCCATCATTGGTCCTCGGGCGCACTGTCCTCGCCGGGGGGCGACTCGCCCGCGGTGGCGAGCGCCTCCAGCTTGACGTCCACGAGCGGCACGTCCTCGCTGAACGCGCGCCCTGTCAGCTCGTAGCCCAGCTGCATGGCCGAGGCACTGGCGCTGTTCTCCTTCACTGTCTTGATCACCTGCAACAGAGACACATTGGGGTTATTAACAAATTAAGTTATTTTATTGCTAAACGTGACTTCGTGTATGAACTTGTTGGTAACTAACTAAGCATCACGTTGTATATTTTTTGCAATATTGTAACTAATTGTAATGTAAATCTAATTGGTGATGCGGGAAGATGAATTTATTCACAAAATGTTAGCGAGTTTCGATGTTAATATCGATATACATAAAAAGGGGTCAATTAATGGGCATCATTACCTTCAGAATCTCCATTTTCGCAGTAAGCTTTTCGTCTTCATTCATTCTTTTAAATGACGGAACAAGTGACAGCAAGAAATGTTTGTCCTCGTCAATTTCCGCGAAGTCATTGGTGAACGATGGCTCTTCTACCCGTGGCCTCTTGTTCGACGGGCTCGCTTGCCAGCCAGCCTCCCACTGCGCCGAGGTCGCGGATGGCCTTGCCGGCGAGTGGGCCCCTTCAGAGTCCTCGTCATTCATGTGCGGCGTCAGGAACGACATGTGCTTGAAGTACACGTACTGCTTCCTCTTAATGTTCGCGCCTTCGCGGATTTTCTTCTGGATCTCCAGCTGCCTCTTGAATGTGTCGCGGAGGTTGCGCCATCTCTTCATCAAACCTGCAACTGTTCATTTATTTATGTAGTCGAAGTTGATACTCATTCAAGCCGTTCACCCTGTTTAAACTATTGCGGGATTCAACATTTTTATTTTTTTACATATTTTACACAATCCTAACGGATTTCTCATGGTTCTTAATAATGAGGTGGACAGAGCTAAGAGTTACTAAGTCGAAGGTCAATCTCTTTTTATCCATCGTTACGTAAAGCGTAGCGATTATTTGTATACTCTTTGACGTAAAGCACAATTTTTTTTTTTTTTTACATATATAATACCATCGAAGTAATGGCGCTTACTGCCTTTGTGACTTCCCTCCCGGTCATCGACAAGAGGGATAATTTCACTAACAGTATCATCGGCAGAATAGCTAATGTTGTTATATTAGTAGGTAGCTAATATGAGAGAGCATTTTTAATTTTTGAAATATTGTGTTTGAATCCAGGTGGACGGTGTTCAATTTGTGGATATTTTTTTTGTAAGTTTCCTTTTTTAATCTGTTTTTTCCGGTCGATTCTATAATAGTTAACCTTTTAGTTTTCTTTTAAGGTGCGTAGTGAACATTTATTCACTTTTAATGTACCATCCAGAAACTGACTCGCGAGGTCCGGTTACAGCTCACAGAGCCACTATTATTGAGAATTTTGTGGGATGAGTACGGAATAGAAGCGAAGCAACGCATACTTAGATGAGCTATCTAGTAAGTTCATCAAAGTAGGTACCCACGCCTCACTTCTAATATTCACATCATCAGACATACAAGAACACAGATGCTGAATGTGTCGAAATAGGTACAACCATTACATTTTTCTTTAAACTCTCTATAATTCAAGACTTGAAGTGCATCTTCATGCTATTTGTTCTATGTATATACACCTATATATATTTACTAGCAGCCCTACCCGGCTGCGCCCGGGCATGTATTATACCTTAAAACCTTCCTCGTGAATCACTCTATCTATTGGTGAAAACCGTATGAAAATCCGTGGAGTAGTTTTTGAGTTTATCGCGAACAGACAGACAAACAGACGCGGCGGAGGACTTTGTTTTATAATATGTAGTGATGATAGTGATATTCTAAATGAAAGCCAGGCGTCTCTCACCGTCATAATCGATCCTACTCCTACACAATGCATTCTAAGGAGACTTGATATTGCTTGTTATGGACAGCGCCAAGTGGCACTTGAAAAGGATCTACAAAAACACCAGAAACAGACTCGAACTATACTGGGCTCTGACTGCACAATTCTAATTAAGTATTAGTCACTTCGGAAATAGTTTTTTTTTAAGTTCTTTAAAAATTGTCTCACGAACAGGCTCGATGCCTTCTAGCCTCCCGAACAAGCCGGTTTCCGAAAAGGCTAACAGTACCATAGAGCACATACGCTGCGGCAGGCCATACAGAAGACCAAAGTATAACCGTGTTTGTGGACAATGAGAGAGCATTCAAATCGATCGAAACATGGGCCATATGCTTAGATCTCTCCAGCGACGCCGTATCACCTCGCTCCACACCCTGAGCCAGTGGTGGGGGCTGGCGATCTCTGTGTTGCGTTCTTTTGTCGTCCTTGCTGCGCACGGAGCAGAGCCCCAGTTGGGTAACAGGCTGGCGACCACCTCGCTCCACACCCTCAGGAGATGGTGGGGATTGGCGATCTCTGTGTTGTCGGTGTGACGTACCTTTGTCGTCCTTGCTGTGCGCGGAGCACTGCTCCCAGTAGGGGAACAGACTGGCAGCCACCTCGCTTCACGCCCTCAGGCGGTGGTGGGGGCTGGCGATCTCTGTGTTGTCGGTGTGTGTGACGTACCTTTGTCGTCCTTGCTGCGCGCGGAGCAGAGCTCCCAGTCGGGGAACAGGCTGGCGGCCACCTCGCTCCACACGCGGAGGCGATGGTGGGGGCTGGCGATCTCGGCGTTGTTGCGCGTGTACAGCGCCGGCCGCAGCTGCACCTCGCGGATCAGCGCCAGCGGGTGGATCTCCTCCAGGATCTTGGACTTCGAAGTCATCTTAACTTTACCCCTTAATATACATATTTTACGTGTGTGTTAAATGTAGGTATTAATACCTACGCTCGCTGTTCTTTGACATGAACTTTTTTTTAATCTTGGTAGGTACGTATGTACCTATGTTCTTGTTCAGTGCCACTCACACAAACACAAATTCAAAGATACCTCTCAAGCTAAAATTTTAAATTCATAAAGCTGAAACACTCTCTTTTTGGCGCAGTAGGGTAAAAATACAGTATTCTTAGCATTGCAGCACCTGTACTCTTTTTATACCTAAAACGAGAAAAAGTAACTGAACCTCAAATATGTAGTAAACAGCTTGAGTACTTCCTGAAGATAATACAAGCACGCGCTTTATCAGACGCCGGCTAGTGTCCCTTTCCGAATATCTACGAAACTTGACGAAAATGACGAATCTATTACATTACGGCTGTAGCCTGTAGCATATGATTTCAATTGCACTAGTTTTGTGTTTCAAATTGTGACCCGTAGATACCAATTCAAAGTTTGCACTGCACTACACGACATTTATAACGATACGCCCACGAATTTCACTTCGAATATGGTATTCTATGCACAATGATATTCGTATTACTCATGGCCGCACGGAATATGGCACCGGTGCGACGCGACGCGGAGGAGTGCGGCGCGCGGGAGCGGGCGGTGGTCGCGCACCGCGTCGGCCGCCGCCGCGGGCCGGTGCGGCGCGACGAGCGAGGCGCGCGATATGACGCTCTCGCTCGCACCGTACCGCACCTCATGGTCACGCGTGGTCACGCTCATGGACTCGGAACGCCAGATGGCCAGCAGGCCTTTTGCTCTATTGCTAAGTTTTGTTTTCTACGGTGACAACATTTGCATGGTCATTTCAAAATCTTTACGGTAGGTAGGTATACATAATTAGGTACTTTATAAAAATTAGCAAACATTCTAAGCGGTCGTTGTCAAAAGCTAGCTAGGTCCTGCAGACTAGCCAGACAGACAGTAGGCACCTAATGTTGACAGCCCGTCGCCCGCGGTGCCTTGCGAAACTTAGACAGTAGGTACTACATTCAATTAATGTAAATTATTATAAATGTGAATGTTTCCGAAAATTAATGTTTATTACTCCTGTACAGAAATACCTGCATACCTATTATTAAGAAACTTTGTACTATTTGGCTTATTTACTTATTAATATTATAGGTATAAAACGTTGCTCGCGCGCGAGCTACATTGAAATATCTGCTCTCTGTGGCTGCACTGGACCCCGAAAAATGTATTGTATAGTATATAGGTATCCCCTTTTATAAACACAAACTACCTGGTTGGTAAAATAGCAAAAGTCCATAATAAGTAAATAGGGAAAAATAATCCAAGCACAAATCTATCTATCGTATTATACGTGTACAAAACCTATTTCCATCTTCATGGTTTCCCCACAGAATTAATAACAGTACTAACGGTTTTACAACATTTCATGAAAATTGGAGCAGATTTTTAATACTTTTCACACAAACTTTCAACCCTTATTATGTACCCCATATACCTATACAACCTAAAATTGCAACCCTTGGTGAACTCTAATAAACCATGAAATACGTATACAATTAAATGTTTTTAAGAGCATGTACTTATCTCAATTTTTATCAAAATCGATGCTTATTTAAAGATTTTCCTTACAAACTTTAAATTCCATTTCTCCCCTTTAGGGTTGAAATTTTTCAAAATCTCTTCTTTGTGTGCGTCCGCTTTATAGGGTTTCGTAGCCGAATGGCAAAAAACGGAACCCTTAATAGATTCTACATGTCCGTCTGATAGGTACTAGTTATACGTGTCGGTGTCCTTTAAGCTAGGCTAGGCTTTAGTTCGAAAGGCAGGCACTTCTAAACAGATAAAATATGTGGGGGGGACACAAATTTAACTTTTAGCATAAAGAGAGTGAAAAGCCTATAAAAATATATGTTGGAGATTTCAATGAACACTTTCAACGAAAATACTTGCTACAATGAAACCCTGCATGGGCGTTCGCATTTATTAATTGTTGTTCGAAAGCTGTTAGGCCAGTCAATATCGACATCAAACATTGCAAACGCGCATGTAACGGCGATTTTTTTATTGAAGAGACCACTAATAATAGTCTACACCCAAGTTTGCAATTATCTTAAAACCCTGTTATAGTCAAGAGGTTTCGTAAAAACTGAAGAAACTCCCATACATTCGGGCCCCCAGGAGTAGCACCGGGGTTTAAGATAAGTAATTGCAAACTTGGGTGTAGACTATTCTTAGTGGTCTGACAACATTTCATTTTCACTAAGGACACAAAATAAAAAAACCATTTGGGATTCTTAGCGTTCAAAATAATTTTTTTTTTTCAGAATTTTTAGAACATTGTTTACTGAAATAATAAATAATTTCTAAAATTTATGCAAAAAATGGAAATTCAGGCCAACATAATTTCGTTCCTGTTGCCTGGGGACCTAATAAAAAAGAAATAATTTTTTGTCAATGAATTATTGACATTGACATGGACATTTAAGTTTGTTGATTTCTAAGAATATGAATTCTCATAGAAGGAGCTTCGAAGGAACAAAACGTACACGGTCGTAGACAATAGAGTTTTTACTAGGGATGCGACAGTCGTGTAGTAGATGCCGATATCGATTCTGGTCTTTTTGTCTATGGTGTAATAAAGTCAGCTTCTGATATGTATATGATGTCTGACAAAAATAATCAATTAATAACATCTTTATGATAATAGGTTATTTTCCTGCGTCAAAATATTAATAATAAAATTAGACCCTGATGGTCTAATTTTATTATTAATATTTTGACGCAGGATAGACAATCAAAAAAATGTGAGTCGTATTTTTTCTTTCGCTAATTATTCAATAAATTAATTTGTTCAAGTAAAAAATTAATTTTACCACATCACCTCCAACGCAGACGAGCCAGCGTTTTATACGAACGATTTAAGATGAACATAGCAATTGACAATTACCCTTTCAAAACTGTCTTTTCAAATTGGTCGCATAAAGATTTCAAGGTATCAAAAATGACATTTGTCAAGTGTGTCATCATCATCATCATCATCAGGTCTTTCTAGTCTCCACTGCAGGAGCACGACCCTCTCTGTCTACTCCCTGACTACCAAAGCCATATACTAGCCTGAGTAGTCAGAGGATTTGGCCTACACTCTCCCCTCTAGCCAGACGGGTTGGAGAGGTCTCTTTGATGTTAATAAGCTTTGTTTAGCTTGTGTTTCCTTAGTCGCCTTTTACGACACCCACGGGATGACTTGGAGTGGTCCTATTCTACTCTGCCGGAAACCACACGGCCATGTCAAGTGTGTATTAGCACTTATTGATAAACCTATACTTACATACTTTAAAAAGAAAGAGATGAATATACATATAGCTGAGAACTAGGCGATCTCTATTCTATTTTATACTCTAAGATTTTTAAACACCAACCGAAGCAAATGAACTGCTCAGGCTCACGTATTATGTGATTTTGTTATGAGCAGCTTTTAATTATTAAAATTCCTGGCTAAATATTTTTTTTTTAAATTAAAAGGAAAAATACGTGTCCCCTATTTTTGTTTCTATTTTCAATCTAACTTAATATTTAGAGGGGTTCAAAAAATGAAATGTTGTCAATTATAAGAAAATCGTCATTACATGCGAGTTTTCAATGTTTGCACTTTTTTGAGTCGACATTGACTGGTCTATGTAGCTTTTGATCAGTTCCGTTCACTTCTGTTCGGTTCCAGACTTAGTCACTTCTGTTCGGTTCCAGACTTAGACCCACTAGCGCCTCGGAACCGAAAAGTTTCTGATTCGCAAGAAACGAGGAAAGAAAATGAATTTCCTCAATTTTGGTCTACAAATACGTCATCCGACAAATGAAACGCTTTCGTTTTTTTTTCATTCGGCCTCGGAACCCTAAAGATTTATATGCCGTATGATAACTGTCAAATAGGGTAGTGGTATTTAGGGATCCATACAAAAAATTGTAGGTTGGTGTAATCCTACGACACAAGTTTTGCAAACCTTACTGTGTTTTAAAAAGTTTTTGATTTATTCTTGAAAGAAGCCTAGACTAGAACTAATGAAAAAAAAAATACAAATTATAGTTCACTAGCTGTACCCGCGGCTCCGCCCGCGTGATATATGGCCTATGTCCTTTTCAGTACCCTAACCTATGTGTATGCAAACGTGTTCATGTGATGAACGGTTCAGTAGATACGGCGTGAAAGCGTAACAAACAAACAAATAAATAAACAAACAAACAAATAAACAAACAAACTCACTTTCGCATTTATAATATTAGTTAGGATTAGGATTACTTTTAGACTACGGAAAAACCTAAAAGAATACTATAAATGGCAAATAAAGTGGTAAACTCAACATTTCGTTTAATTTTCAATCAGATTCCTATTGTAAAACCTGTAAAACATACCACAATAGAAAAAAACGTACTTAGAATATAAAAGAATAGAATTTTTTTTATTCAGTGATTACAACTTTGGATTATATGGAACCCTCTCTACGCGAGTGCAACTCGCATTGTGCCGGTTTTTTTTTATCAAGTCATGGAGTCGCCATCTGTATCCATGTTCCACCGGCTCCACCGCACAATTATTCCCGCATCATCGCACATTCTTGCTTTTAATCTATTGTTTGAAGTCGCACGACGCGCATAGATGGCGTTACCATTGTTGAATATTTGGTTGATCCTGGTTGTTCATTTTCGTGCAACTTGATGGAAAAGGTAGTCCGTAGTCAAGTCCAGACATAAGCGTAGCTACAGGGTGGCAGATTCCAGGGCAAAAGGAGATCAGATATGACTTTATCTGCTCTAGTGTAGAATACAGACATACTAACATTCAACTAATTAGAGAGTGTTGGGTTCATCAGCACACTGAGTTGGGGCTGCAGATTTTGGAGGATAGTATAATTGGTAAATAAGTTAAGACGTTGTATGAAACATGCGGAAAATGTATGTACATTGTACATCCAGATTTGAACTGAGTGGCTATAATGTTGATTAGCTAGGCATCTATTGCATCCTAATTATAATGCAAGCATTTGTTAGTCAACCTGTTAATATATCTACATTCATATTGATAACATAATAAGGCAAACAGTAGGGTCGTGATGCGTGTGGGTTTCATTGAAGCTTCAAATATAAATAAAGCTGGAAAATAGCTCTTGATTCAATCCAAGCTGAGTTTGGTTTGTGTGGTGTGTGGATGCTTAATTATCTACCAGCTTACCCTTTTCATTATCCACATTTAAAATTCTTAAATGCGATCACAGAGATATAACCAGAAGATAACATACGCATCGCCGGCCTCACTCATTGCTTATTCCCCTCCTCAGGCGGCCGGATACGAATAATGAAGTCCTCGAGCCCATAGGTCTGTGATAAACTATCTTGAATCTCTGCTCCTTTGCATTATCACGACATTGAATTATCCACTTTAGCAATGATGCCAGCGGAAGTACTTCGATGTAGCGTAATGCGCGTCCACGTGTTTGCGACCCACGACACACGACACGCTGACCGCCGACACCGACCGCGCTCACCTCTGTGTCCTGCGGTCTACCACATTTTAGTTTCATTAGTGCCTATTGTTTTATTTTTTCTTCTTCTCATAGAACGGAATGTGTGAAAAGTACATAGGTATTTAACTTTCGCAAGAAGATAACTTGTCTTTGATGGGATTTAATTTCCTATTTAACTTGCTGTGGTCGCATTTTGCCCGTATAGTTAACAAACGCCAGCCTACAAACTTTCGAATGTTTTATAAACTACATCTTCCATGCTGGTACAATAAATTAGAGCTGTATTTCAAGAGAATGATTCGGTTATTGAGCTGCCGCGTATGGGACATTAACCTATTATTTAAAGTAAAGTATGTACATGCGTCTAAGTAGCGCTTACTGTTAACTTATTGAGGAGTTCATCAAACCGATTAGTCATCGTGTAATGAATACTATCAGTGTGATCGCGTTCTACTCTACCGCCCGCCAGCATGCGCCGCGAATGTAGAGACGCTAGAGCTATCCTCCTAGGTAACACCATGGCCAACTTTACGGCATGAATTGTGAATATAATTATGAAATACAGAAACAATAAGTTATCATTTAAATCCTATGCTTTTATGCTTTCCTCTGGTTGTTCCATTCTCAGGTTTTTTACGTCTGTACATAAAAATGTACCTACCTAATGCATTTTTTAGGGTTCATTCAGATGGGGTTTTAACATGTTATTTTATTTTATTAAATCAGTAGGTACCTACTACGGATGACCATCGCCATGCAGTAGTATCACTTTGATGTTCTCTACATCTACATTTTTAATTTAACTCATCCGGCGTGAAACTAGAATACTTATATTTTGTTTAATATAAACTCTTACATATTCCTAAATATCATTCCAGTCAAATTAATCAATTTAATCATCCTATAAAAGTTAGGTCTCCGATATTTTCTGTTTTATTGTGGTCGTGAGCGTGACTATACAAAACAGATACTGCGGTGTTCTTGCTATTGTTAGTAAAGGTTGAAAAAGGATAGAAATGTTAATTTGGCGCATACAACCAATCAACCTTTTGGCGCTATAAATGAACAAATACCTACAACAACCACTCATGTTGTTTACTTAGCTTAATTTCAAACAAAGTTGTTTTTAAAGTATTTACATACAACTGGTTTCAGCTCAGCCAACGTCGAAAAGCAATTGCAATCGAAGCAAAAGCCCTGAATCGACCAAACTGTGAACCATGGAGAAGGATAACTATTGTCTCATTACATTTAGCTGAAATTTCATCAATTTTAGGAGCAATAATTTTTATTACAATGATTATAATATAAAATTGAATGGTTTATCAGTTGATCATTATCTGTCTCACACAAATAATTGTATTTGATTTCTGTTGGAATTACAAAAATGTACACTTAGTGGAGTGAACCCTCGCCGCCAGCCAGACACAATCAGTGGGTCGCCCTCAGAAGCCACGAGTGACGCATTGTGATCGCGGCACTCTAACGGCTCGTTCACGAGTACGCGCGTCAGGCGCACGTGGCAGAGGCAGGCGCCTGCGTTTCTGACTAAAGTCATACAAATCTTAGAGGGTGTTCACGAACAAAACGCTTGAGCGGCACGGATGCGCGCAAACACAGCGCGGCAGCCTTGCGCCAAAGTAGAAAGAGATGGCACGATGTGCCCGACCTTGTGTTAGAACGAGTGCGGGAGTGATTAGGTGGATGTATTGGGAAAATAATTTTAAATTATAATAAAATTTATGAATGTTTTCTAATGTACTCATTTTATTATACATTCTTAGTCATTTTCAACCGACTTAAAAAGAAAGAGGTTCTAAATTGAACTGTAAGTTTGTTTGTTTGTACTATATAAATAAAAATAATATTTATTTTGTAATGTACATAATTGAAATTTGATTTTTGATACTTTTTATATTCTTGTTATTTTGTAACCGACTTTAAAAAGGACTGGGTCTTCAATTCGTCTGTATGTTTGTTACCATTTGTTTGGTTTACTACTTTTGTTTGGATGTTAAGTAGGAGTGTTTTTCGGTAGTAGAAACATGGAAGTAGATGGGATGGAAGTTGGGAACTGATGTAACAAGATTGTAGTCGAAGTCGATGGTCTACTTTACGTGCCCTATGGTATCCGATCGTGTTTATTGGTACCTGGTGGTGCCTGGTCGTCCCGGTTGTTTCCGGTGGCGCCCAGTGGTAATGATGACGAAGACGATATGACGATGACGATATGACGATGATGATATGACGATGACGATATGACGATGACGATATGACGATGACGATATGACGATGACGATATGACGATGACGATATGACGATGACGATATGACGATGACGATATGACGATGACGATATGACGATGACGATATGACGATGACGATATGACGATGACGATATGACGATGACGATATGACGATGACGATATGACGATGACGATATGACGATGACGATATGACGATGACGATATGACGATGACGATATGACGATGACGATATGACGATGACGATATGACGATGACGATATGACGATGACGATATGACGATGACGATATGACGATGACGATATGACGATGACGATATGACGATGACGATATGACGATGACGATATGACGATGACGATATGACGATGACGATATGACGATGACGATATGACGATGACGATATGACGATGACGATATGACGATGACGATATGACGATGACGATATGACGATGACGATATGACGATGACGATATGACGATGACGATATGACGATGACGATATGACGATGACGATATGACGATGACGATATGACGATGACGATATGACGATGACGATATGACGATGACGATATGACGATGACGATATGACGATGACGATATGACGATGACGATATAATAATAATAATAATAATAATTCTTTATTTCAGGCAATAATATTGTACCTACAATTACGTACAATATCAGAGGCCCATATCATATATACCTTAGACTAACATACATATAATACAATATAACTTAAAACTAGGTCACACGTTGTGTCGGCGACGTGAGGCGCGGGGCTTCAGCAGGTAACCGTCCTCGGAATTTCCGGTACACGACTCCCTGCGGCCAGAAGTCCTCCTTCATGAAGGTCTCGAGATGTTGGGTCGGCACTCCTACCACAAAGGAACTAAAGTTTACTCTATGGCGAGATGCCAACCGTTCGACCCTCAATGTCAATTTGGATTTCTTCAGCACGTAGGTTACGACGTCTTGAACCGTCGTATTCCAGTGCAGTCGGGACACATACAGTTGCGTACACTTGACCTCTGAACGCAACTGATTGGGTCCAGTCGGTGCGGTGCCAAGATGGTTACGGCTGGCAGGCTTCGTTTTCCTCCGCTTAGCTAAAGTGAAGCCCTCGTTATCGCACTGATCTTTATGTTGACCCGACGTCACAGGCTTGCGAGAGCTTGCCTGTTTATTCCCCTTCAAGGCAGGTCGCTGCGCTGGCGCAGCAACAGGGACGGCGGCTACGGCTGCGTAGGCACGTGTCGGGGTTGACGTGCTCGGCAGTGATGTCAGCTCATTGCGGGGGGAAGAGCGGGCGGCGGGGCGCGGTGTATCGCTTGTGACGACAGCTGATGGCGTTGTGTCCAATTTTGCTGACTCAAAGCTGCATACCGATGTATTCTGCGCTCCGCGACGTGTGTTGACGTTCGCGGCCTCGTGTGACCTACATACCGAATTGTTACCTTTTATTGATAACAATTCGGTACGCAACTCGGTGATCGTATTTTCCGAGGCCTCCAATCTCCACTGCACCTGTGCCAGGCTGGTTTTCAGGGCTGTGATGTCTTTCAGCAGCCTGGTCACATCGACATGATCGAACGAAACCGGGGGCAGTTTCGCTAGATTCGCAGCGCATAGCGCTGGCATGTCGTCCGGATCGGTCACCTTCATCAGGGCGATAACATCCTGGAGACTTCGCTCGCCATTCTCATCTCTCCGGCGAGATGGCATCTGCGCGGACTTGCCGAGCACCTCATAGAGCAGCACCTTGCCGCTGCAAATCTCCTCCATGCTGAAGTTTGACTTGCAGATCTGCATGATGCTGATCTCGTCCATCGTGTCTATGGCATGATACACGAATGCCAACAGCTCGTTAACTATGACTTGCTTGGAAGCCATAGTGACAAAATCGTGCAGCGGCTAAAGCCGCGCAAATCGCGAATATAAATATTCGAATAGTGCAGTGTGTACTGGGGCGCGTGCGTTACGGATCGCGCATCGCACTGCACTGACGATACGATGCACTGATATGACGATGACGATATGACGATGACGATATGACGATGACGATATGACGATGACGATATGACGATGACGATATGACGATGACGATATGACGATGACGATATGACGATGACGATATGACGATGACGATATGACGATGACGATATGACGATGACGATATGACGATGACGATATGACGATGACGATATGACGATGACGATATGACGATGACGATATGACGATGACGATATGACGATGACGATATGACGATGACGATATGACGATGACGATATGACGATGACGATATGACGATGACGATATGACGATGACGATATGACGATGACGATATGACGATGACGATATGACGATGACGATATGACGATGACGATATGACGATGACGATATGACGATGACGATATGACGATGACGATATGACGATGACGATATGACGATGACGATATGACGATGACGATATGACGATGACGATATGACGATGACGATATGACGATGACGATATGACGATGACGATATGACGATGACGATATGACGATGACGATATGACGATGACGATATGACGATGACGATATGACGATGACGATATGACGATGACGATATGACGATGACGATATGACGATGACGATGACGATAGCGGAGGGTAGGTAGTAGGGTCTCGTTATTATCTTTTGCATACGGAACCCTAAGGGCTTGCAAAGTTTAATTAAAAAACCCGAAACCCACGCGGATGAAGTCGCGGGAACTGGTAGATAATACATCTAGACATAAATCAAAATGTTAAACCCCAAGCCTAAAGGTGTGAAAGTTTCTCATTAATGAGTACCACAAAAATGCATAGATTAATATTTTTAATACAACCCATTCTGTGTTCTGTGCAACCCAAAATAACAATGACATTCTAATACAAATACAGAAAATAAGAATGTAATTATTATTCTGTGACCTAAATACGTCTACTGTGCTCTGCCGCCCGAGCGCACCGCCCGTTTTCGTGAACACCTTGCCGCGTGCGCCTGCCTCCGCCGCATGCGCCTGCCTCCGAAGCCCGCCGCCGCCGCGCAACGCGCGTTTTCGTGGCCTTGCGGTAACTAGACCGCCGCTCTATCCTTGTCTATAAGCTCATTAAATATGGTCCTGGGTCCAGCGGCTCTTCTTTCTATCTACTATGTGTCCAGCTATTGTCTCTTTCTTCTTCAGAGTGGCCATGATCATAAAAATACAGTTTGTTGCCCTCGAATTTGTTCCCATTTCCGTTGAAAAGTAATGAAAGCGCTGAATCGACCTGAAGGGGTATCGCTCTCGGCCAGACAACAGACATATGAGTATTGCAAATGAGTCGGCAAGCGCTGACAAAAGCGGCACCGCATTGTGTGGAGGGCACCCCCGAACTTGACCCCTCACCTTTGGCTCGTTCCTCCTTATTAACCCGCTGACGCGAACCTCGCGGCGATTTCCGCCGTTCGCAGAAACGCCGCCGCAGCACTTACGATATTCAACGTGAATGTCGGCAGGTCGGTAGTCTATAGCTGCCAGTCATTGCCCTCTTATTATTCTATAAATATAATGGTGTGATGGCAATTGGAAGGTCGCATAGATAGAGAGAGATACCAAAATATTTAACTAGCTTATGTGGCGAAGGCATTCGATAGAGTCTGTCACAGAACAGTAGTTATTCCGAGAAGAGAGGTACCCTACGTTCCAGCGCCATCCCCCAGACAATATAAATGCAAAATTTTAAGATTACATACAAAATCAGAAAAAAGTAAGGCACCTTTTCACTTCAAACCACGTTTAAAATTATCTTATAACATAACACGTATTTTATTTATTATCGTTCAAAAGCTACAGACTCAAGCATTTCCGAACCCACTGCAGAGAAGAAATGCCGAAATAAACTCTTTGCAACAGAAGAATTCTATTTTTATAGTATACCTATTAGGAATTAGGATATATTATGGTTAGAACCGTCTAAAAACAGACTACAACAAAGTTAAATATAAGGAGGTACCTACCTGCTAATCCTGCTATACAGGTAGAGCAAATACCTACCTAATGTAGAGCCGTTCAATCTTAATCCTTACTAATAATATAAATGTGAAAGTGAGTTTGTTTGTTGGTGTATTAACTTTCACGTCTTATCTTCTGGACCGATCCAGGATCCTCATATAATTCTGCACAGACGATGTCTAGGGTACGTTAGTTCTTGAGGAATATACACTGACGCGGGCTAATCCGCGAGCGAAAGCTAGAGTCATGTTAAAGCAGCCAATCCTCTCGGACCCCCGTGTTCTCGTACTGCATCATGTCGGCGGAGACTATAAATCTCCTGGCTTGATAAATTATTACATTCTTAGAAGGCTTGTATTCCAAAATGACTGCTGTACTACCTCGCTGGCTGTCTGTACTTTTATGTCAACCAAAAAAGCTTTATACTGAAACGGATGCTTTAGTACCTCGATAGTAAAATGTCATGAAAAAACAGCCAACTCAAATAAAGTTTTGCAGGATACCCAGTATATTGAACCACTGAATCATAAGAATATTTAATGTTTTCTTATGTTTTCGCGATTGTTACACATTTAAATAAAATTATTTCAATACGGTTTTATAAAGAAAACAGATACATTCCAAGAATGCTTCGTGAGGCTATTGAAATTAAAAAACATCCTAATTTCAATAGAGAGGATGGTTGGCAGTTACCACCAGCTTGGGATCCAGTCATCAATTTAATCAAATCTCAAGCTAAGCAGAAGACTGCAAGACCTTCAGACACCGTGAGCCAATACTGCGTACATCCGGAACGTTATCAATTAATATTTTAGGCGGTAGATTTTGCAGTTCTTATAAAATACTAGACAAATGTCAACTTAGTCTACCTGCGACCACGAACACTGTAAAGTGCTCGAAACGTTAGGTGTATAAATAATGTAATAAACGCGATAAAAACCGTATTGAAATAATTTTATTTAAATAAGAATATTTTTTTAAATGTCAGGCAGGCTCGCGCGTTATGTTTGTTTTTCGCGTGTGTAAGTGGCTAACACTGTTGTCCCATTTAATATCTAACTTACTCGACCCGACCCAAACCCGTAATCTAACCCTCGGAGAGACCCCGCTTTTATTAACCCGAAACCCTAATTCAAAAACAAAACAGGAACTAATTAAGACTTAAAAAAATAGCCTTTTATTATATTATTCAATTTGTGGTCTCCAACCCGATTGGGCAGCGTGGAGAGTGTAGCCCAAGTCCTCTGAATACTTTGGCCCTGTTAGTACAGACAGGGTCGTGCTCCTGTAGTGGAGACTAACAAAGTCCTGAGGATGATGTTGAAGCTTATTACTTTCGTTATGCCTTTCTAGGTATTATTTATTGCGATCGCATGATTTTAAGCTGCGACAGGAACTTTAGCCGAAAACGGTCTGTAATCTACAAACGAATAGACGCTTAGGATTTGTTTGTCCAGGCTTCTATGCCCCCAAAAAACAATATAAAATTATTATTATTATTATAGAGGGGTGCCTTACTGAGACAGACACACAGAGCGGTACACACAAACTTATAAAACCCCTCTTTTTGCGTGGGCAGTTAAGGCACTATTCTCCGTTTCTAGTAAAATATGTATAAACAATTTTTTAATCTGTCTGTACTAATTTGGATTCCTCAACCTATCGGCCATTTATTGTCCTCCTGAGCACAAAATTCAATGTTCTTCTTATACTAAGTACTTTTCGACACTAGGAAGTAGATTCGTAGTCGGAGGGGACTGGAATGCTAAACACACACACTGGGGCTCAAGACTTATAACCACCAAAGGCAGACAGCTCAAATTGTGTCTCGACAGTAACAATTTAAATGCTGTCACTACTCGAGAGCCGACACATTGGCCGACCGACCCTAAGAAGAAACCCGACCTAATTGACTTCTTTGTAACAAAAGGACTAGCAAGGCACTTTCTAAAAGTAGAATCCTGCCACGATAGTAGCTCAAATCACTGGCGTGTGATTTGAGCCTTGAGTATTGCTGACAATTAGCACCTCTATTATATCGTACGAAAAACCTGAGTCTCTGCATAATAGACACACCGACTGGGATTGCTTCCGAGACTACTTAGATAAGCATCTTAATTTGAATATCCCTCTTAAAGCCAGAGAAGAGATAGAAGTTGCCACTATGCATGTAACCAACACAACCCAAGCTGCCTGCTGGGAAACCACGCCAGAAAGCAATAAACACCCGATGAGCAAAAACCTACCACTTGACATCAAGCACAAAGTTCTGGAAAAAAGACAACTTCGCCGAGTCTGGCATCAAACCAGACACCCATACGACAAAGCTGCCTTCAACAAAGCTATAAAAGAACTGAAAGATTCATTGAAAGATTCTCAAAACAAAACTATCCAACACCAGCTGGAACATCTTACAGCAACAGCGGCGACCAATTACTATAGGTACTAAAGCGCTCAAGGGGCCTCAAGATATGAAATACCCGTTAAAGAACGATGCTGGGTGGACTAAAACTGGAAAGGAGAAAGCTGACGTATTCGCGAAACACTTAGCTGAAGTTTTCAGACCAAATCATTGTAGCCACGAGAGCGCGGAGAGGGAAGTAGACGAGGTCCTAAACTAGGACTTCCAGCTATCGTCACCGCCCAAACCGGTAACAGTCCAAGAGGTCAGGAAAGCCATAAGGAATATACAAAATCACAAATCACCTGTCTTTGACCTAATTACTAAGGAGGTACTGGAACAACTTCTAAAAAACCGGCCAAGTGCGTGTCGGGCCACGCGCAGTGTAGGGTTCCGTAGTTGCGAATGACAACTTTGAGTTCACACTGTTCACACTCGCACCTCACAGTTACAAGACCAAAAACATCTAACAAGGAAAATTGTATGAAATTTTACATTTTCGAGTACATTTTATAAGTTGGTTTGAGGTTGGTTTATAACTTTTTAGTTTGCACTTATTACTCAGCTCTGATAGTTCCTTCAACTTTAGTATATATACTACTGCTGTAATTTTTTTCACGTATTCATAAATAACCGTTTAGCAGATAGAGGGGGAGAAAAAATACCTGATGAAAACCTTAAATGGTTTATAGATAGCATTACAATGCTCGGTATATTATTAAAATTGAAAATATGTGATGAAAAAGAATTCGCCACAGGTAGGATGATGAAAACCGTCCTCGCTGAAATCAGGCGCCGAAATAAAATAACCTAAAGGATAGTTCCAACATAGTATATGTGTTTTTTTTTGCAAAATACGTTGATATTTATTAAATTTTAATATAAAGGGTCTTTCAAATAGAGCGGGTCAATGTTAATAATTTGTGGCGGCCATTTTGTTTTGGCGGCATCTGTCAAATCTGTTTTTTGTTTCTGTCAAATCTGTGCGGCAATTGTCGAGCTCCGTGGCGCAGTGGTTACCACGCCAGCCTGCGACACGGGGGTCCCGGGTTCGATCCCCGGTCAGGTCATGATGGAAAACGATCTTTTTCAGATTGACCTGGGTCTTGGATGTTTATCTATATAAGTATATATTATAAAATATTGTATCGTTGAGTTAGTATCCTGCGACACAAGTTCACAACTTACTGTGGGGCTAGCTCAATTTGTGTGATATGTCCGTATATATTTATTATTATTTATTTCTTATTCAGTTATTGATGCTAAATCACCATGGCAAGTTACACGGTTGAGCAGCATGTGCAAAGGATAAAACTTTATTATCAAAATGAGTGTTCGTTAGTGCAAACGTTGCGCACATTGCGCCCATTTTGCGGCACACGCGGTGGCCCTTCAAAGTCTACTCTCCAACGATTGGTGACCAAATTTAAAAGGACCGGATCGGTAAACAACCAACCAACACCTTTACGTCAAAGGAACGCCAGATCGGCCAAAAACATCGCCGCTGTACGCGAGAGTGTTTAGGAGACTCCGAGGCAGTCGATTTCTCGCCGTGCACAAGAACTCGGCCTTTCGCAGACTTCAACTTGGAGATCGGGACTTGGGCCTGCATCCGTAAAAGATCCAACTGAACCAAGAGTTCAAAGTTAATGACCATAGACAACGCCGTGTGTTCGCTGAATGGGCTTCGGAACGCTTGGAAGTGGACCCCGATTTTGGCCAAAAAATAATCTTTAGCGACGAGACACATGTTTGGATGAATGGTTTTGTTTATAAGCAAAATTGCCGGATATGCGATGACCGCAACCCACATGAGGTTCACCAGGTAACAATGCATCCACAAAAAGTTACTGTTTGGTGCGGACGGCTGGGGGCGTCATTAGTCCGGATCTATGCATCAGAGCAGAGTCATTAAAAATTGGACCTCTCGGATTCGTGCCACCATACGAAGTCGCGGCGGACATTTGAACGATGTCATATTCCATCCATAATGGCATAAATGGGGCTTTCAAATAAAAAATAAATTTCGTTAATATTTCACACACATTTTGTTTTATTCAATTTTAACATCGACCCGTCCTTGTTGAAAGACCCTTTATAACACTGCTACAAGTATTTTCTAATGTATCGACATTAGTTCGTATTACGTTACGCCAGAGCAAAGACAATATAATACTAAAGTCATAAAGTCCACGCGAACGAAGTCGCGGGCATCAGCTAGTATTATAAACTTCATCATGCAGTGTGATGCCTGCAAGGAGCCGCAGGCTGTCTGTAGCGTGTGTGCCGACCGCTGCGGTGTCAAGTGTCGCGCAGTGAGTGAGCCCTAGACTAGACTTCCTTCCGCGAGGCCTCGGCCCTCGGCGACCGGTCCGCGAGGCCGGCCGGCGGCCGGGCCGGCGCTCGCCGCCAGTAACTCGCGGGCGCCGACGCGCGCAGCACGACAACGCACGACAGTTAGAGCCCCATGGGCTGAACTGACACGAGCGTAATACAATCGGATATACACTCCTTAGTGTTCCATCTTTAAAACCATTGACGATACTGAAGCTGAGTCGTGTTCTAAAATCCCGCTTGGGAGTTGAACGCGATCCCGCTCGGTATCCCGCTCGACCCGACTTTAAAGCCTGCAAGCTGCCGTCAGCTGGAGCGCCACCAGACTACCGTCCGCCCCCGAGCACAGCAGCAGACGCCACCAGCGGCTGGGCCACCTCCTAGCCATTCCAGTTCGTATTGATTTTTTTCTTTGCTTACATAGGTAGCTATTTCTCCTTAGCAACTACACCATAACAGTTACTCTTACTATCCTATCCTAATCCTAATCCTAACTTTTTTAAATGATAAAGTGAGTTTGTTTGTTTATTTATTTGTTTGATACGATTTCACGCCGTGTCTACTGAACCGATCATCATGAAATTTTGCATACACATAGGTTAGGGAAGGACATAGGCTATATACCTATATTACGCGGGCGAAGCCGCAGGTAACAGTTAGTAAAATATAAAACTAAAAAAAACTAAAATTCGGCATGACAGACATCAATATGCAGCAAATTTCGCAGACAGTGGTCATTGACGACTCCAAACAACTTTTCATTAGCAACAAACAGTGGGAAACGAGAAAATTTAAAGTCAAGAGATTCTTTATTGTTTCCATTCCACTGTACACATACACGCTATGGTGCGCCGCAATGCCAGCCGCTGCACGAAGCAGCTCGTTTCAACATAATTGCCGAGCAGGAAGCGAACGAAAGTCATTTGCATACGATTGCAATCGACAACAGTCAGCGAGATTATGACCCGATTTGGAGTTGGCCTCGACAGCGATGAGGCTGGGGGTATTGCAGCACTGATTCTGAACGGGCGACTTGACCAAGACGTTTCGTACAGGCGTTTGTTGCCGAAGTCTCGACAAAACTATCTAGGCTAGCTAAAAGAGTTGATTTTCTGTGACGTTACCCTGAATAATAATTGTAGATGCCAATATTTTTTAATTTATTCGATATCAAATCGGCAAATTGCTTCAATTATATCTGTTGCTACTTTTAAATAGCTCATAGGTACTACAATTGCGTCACCTTCAGAAAAATACGCAGCATGCTTCTGGCTGGTACCTACTGCTGATTAGCAGTATAGCAATCGTTCCAATCAAAGAAATTTAATTACGATCAACAACGTGCTAGTGACGTTTCTATATGTACGTAGGTAGCACATTATTGCCGCATTTACTATATTACCTGGAGAATCCAAACACAGTACCTACTGAAATAGAATAAAACTTGAACGTAGCGCCCAGCGTTTTTTGAGACAGTAATTTTCGCTGAGTTTGTCACCCTGTTCTATATTATAAGCCGCAAATGTATGTAGTCTACAAAGTATTATAATAGCCCCATATAATCTTATCGAACAAGAACAACAAAAGAAAGACTTTTTGCCCGAGCAACTGTTCTGGCCGGGAGCGCCTAGTACGGCTTGTGCCACTTTTTTTCAATTCCACTCCACGCTTTACTGGCAACAATTATCTACCTCTATGCGAAAGATGGGCCATTCTCCCATACACGAGATTCCACTCGAGATTTATTACTATTGTACACTCATGCATGCTAAGAAACCATATACCTAGGTACCTAATTGTAGAGACGAAGTAAGTATATTTTCAAAATTTCATTTTTGTGATAAGCAAAAACACTGTGTATGTGTTCGGTCTATTTAGTATGGTTCTGCATCACCAGATCAGCTTGATGATTCTATTTGTGATCCAGTATTATATATTCGACATAAATATGTATTGAAGTAAGTAGGTATATCTACAAAATTTTGACTCAATGTTAACTTAATCTACCACTTTATAAGAGACTAAGTCTTATAAAACTGAAAGGAATTTGAAATATCAAAACTTAAAGATTAATATAATTTTTTGTAACTTTTATAAAATATTTTATATACTTGGCTTTTAGGTCTTATAGACCTGGGCTCTGTCTACCTTGCGAGGAAAAAAAAGAAATAGTTACTATTATTGTAAGTTTGTTTGTACTAACTATGTCGTTATGAATGAGTATGCGCGAGGGTCTCAGTCATTGACTCAAATTAGGTATACAAGTAACACTCTACTCGCAGATCAATAAGTTTAAAAATATTTATGTTCTAGAATCGCCACGTTACACGAAACGAAAACATTAACATTGCAAGGTTACAAGAACATTAAGCGAAGCAAATGGTTTTCTCCGATAAGCCGTAAATAAACAACAGAGTAATCGCAGCCTCGGAGCGGCTCGGAGTACAGGCAGCTGCTCAGCAGAGCTACTGTGACAGTAGCAGTTTCAAATACTGAGATGACTAGTTATGTTTGGGACGACTTGCAGCTGACTGTACTCATACCTTCGGAGAGCGAGGACGACCGGTGGATAATTCACTATAATTTAATTCAATGTTTATCGACTGCTACTGCCAGCCAATTAAAGCACATGATTGTGAATGAAAATCGACAGCTGCCCATTAACCCAGAACACGTCGTCGGCAGGCCGACTGCAGAACGCCGTGTCTCTCGCGTCACAAGCTTCCGCATCCGCGTGCTGAAGCGACAACTTCGGTATTTGCGGGTTTATTAGGATCTCTTTTAGGATATAGAAAGATTGCTCTAGGGTTGTAAGGGCCGCAACAAAATCTGTTATCTCCTTCATGGGTACGCAATGTTATGTCGGGGTCAAAACATAAACGTAACTTGAACTAAGTTGTGCCTGATAACAATTATTTATTAAAAACTAACTCTTAGCCGCCTCTTTTGTGTGTAAAGCTTAAAGAGGTATTGGAACCTTCAACGAAGCCATAATAAGTTATCGCCACTATTTGGGATAAGGTCAATATTAATATGCTTGGCGACGCCAGTTGGCTGTAATTTTATGCCTACACTTTACTCTGTACGTCAAAATGCAATAACAAATTACAATCTGATTATTTCCAATGGTAACTCCACTCGCTTTTAGTTTCTTTAGATATCTAATATAGAATAGAATATGAGAACCATGACATTCTGTGTAGTGACATAGGCTTTCCCTACCCGGTAATCCGGTAATGACTAAAGAGTATATTACGGTTAACGGTATTTCCCAATGAGTTCTTTCAACATCTTTATGATTGAGGAAGGAAGCATTTAACTAAAGTTAATCTATAGGTAAAAACAGATTTAAGTACCTAACTTGTTATTTTTATATGAAAAGACCCAAGAGAGGAAATGGAGGAAATATGGCAAGCTTTCAAATTTTCCTCCAATGGGTCTTTTCATAGGAAAATGAAATACAAGCAGCAGATAGCAAACATAATTCAAATTCAAAATGTTTATTTAACACTTGTTTCTTAGAACACTTATTAATTGTCATTGAAAACTTGTTGTTACTTATGGCTAAGTTTAAAGCCGCTTCAAACCCGGAGTGCAGAAGGAGCGACAACAAACTGCACAGCGCATTTTCTCCAAGCGACGTCAACTTACAATTATAAATAACCAATGGTATACTATACAAAAACATACAATAGTAAACATTGAAACTGGTCATTTGTAACTTTTAACTGGATCCAAAAAAGTGACATTCACTTTATTAAAAATAAATAACATTCATTTTAACACTCTATACTTATATACTTACTTATAACTAAAAATCTATTTAAAACTTTCTACTATCACTTTCTAAATTTAGAATTTTGTAAGTACTTTAAAATCCATTAATGAACAATATGAACGAAATCCCGAAAAAAAGGATTCTGCATGTAATAATTTTTATGACTGTTCATAATACAAATAAAATCTACCCAAGTACTCCGATCACTCTAGGTAAGGAAATAAGAAATTTACCCCTGAAAAGAGTTACTTCTGTAAACTTATTCGCCGGATAACTGGAAGAGATCTCATAAGTCTTTTCATGTCAATTTTCTCCTTCCCGTCAGATTAAATTTTGCACTAATAATTTTTGTGACCAAAAAAAGATATATTGTACGAATAAACAAACTAACATCATATTCATATGATAATACCAACCAAAATTATGAAGACTTTCAATCCCCAATTATTCGAAATAGGGTAAGTTCGCCTGTTTGCGTCCACTTAGTGGAGTTGACAAGTCCAAGGGAGAAAATAAAAATGTTCTAGTGCTAGTTTTGAATGAAAAATGAATGTATGTATGTATGTATGTAATGTATTGATTATATAGTCTTTTTAAGTGTAACACTAAGTTTTGACCCAAGCATCTGTTAATTATTTTTTAGGTTAGAGAGAGAGAGAGAGAGAGATTATCAGCATTTGGTGATTTACCCACTTTGCGTCCACAAAATCCGAATTGCGTCCACCCATGGATCATTTTGCGTCCACCAATTCAGGGAAGAAATTAAAGGGAGATTTATTTTTAATTATTGAAATTATGATAGTTAACGATTTCTTTATTTAAAATAAATATATTTAAAAATTAACGTTATTATTAATAATATAATACTAAAAAGCAAAACAAAAATATTATTCATTTCAACATTGATGGAACTTCAGAATTAAAAGGTGGACGCAATCTGCTATCTACTATATGTACAGTTTGCGTCCAACTGTCCAAGTATGATTTTCGACAGCTCTATCTAATTCTACAATCATAATGATGTGGACGCAAAGTGGCCATTACAATGTTCATAATAATAATGTTAAAAAAACATAATGCCTATGTTAATTTTATATTTGATTACATAAAAATATGCAACCAACACAAAAAGATACAGAGACGAGTTCGCGTCCATTGTGGACGCAAAGTGGAAGATTTATAAATTTGGTGTAGTAATTCGCGTCCACCTTATTTTAATTGTTATTAATAAAAAAATGAAACAAATACATAATTATATTCATTTCTTTGTTCATTATAAAGGTAGACACAACTATGTATCCTAAATTTAATATAAAACAATAAATAAATAAATAAATATATACGGACAAATCACACAGATTGAGCTAGCCCCAAAGTAAGTTCTTAGTAAGACTTGTATTATGGGATACTAACTCAACGATACTATATTTTATAACAAATACATATATAGATAAACATCCAAGACCCAGGTCAATCTGAAAAAGATCATTTTCCATCTTGACCTGACCGGGGATCGAACCCGGGACCTCCGTGTCGCAGGCAGGCGCGTTGACCGCTGCGCCACGGAGCTCGACAATCAAAAATTTACCTTGAATTACACCGCAGCTCGCTATTATTTTACTAAAATTTCACACATCAGCACTCTTTTGTTGCACAACTGATACTTTATTATTATTTTTAAATAGGAAGGGCTAAATGCATGGACCTTTTGTGTATGTTGTGTAATTCTTATACATTTAACATATTCGTAGGAACAACGTATGATATTGTTGATGTGTTTGTATACTTATTTTTAAGTATTTTTAAAAGAAGTTCCGTCGAATGGACGCGAACATGGCGATGGACGCAAACAGGCGAAATTAGCCTACTTTTACATCTAGCAATCAGCGATAGGTGGCAATATCTCCAAAACTGAGAGCACAAAAGTTCTACCTTTCCAGTTTCACGGTCACAATTTTATTAAGCTATGGCCAGTGTTGAATAAATACTCAAAGGTTGATCACAGCGATATCTTTTGACATGTTTGCTGCAGCTGCACTGAGCTAGCTAGCATAGGAGCCGGCCCGCGTTCCCACGGGCACTGACTCACAGGTCGTTCTGGAGGTTTCTGACCAGACGAAGCTCTGCCCGGTTCCATATGATTAGGAAACTTTTTATTTTGACTAAAATTTCTTTGTGTGCAAACTAATGCTAGCGCCCAGGCGCCCACCCACTAATCCCCACATGCCTCCACCAGTAGTTGATGCATGCAACCTGCCTAGCCGATGAGGCTGCAGCACCATTGGCCGTCCAATGCAATTTTGTGTCGGCTTCGGCTCACATCCCGGTGTCTCTGTGGCATCACAGAACTTTAAACAAATTATAAATAAATAAATAAATAGGAATATATGGACAAATCACACAGATTGAGCTAGCCCCAAAGTAAGTTCGAAACTTGTGTTATGGGATACTAACTCAACGATACTATATTTTATAACAAATACATATATAAATAAACATCCAAAACCCAAGTCAATCTGAAAAAGATCGTTTCTCATCTTGACCTGACCGGGAATCGAACCCGGGACCATCCGTGTCACAGGCCGGCGTGTTTACCGCTGCGCCACGGAGCTCGTCAAGCACACTGAATTAAAGACAATATAATATGAATGAAAGAGTTTCTCGGCTTGGATCTGTTTGTAAACTCTAGCAGTATGCGGTATCGCGAATGAATATCCTTTATAGACTACCAACTACCACACGACCTCCTCGACCTATTTTGTAATTTCGACGTCTAAATAAAAGTAGGCTATTTTTAATAACCTAGAGTCCGTGTACCATTTCGAGAAATACTTAGTTGAGGTTTTGCTATGCTCATCCGATTCCATTACCGCATGAAGGGATTTCAGGGATGTGGAAATAAAATCCGGATACGAGAAACATTGTTTTGGGCGCGGCGCGGCCGGCGCGGGCGGCTCATACATATCCCGGCGTAAAGAGTCTCCGTGGCGTCATCCAGCGCGATATCGAGCCATTTGTTATTCCCTTCTTTGTTTCCTTTCCGTTATTAAGTCTACCTGTTTCTGGCATTCCGAGTTAGGTATACAGGTTCGAGTATCGTAATAGAGATGTGTCATCTGTGTCTGACTCTTAGATGAATCAAAAATGGTTTTTCAATTTATTTTACTTTATATAAATAAGATAGTTTTAATTTAATTATTTCACTATAGTACGGAATAAACTCAATAAAATTACATTACACCACTACTAATACATATAATAAAACAGTAAAAATGTTTTTTCTGTATATTTTGTATTTTTTACTGAAATGGATAGAGGGACACTTAAAAAGAATAATAGAAAGCACATTTTTTTTGTATAATTTCTTGTCTGTCTGTCTGTATGTATGATCACGTTTATCTCCGGCAATATTGGACGGATTCGAATGAAACTGATTTACTTATAGCTATTAAGTCAGGCAACATATAAGGTACAAATTATTTTGGAAAATGGAACACCTGATGCAGCATCATAATGTTCCAGTTGAACTATAGGAAATATAAAAGTGGAGCCTTAGCAAAAGTTGTTAAGCCTGATGAACATTTTTGTTGAGGTATAAAAATTCTAAGATTTGGAACACCTCATGCAGAATCATAATAGTCCAGGTAAACTATAAGAAATACATAAATGACAACTTAGCAAAAGTTATTCAACCTGATGAGCATTTTTTGTTGGGGTATTTTATTTGAAGATTTGGAACATTTGACGCAGAACCATAATGGTCCAGGCAAACTATAGGAAATATAAAAATGACGCTGTAGCAAAAGTTGTTCAGCCTGATTAGTATTTCTTGTTGAGGTTAAAAAATCGAAGATTTAGAACATCTAACATACTACCATGTAAATTTTTTTTACGACAATTTTACACAGTCACACTCTCCACTGGGATCTAAGAGTGCGTAGAGACCGATTAGCTTATATTACTGGTGACCACCCAGCGGCAGCGGACGGAGATGTGCGATAGGTTGAGGGCACTCTACCCATACCTCAAAGTTTGGTGAAGTAGCGCAAGCTGACTTGGAGCTAGCTATATTAGTCTTCTTATTATAGTGTCGGTAGCTCAAAAAGTCTAAAAGAATCCTATATTTTATGCCCTCCAGTATTAAGCAACAGCCAATGCAATGCCATACAATTTTATAACACTGCTACAAGCATTTTCTTATGTATGTTTAGTTCGTATTAAGGTATATTAATAGGCCGGAGTCAAAAAAGTCCACGCGAACGAATTCGCGGGCATTAGCTAGTACTATATATTGCTACATTTTTTTAATGGACTACGTAGCCACCTCCAAATGAGCTTTCGCTACTTCACCGGACTTTTTGAGGTGAGGGCAGAGTGCCCTCAACCTGTAAGGCAATCTTCACCAAAGGGTTCCCAGGAGGGACGAACCTCGGCTTTGGGCGTTGCCTGGGTGCGCAAGGCTTGGAGAGACAGCAAACTCTCATATGCCTGATGGGCCGCGATTTGCATGCATGACCTGAAGGGTCGAACCGAGAAACAATGGCAAAGCATTTAGAGAACTGCAACTCTCATGTTTTGCCGTATGGGCCGAAAGCTACGGTGTCCGAAGGACCTATCCTGGGTGCAAATCACCCGGGACCGCCGGGCGGTCACCAGTAATCGGAGCTAGTCCTACTCTACGCACTCTGTTCCGGTGGCGAGTGCGACGGGGTCGGAGGGTGGGATTCCTCTGGCTGTTCGGAGCCGGAGAGGATCTGGACTGGGTATATTGCTACAGCAGCAAACATTCTACAAATAACATTCGTACCTAGTGGTGAATATATTTAGTGGGTGTTACGAAAACTAAAATAATCTAGACACGCGGCAGCGTGTCAAGCCAAAGTTCAAGCAAAGGAACTGGCTAGCCAGCGCCAAGTGTAATATTACACGAACCACTTAGTGCCACTTTTGAGCCTTCTATAATTCAAAACCTCTTTAACGTACACACATAAAACTACGTGTGTTTAATTATGTCCATGAGGACATCTAGAAGCCCAAATTTCATGAAGCTAGCTCAAACGGTTATAAAGATATGAAGGTCAAAAAGTCGTAAATTTTCCTATTGACTGACTGACATATAGTACCTAAACCTAACCTACTTCCAGATTAGCTGGATTCCAAATTTCATCTTTCTAGGTCATCTGGATTCCAGATGACCTAGAAAGATGAAATTTGGAATCCAGCTCGGTAATTGTGTGTAAGCGTAGGAAAAAATCTAAAAATAAAAAAAAATGTTAAAAAATAGGGGGGTCCCCATACAATTTTTTTAATTTTAACGTTGGTACCGTTACAACGTTACAAGCAGATATTTGTAACTATCCCAATTTATGTATTATTTAATTTGCTATGTAACCAAAAAAAAATACAAATAAAGTTAAGTCAAAAAATAAGTGGTGTCCCCATACAAAAATACTTGTAATGTGAACAACGATAATCCCGCCCCTCGCTCATAGATTGCGCTTCGAGTCACAAAACAGTTATAACACCGATTGAATCAAGGTTTCCGCGGCCGCCCCTAGATGGCGCTAATCTGTTTGGTGGAACCCTACAAGCCTGGTGCTATCGTAGTTTTTTCAAAGGATACGACCTCGAGCCTGTATAATTGAAATGTTACACACCCTCCGACCCCGTCGCACTCGACACTGGAATAGAGTGCGTAGAGTAGGACCAGCTCCGATTACTGGTGACCGCCCGATGGTTCCGGGTGACTTGCACCCAGGATAGATCCTTCGGAACCGCAGCTTTCGGCCCATACGGCAAAACATGAAAGTTGCTGCTCTCTTAAGGCTTTGCCATTGTTTCTCAGTTCGGCCCTTCTGGTCATGCATGCAAATCGCGGCCCATCAGGCATATGCGAGTTTGCTGTCTCTCCAAGCCTTGCGCACCCAGGTAACGCCCAAAGCCGAGGTTCGTCCCTCCTGGGGACCCTTTGGTGATGTTTGCTTTTCAGGTTGAGGGCACTCTGCTCTCACCTCATAAGTCCGTTGAAGTAGCGAAAGCTCATTAGGAGCTAGCTACACAGTCGATTCAGAAAAAAAAAATTGAAATGTTATCCCACATCAGATACATACCTATAGTTCTGCACATACTACTTGGGCCATGTTCAATACGCTGAAGAAGTGAAGAAGTTAATTGTCTGAACGTAGTTTCACGATCGCAATTATCTGTTTTCCCTTCCGAAGTCCCTCTCATACTTCCATTTCATGTACATACTTTTTCACGTTTCACCGCACTCCTCTGCACCTCGCTTACAGTAACACGCGCTAAACAACCGGCCAACGGTGTGTCGTCGGCGGCGCACGGCACCACATAATTATACACATAACAGAAGTAAATCTACATATCTTTACAAAAAGTAATGATATCCCACCAAAAACATAAATGTAAAAAAGGAGAGCCAAGTTCAATACAAAAATTATGCTTGGCTGTGGGCTTCGCCGCAAAAAGGATGGAGATCTAAATGAGTGCAAAGTTCTATGGAAAATCCAAATTATGTACTTATACGAACAAAATAACATTATGTACAAGTATTAAACTCTATTTCTTTGCTTTATTGGATACCAATAACAATTGCTGTTATATAAAAAAAATTGAGATCTCAAAGTAGGTTAGAATTGACTTGGCCAGTTTTTTATCAGAATTAAAATATATAAAATGACTGATGTAATGAAAACTGGCCAAGTCAAATCTAACCTATTTTGAGATCTCAATTTTTAGGGTTCCGTACAAATATTGAAAAACGGAACCCTTATAGGATCACTCGTGCGTCTGTCTGTCCGTCCGTCCGTCTGTCACATCCGATTTTCTCCGAATCTACTGAACCCAAAATAGGTGAAATTTGGTAAGATGGTGTAATTCTATGACCCAAACACGGATGTGCAAAGTAAATAAAGATTTTTTTGAAATACGGGTCATTTTCAGGGGCCCAATTACGAAATTTTAAAAAAAAGTTTTGCAAATTTTACTGTGTCATATATCAAATGAAAGGGCTCATTATGAGGATCTCAAAAATATTTTTTTTTGTTCGGGTAAAATCAATACTTTTGAATTTATTCACGAAAGAAGGCAAAAATTGACCATTCCCCCCCCCCCTGATCTCCGAAACTACTGGGCCGAAAATTTTGAAAAAATTACAAAATATAGTTCATTCCTTGAAGATTACAGGAAAAATAATAAGAATTCTATCACTTGAAAATAAAGTGGTAAACTCACTATAATACGTTCATCTAGGGAAATAGTTCACTAAAACACCACTAGATAGCGCTAGTCAAGTGAATAAAACATTTTTGCACATTGTGTGTATGTTCACGAAGCATATTGTACGGAACCCTCATTGCGCGAGTTTGACTCACACTTGGCCGGTTTTTTTTTTAAGTAACAACTATTATATATATTTTGCATAGAACTTTGCACTCATTTAGATCTCCATCCTTTTTGCGGCGAAGCCCACAGCCAAGCATAATTTTTGTATTGAACTTGGCTCTCCTTTTAAGGGTTCCGTAGTAAACAAGGAACCCTTATAGTTTCGCCATGTCTGTCTGTCTGTCTGTCTGTCTGTCCGTCCGCGGTTTTACGCAGAGACTATAAGTACTAGAAAGCTGTAATTTGGTATGGGTATGTATATTAATCATGGCAAAAAAGTGGTAGAATAAAATCTTGAAAAAAAAATTTTTTTTAGGGTCGCTCCCATACAAGTAAAGTGAGGGAGTAATTTTTTTTTCTCTATTTACCTATTGTGTGGGGTATCGTTAAATAGGTCTTTCAAAAATATTGTGAGGTTGAGAACACCATTTTTTGATTAAGGGCTCCGTTTCCGAAATATTTGGTTTTAAAGTGCGAATTTTTGTTAGAGGTAAGTGTCCCCCCCCCCCTCTATCTGCTAAACGGTTATATATAGATACGTGAAAAAAATTATAGCAGTAGCATATATACTGAAGTTGAAAGGAAAACTATCAGAGCTGAGTAGTAAGTACAAACTAAAAAGTTATAGGCAACCAACTTATAAACTGTAAAATTTCATACTATTTTCATTGTTAGATGTTTTTGGTCGTTAAACTGTAAGGTGCGAGTGTGAATAGTGTGAACTCAAAGTTGTCATTCGCAACTACGGAACCCTACACTGCGCGTGGCCCGACACGCACATGGCCGTTTTTTTTACATTTATGTTTTTGGTGGGATTCAAAATTACTCTACTGTATTGCTTTTTAAGGCCTTTCAAAGAGAAATACCTACCACAAAAAAGAAAATAATCCTATTTTTCGATATTTTGTGGGAAGTTATGTTTTTTCTTTCCACTAAATATCAAAAAATGCTTATGGTTGGCATTTTTTGGTATTTAGTGGAAAGAAATAGTATTTTTTCTACTCCTGTAGGCGTATCGTAATAGCGACATTATAGTACGGTCGTGCCGTACTGTTATGGAGAATAGAGTGTAGACTTATTATGGATGTACTTATGTTTGTATTCAGAGTATTTCACCCGAAGTAAAAGTAATACCTAATAACCCTAGAAAACACATTCTAGTTTTAATCTTCCGCTAAGAGAAAAACAATGTTCTTCAATAACTAAATTATGTAGGTAGAAAACCGGGTTTTCAAGCGCTAAAACCAGTATTTCGTTTTTTTCGGTAATTGCGAATTTATTTGCATCTTACATTGTTTTACAATCCATAAAACCAGCCTTATTTATGTTTATAACATAAAATACCTACCTATATTACAATCTTAATACTTCCTTAGAACAGAAGTTAGGAAAGAAAAAGGTAGGTACCTATAAGCACCTTATTTAAATCAGTCTGATATACAACACGTATGCTACTCGACGTAAACTATAATAATTACCTTAAAAATGTTTAGATTGGCAAAACAAAACACTACAAAAATAACTTTTTTCTTAACAAAAGAAAATCCAAATCCACTGTTATAGAAATCAAAACAGCCCATTCTTCAAGACAATACATGATTAATATCACATCATCTCATTATGAAACGGAAATAAGGCGACGGTATCGGACATTCTGCGGTGTATTTTTTTGTGATTACTAAAGTAACAATTTTACAAGTATAAAAGGCCGGGTAGATCGTTGCCCCGTGCCTAGAATGCTGACAATACTGCCAGCATTCTGGGCACGGGGCAACGATCTTTTCAAAGATCAGCATTGCTGCCAAAAGAGAATTGGATAGCAATTCTCTTCTGGATCTTTTTCTGGTCACGAGACACCTCAAACAATTTTTGGGCAATGGTACCGAATAGTCTATGGGTTCAAGACGCCCATGGTCCCAGTCATAAAAAAATGTAAACGAGTTTAAGAAAATCAATGAAATTTTCTACAAATGGTATGTATGTACGAAAGAATAAAACCGGAAAAGTTACAAAAAAACCTTAGTACCGCATTCAAGCATTCGTGATTTCGGTTATAAACCTAATAAATGATTAAATCAACAAAATTTCTTTTGCAATCATGACATCTAGGTTTAATAGTCTGTGGCTGCTAGCTGTATCGTTATAGCTAAATTATAGTACGGCTGTGCCGTACTGTTGTAACGAATAGAGTATAGACTTACTATGGATGTTCTTATGTTTGTGTTCTTGACCATATAAATGACAGATTACAGTACAGGAGTAGAAAAAATACTATAATGGTACGGAACCCTTCGTGCGCGAGTATGAATCGTGGCTGATTTTAATTTAAATACATTAGATGAAACATGAAACACTTATTTTGTCGTCTGGAAAACCAACATGGTAGAGTTTGCTTGTTTGTTATTACCGAAGTTACACCAGCTGCTCTGCTCTGTGAGCTGTAGAACTCGCGAGACTCATGCCAGACAGATGTTACGTTTTGATGATGATGCATTCAAAACAAAAAAATGTTGTTCGAACCTGCTTACAAAATTTCACAAGAATCAGTTGAGAATTGTGACCTGTGTTTTGTGAGAAACCTTTATTTAAACTGAAAAGTGCTTGTCAAGATAAATGAGAATATCTCCTTTAGCTTAGGAGTTCCTATGCCCATCTTCTGTCTCCATCCGTAAGTCAGCTTTACGACTTCACAAATGACAATGCAGTATTGTGAAGTTCACAATACTGCATTGTCATTCGATTTACATAAATATGCAAAAAATAAAAATTTAGCTCAGTCGAACGTCAGAAACTGGTTCTCCAATTTGACTTCAAGATTTGAACACAGACAGACAAACATATCTACTTTGAGTTAAAAAAAACTGTCCAAGTGCGAGTCGGACTCGAAGACCGAGAGTTCCGTTCAAAAAAATCTTTTAATAGTTCTATCTAATTAATCTTTTTTCGTTTTTTTCTAACTTGTGCTATGAGACCTTGCTTCATAATCTTAGATCAACCTAGGTACCTACCTTATAGGTTACCATTCCTTTGTGATTTAGAGCAAATTCGCTAAATTTGCGACATAGAAGGCCATATGTTTTGGTTGCGATTAAGGCCCACGCGTTCCTGATAAAAAACTCTTGACATACTGACAAACAATTGATATATCAAACGCTTCCTTTTTGAATGATATGTATAACAAAATATCTTTATTGTAGGAGTCTTTTGAGAAACGAAACCCCAAAAAAAATTCGTAGTAATGGAAAAAGAAGCTTGACTTAAATTAGCATGTCTGGTGGCGGTGCGTTGTGTGGTGGGACTGGGGACGGCCCGTGGTGGCGCGCGAGTGACCCCGCGACCTCGCGACCTCGCGACCTCGCCGCATCGATCCCGCTGCCCCGCTCGTTTCCTTCAGCCGTGTACCGTGTTCGTACACACCGTTACGTCCTGCAAAATACATGTACCACCCGCGTGGCGGGCGGCGGCCGGCGGGGCGGGGGCGGTGATTCAGACCGCTGCCGAGTTTATTATTTGAGCCCTCCCGACGGCTGCGACCTACATGACTCATCGTGAACTGAGATCACTGCTTCTATTCTAATCCACACGTACTAATGAATGAGAGTCTTCCTTTGAGTGAATGGGAATGAGTTAGGTAGGTAGGTATCCTTCAATATACCTAGTTAAGATAGTGACATAACAATAACTGCATTTCTTAGAAGACAAGACACCTAATTTTGTACCGAAATGCTCGGTTAGTAAACGACTCTGATAAGTATGTTTATATAATATAGGTGCCACTTATCAAATGAGGACTATTAACTAACAGCCTAGAGGTGTAGTTTCATTAATTACAGCCACTAGTCAGGCTTAAAATCACCAGTGCTAAAGATTAGCCGTTGCGTGCGTGACTGTGTTGAACATCGCTGAGACACCTCTATAACTCCGCTATATCGCGGCAATCACGCGCTGCGCTATAAAAGCTGTATAAACGTCGCAGGCGCTATCTAATCGCTGCGGCTGCGGTCGTTAAGGTGTCCGCTGAAGGTCGCCGCGGGACCTTCTTTTGTAGTGTTCCTTACATAACCTGTGCCGTTTGTTTGTTGTGCCGACTGCGGTTCCGGATATCAAGACGCTGAGAGGCCTGAGAGATAGTTTGTAAGGTAGGTATATGTCGTCGCCAAGTCTTCGAATTGATGTTGAAATGTTTGTATATTATGAATTAGCTAAAACCTTAGATTAACAATTGTTTAATTGTATGTCAATGGCTAAAAGCTAAAAAGTAACACATCGTAAAGATTAACATTATATATATAATGTAATCAATCCACGGTGACTTTGACGCCTTGATTTATAATGTTTCACTAGACATTATCTCCAAATAGACTAGCTGGTTCCCGCGACTTCATCCGCGTGGTTTTCAGTTTTATCACGAGAGGATGTAAGCGACGATTAGCTGACAGGAACATCAATTTATCAAACAGTACTTATCGCGACCAAATTGCGAACATTCTCGCAAAAGGAGATGTAAGGAGTACCCGAAACCAGCGAGCATGCATGAAAAGAGTAATGAATGTGAATGAAGCGAAAGAGGTTTGTAAGGATCGTAGCAAGTGGAAATCCATAGTCTCTGCCTGCCCCTATGGGAAAGAGGCGTGATAATATGTATTTACCCCCGCCCCCTAACCTCCGGGCCCGAAGCGTCTAAGACGAGTCTATAATCAGGAACACGCTGGGATGTTATCCCTAACATCCCAGTATACGCAGCGCTTGCCCAATAACGACATCTATAGACAAGACAAGTTGTTGATGCCTTGATTTACATATACAATATTCGGACGAATCCCTAAATTTTGAAAATTAAATATTAAATTGGCGTTTTTTCTGCTTGCCAATTTGTTCCTAATAACATGAATGACAATAATTTTCACATAAACAATTTTTTTTTATTTAAACTATAAAGTGGATATTATTATTAACATTCTGCGTGCATTAAAATTTTTGTTCTTGTGAATTTCATTATAAAAAAAATGCTCATGGAAAGACGTTTCAGGTTTGTCCGTTTTAATAAAAAATGTAGGTATTTTTCTATTATTTTTTTGTAAATTTTAAAAATAATTTGGCTTACTGTTGTCCGTAACCACATGCAAAATTTCATTTCATTTTTTTTAATTTATCAAACCCGAAATAATACTAAAAACGTTAGTATGAAATGAAAGAATCACTTTGCTCAAAATTCTCTATAGAAAACGACAAAAAGCTCATGCTCACAGATAATGTAGCTTTCGGCTAATAATGTCAAATCGGTGGTATTGTTAAGACTCTACCGTCAACTTTTCCCGTGCACGCGGGAAAAGGTGGCAGAGTGACCGAGGCTTACAGTTTGCGGTGCACGGATAGAGCTGGTGGGTGAGATAATTAACGTTGTAGTAAAATATAATTTGTATTGTAAACTAACTATTATTTATATTGAGTTTTGTAATTATTAAGCTGGCAGTGCTGTTAAACTAGGTAAATATTTATGAAAGCAAAGCGATACCGTTTAAATGGTAGCTTATATCCGGCCAGCATGGACGCGATCGATAATGGCGATTACAAGCACCGTAAGCGGTGTTAACGAACGCAGATACGTGTAGTTAGTGAACATTAGCGATACGAGCCTTATCGCCGCCGTCAGCACTAGCCTGACGTGATGACGTCGGAGGCGCTGTCCTCGCCCGGGCTACGTTCTGCCATTAGGGACCCAGACAGCCAGCCTGCCCGATATCAGCGAAATGAGGTGTGCGATTTATCGCCTGTCATCTGAGCAGTAGCTTGACATGTTGAACTCAGAAGGCGCTCGCCCTCGGCCGCTGTCGGTATAAGTGAGGAAGTATATGTAGCTCGAAGTAAAAGTATGATATTAGTCCTGAAAAGACATTCTTCTTTACGACAAAATCATTGTAAGGCAAAGGCATTAGTCGGTCTATAAGTTAGTATAATATTTTGTATGATTTTACCAAGAAGTGCGGTAGGCGCGCCGCTGCGGCCTATGAATGCGCGGGCCGCGGGTTGCGGTCTCACGCGCGCCGATCGTAAACTTGCTCCGCCGTTTCGCTGAGGGCGCGGAGTAAACACCTCGTTATGTACCTATTTCACAAGGTTCTTGCCAAGAATTTCTAAGCTATTCCATTAGACGAATTTAGGCTAGATATCGAATGCTTTTAGCGATGTGTCACATGGTAGATAAAAAACTGATTAAGACGTTAGACACAGACATTATAATGTGTTATACCTTCTTATTTTAGAGACTCACGCACGTATAGTCATCGGCCGCACCACTGCGTTTAGGACGACTGCTTTGCGTGCGTCTTGATTAAAATTTGCCCTAAAGCAGAGCCCTGGAAGTCTAAATATCGGGCAGCAGCTACCTTTGTACGTGTGAACGTGACTAACCATGCTGCTGTAGATATTATTCCGTATTTTACCTGTCGCTGGTTCATGATACTTTTTGTTGTTTTTTATTTTAGAGATTATAAAGATCTTAGATCAAATCCGATGTCATGTTGTCATTGGATTCACAATATATTGTGCGTTTCCCTCAGCTGGTTATAGGTACCTACTTGTTGCATCCGCGACGCTCGTCCTTTGTGTCTCATTCTCGTGACTCATGTTTACAGGTGAGATAGCTCACTCAATCCCGCAATCTTTATTACCTACCAGTCATGTTTTGTCTATTAATATTACGGCTTCCTACAGCTATTTATTTTATTCCCATTAAATTCTTACCAATGAATGGCAATTCAAAATCAATGTTGATTAGATTAGCGTTGAGAAGCTTCTAAGGGGTCTACACCGAAACTAAGCAATGCTTGTCTACCTCGAAACTGAGGCGGATCAGCTAATCCGCCATCACTAAACTGTATGAAATAAAATAATTTTGAATCTGGTACAGGTACATATTTATATGTGCAAAAATGTAAATGCTGACAGGGTGTGTAAGTGTGTTGCGTTGCGTTGCAGGTGCGTGCGGCCGCTCGCTGAGGCTGCACGACGCGCTGGCCACGCTGCGCGCCGCCTGGGCCGAACCCGTCTCGCTGCGCGCGCGCTGCCGGTCAGTGCCTCTCCCCACCACACCACGCCACGCCAAGCGCTTTACCTTTCTTTTCGTGAGCTTGTTCTTGGAAAGCTTACCTAGTCATAGCCGTAGGGCTGTGGGACTTTAAGAATGTCTTCATAACTTCATCACATCATTGCTACGCGATTTTATCCTAAGAAAGACTTAGTATGCAAGCATTTAAATAAATAAGTATTCAATTTGCATGATAAGGATGTTGCAAGTACGTCGTATCTTGTTTCTGGAATCAATCCGGAAATCGTTAAAGTTAACCAGCCCGCTGGATGTAGGTCGAGTGGACAGAGCACTGATTGATATCCCGGCGCGGCGGCCGCAGCATCATTGCGTCGGCCGCGGCTGCATCCGCAGTTTGCGCAACCCGATCCCGTCTGAAGGAGATTAGTCAATTAGTTATTAAGCTCTCTCTCTACTGGGACGCGCGGAATGTGTTTGTGTTTACGAATTCTATTTTTGCGAGCTTCGTGACATACATATTCATTACATTTCGGCTAATGAGAGCCCGGTATTCCGACGGAATTGTCGCGACCGCGGTGTTAGGTTACTAACTCACACCAGCAATAACTAAAGAATAGGCAGGTATACTTATCAATGTTTGAGTTGAACCTCGAAACGCTAGTAGTGTTTCGATTTTGCATATTAAAAATTAAAATAATAAGAAAGTAAAAATATGACGTTCAAAAAGGGATACAATTATCCAATTTTGAATAAAAATCTTTGACTTTGACTTTGAGAGAAAATTATATAATCATGTTCAATCAATTAGGCAAGGCTGTAAAATACACGCAAATTGGCGCATATTGTGGCGTACGTAAGAACGTTGCCTGCCGCCCGCAACGCCGTTACGTCATCTTCAGGATTTTAAAGTTTCTCGGCCGAACACTTATTACTAAATTCTCTCCTGCTGTCATTATAACAATTATTATAGAAAAACCGGCCAAGTGCGTGTCGAGCCACGCGCAGTGTAGGGTTCCGTAGTTGCGAATGACAACTTTGAGTTCACACTGTTCACACTCGCACCTCACAGTTTAATGACTGAATGTATGAAATTTTACATTTTTGAGTACATTTTATAAGTTGGTTGCCTATAACTTTTTATTTTATACTTGGTACTCAGCTCTGATAGTTTTCCTTTCAACTTCAGTATATATACTACTGCTGTAATTTTTTTCATGTATCCATATATAACCGTTTAGTAGATAGAGGGGGGGGACACTTACCTCTAACAAAATTTTGCACTTTAAAACCAAATATTTCGGAAACGGATCCCTAAATCGAAAAATGGTGTTCTCAACCTCACTATATTTTTTAAAGACCTATCTAACGATACCCAACACGATGGGTTTGTATAGAAAAAAAATATTACTCCTTCTTTACTTGTATGGGAGATACCCTAAAAAAAATTCTTTTTTGAGATTTTTTTCTACCACTTTTTTGCCATGATTAATATACATCATACCCATACCAAATTTCAGCTCTCTAGTACTTATAGTCTCTGAGTAAAACCGCGGACGGACAGACAGACAGACAGACAGACAGACATGGCGAAACTATAAGGGTTCCTAGTTTACTACGGAACCCTAAAAAAAGACAGCCCGCCATATAACTTAATCCGTAAGAATGGTTTTGATGCGAGTATGCGGACGTTAAATCTACCTACTTATTGCACTATTATTCGTGGTAAATGTTTTTCTTTTATCTGTTGTTTGGATTCCAAAATGCATAGCATATAAGTAATCACTACGTTTTGAAGATCAAAGAGCAAAACGTCATCATATTTTTTTCTAAAATACCAAAAATCAAAGGTTTTGTACTCGTTAGCAAGCCGGCTCTGGCGCCTCAGGAATTCCAGCTCCGAGTTTCGTGGTAACTATTGTTTGCGAGAGCGAAGTATAGAAATGCGAGTCGTATGACGCGAGTGTTGTGTGGAACGTAAACACTTCGGCTTGCGATGGACGGCATCGGCCGGCACTCCGTCTGCGGCAGTCGGTGGTGCGCGCTCCGGCCGGCCGAACCTCGCCGCACGCGCCCGACGTGACGCTCACCACGAACACTCTCGCGATCCCCGAAGTCTGGACGGTGATGTATCGCGTGTAGTCTCGGGAGGAATCCGGCGAACCCCTGTCGATGGTTCAGCTTTCCTGACGCTTTCAACTTCAGAGGTAACTTGACTGAAGAACTAGAACTGCGGTTGGCTGACTGATGACGGCATTTCAGTAAACCAATTGCTTTTTAATGTTCCGTTCAAAAAATGTAAAACAGAACCCTTATAGGATCACTCGTGCGTCTGTCTGTTCGTCCGTCCGTCTGTCACAGTCGATTTTCTCCGAATCTACTGAACCAAATTAAATGAAATTTGGTAAGATGGTGTAAACCTATGACCCAAACACGGATGTGCAAAGTAAATATATATATTTTTTAAATAAGGTTCAGTTTAGGGGGTCCAAATAGAAAATGTAAAAAAAAAGTTTTGCAAACCTTACCGTGTTATATATCAAATGAAAGGGCTTGTTATGAGGATCTCAAAAATATTTTATTTTGTTCGGGAAAACTCAATAGTTTTGATTTTATTCACGAAAGAAGGTAAAATTTGACCATCCCCCCCCCCCCCCCCCCTGATCTCCGAAACTACTGGGCCGAAAATTTCGAAAAAATTACAATATATAGTTCAATGCTTTAAGATTACAGGAAAAATAATAAGAATTCTATCAGTTGAAAATAAAGTGGTAAATTCACTATAATAAGTTCACCTAGGGAAATAGTTCACTAAAACACCACTAGATAGCGCTAGTCAATTGAATAAAACATTTTTGCACATTGTGTGTGTGTTCACGAAGCACATTGTACGGAACCCTCATTGCGCGAGTTTGACTCACACTTGCCCGGTTTTTGTTCCTTCGTGTATACTTGTTAGCAAACTATTAGGCACTTACAAGTTCACAACTTACTGTAGGGCTAGCTCAATCTGTGTGATTTGTCCATATACTTATACATTTATTTACTTATTAACATCCCGTTTTACCAGTAAACACGGAAGTATTAGTAGGTGAGAATATGAGGATGTTTGCTATTCCTTCCCTCCTTTCACGACAAAATGACTGGATGAGGTTTGAAGAAATTAGCTTATACTCGTACGTATGCCATCAACATCAGTTGCGGTTAAAATCTAGTCTTTCATAATTTATTTATTTGTTAAGTGACAAAGACTTGGTCTAGCGGTGTTTACAAATTAATTCATGATTCACACTAAAACGATTTAGATTAAAGATAATGACCTGTGATTAGTGTCTCTTTATTAAGTTGTGGTTAGGTAGACGTCTACTTAATTAAGTAGGTAGACGACGTCGCAGTTGTAAATTTACAACTGCTTACTTTATCATAGTTTTCCCCAACCGACTGACATTATAATTACTCACAATTATTCACTGTAATAATAGAAGTATTAGAAAAGTATTGAAAAATAATTTGAAATGCAATCGCCTGTTTCATCATTAAAACGTTAACATCAATTAGGTACTCGTTTCATAATTACAAATGAAAAGTCAATCGATCACTTGTTATTCCTGCGATGTAGATTTCTTTTTGTTTCCGATAGGTAACTATTAGTTAAGGCAGGATTTTGTTGTGGGCAAAGTCGTGCCCTGCGCGCGGTGTCGCCGAAGGGCGGCTATTCTTAGCCGGCAGACGGCCGCTTTTAGAGACACGCGTTTGCTCGCTGATCCTTCGTGACTCACTCGCCTTGGAGATTCCTTCCGAAGCCGCGCCACGCCGCGTTAATATTTATCGCGCGGCTCTCGCTCCATCAGTTTTGCATACTTTCTTTGATTCGCTCCGTTTGCTGCAGCCATGAATAATGCTGTTTTTCAAGATATTAACAGTGTTCTCTCGATCTGATTGCATTCCCTCGGATTCCATTAGACACTGACGTTACAGTAATAAACGCTTCAACAATCATAATTCTTGCACATGAAAAGAGTTGTTTTCACAGTGAGTGATTTGTTGATTTCAGTCTTGCGGTACCTGACAGCACCGAGAACCGCGACAGCCACCGACCGCCGCAGCCCGCCGACACGCGCGCTCACCGACACAGCATGCTGACGCAGAGCCAGCTCGCGGAGCTCGCGCCGCGCGGCGGGGCCTCGCCCGGCCTGCTGCGGCGCCGGTACTCCGTGCCGGAGACTATCATGAGAAAGTAAGTACTGCTTTGGATGGTTACCTTGAACGACGCGACGACTTATAACTTACAGACCCTGATGCCATGTAAATAAAGAAATTGTAGAGTATAGCGGGGGACTAGGTATATTGCTTTTGATATATGCTATATGATGGACAAGTCATAATAATTGATGACCTTTACTTGATGCCTTCTGTAGAATATTTAGTTGGCGTTGTAAAAAAGACAAATTAGTTTATTAGAGGCTAGGTAATTTTCCCATTGCTTAGTTTTAAAATTAGAAGTTTGATCACGTGGCCGAAAAATAATTTTGTGGCTCGACTCATATTTTCCCTTTATATTTTATATTATTAATGCATGTATTATAAATGTTTGCTTGTGCATTTTGCGTCTTGGAGCGCGTTGGTCTCGCTGTGCGCGTACTTGCGCCCTGCCTCAGGTGGTAACTGAAAATCAGTGTTTTGCTCCTCGAGTAATTAAACTGCCTTCATGTCATCTCAATATCATCATATCAAATCAAAATAATCAATAAAATCTATCATTATCAGTATTAATCGTATCAATTATCAAACTATCATTTAAAGGTTTTAGGTTTCGAAATAGACCCTTCATTCATTATATTGTATTTTGTTTACGTTGTATATGTGTGTGACTTGTTTTGGTACAAATAAATCTATTTCTATTCTATTCTTTTGAAGGTTGCGGCGTGAAGGCGTTTTTTTCAAGACCAAACACACTTATAACTAACAAAAACTTTTATTTGCGTGAGTTCCTTACACCACAGTGTTTTCACAATAACTCACGAGCACTATTTGACTATTTTACAATGCAGAATAGGTTAGCACACGGACAGCGATTTGTGTACTTAACTTTTAATAGATAGATAGGTACGCGACGCGAGCAAGCATAGTTTAGCTTGCTATTATCAGAGCGGTATACTCTCGACGTGACTGGAACTGACTGACCGGTCTACGGGCAGGGCAGCAGTTATTTTATATGACGAACTATCGAGACTTGTAAGGACTTGTTACGACGTGACCTTGGCCAGTACACAATTTGCTATCTCATAAATAACCTCTTTCGGTTATCGAAAACTAAAATTAGGGTTCTTCAATATACTTATAAAGTTGGATAACAAGAAAACAGTTAAGAATTAGAATGTATGAAATAGCATTAAAATGCGAGTGAATAAAGACACAATCTGTACTAGTTTAACGATGTAACACTCGCGATCTCAAAGAAAATCGATGTCAAACATCAAGTCAAGACGGAACCCGTCATTAAATAAAGTTCGTGCATAACATTGTTTGAAGGGGCAATAAATTATGATGTTTGACAGCTGATCGAAAACCATACACGGTTCATCTCATATAATTTGCATAACAGTTTTAACTATAAAACAATGCGTTTCAATCTAAATAACGGGCGGTAATGCGACTGCGTGAGGCTCTGGGTGGATATTAATTATAAGTGGTATTATAAGTACCGCGGTTTGCTATAAGAGATTTTTTACAAATAAATTCCCTATTAGTATACAACTGGTAGATTGTAGTTTTGTTTTATTTTATGGTTTCAGGTATCGCCTGGCACAGCAGCGATCAGAGTCAGAGGAGCCCGGTGGCGTGACGAGCGCGTCGCCAGCTTCTGCTTCGCCGCCGCTCTGCGAGTCACCGCGCTCGATGCGCAAAGACCGCGAGCTCATGCGGAAGTCAGCGCTTTTGCGTCGCATGTGGGGGCGCCCGCACCCCGCCTGCTGCTGCAACGAGAACTGTGAGCAGTGCTGCGGCCGCGAGACGCGCTCGCTCGACACCTCGCGCTCGGAGCTGCGCCCGCTGTCCTGCTGCAGCGGGCTGGCGGCGCGCCACGCCCCCGCCGCGCCCGCAGCCCCCGCCGGCTGGGCCACGCCCAAGCGCCAGCGACTCGACTCATCACGAGACTTCCGTGGCAGTGACGAGATGTTGCGCACAGCTATGAGGAACAGTTACGACCGAGCTGAGGAGTCACGCTGCGACCAATCTAAACAAAATCTATCAGACTCTACCAGGTCTTATGGACGTGAAGTGTCGTCGTGTATAGAGTCCATGACGGAAGCTTTGACCGACAGTGATGGGTCTAAAGTAGACGATAGAATTGGAAGAAGTGAAACGCAGCATTCTGAAATGTTTTTATTGGATTCCTCTACCATGGAGATAGATTCAAGCTCTGGTAATCAAGGCACTCTGGAATACGGTAATTACCGATCGAGTACGCAAGCGGATGATCATTCCTTGACCGATACATCAGAGTCGTATTCGGCTTCGATGCCTACCACCAAAGAAAACCATGCTTATGTAGGACATAAACCCTACAAGCAAATCTCGAGCAGTGCTCATATAGAGGGCAGGATAAGTGAAAGGTCGGCGAGTGTGGAAAATAACGATACAAATGTTTTGCCTTACGATACGCCGCTTACCGTAGAGACGCCATCCTATGAACTACTGGAAATAGTTGTTTCGGAAACGCTTAACGCAAATGCATTGCCAAATAACAAAAGTATTGTGCTGGATAATAGGGCAATTGAACCTATAAAGACACCAGCGAGTAGTAATTGGAAGAAAATGCAGAATATAAATATTGACGAATATGTCTCTAACATTTTAGTAGAGAGCCTCAATTCATTGACGGATCAAATAGAGTGCATGAATGCTTCAATTGGAAACGACCGCAAAGTAAGTATTGTCGAGAAGGAAATAAAAGTCAAGCTTCAGAATACCGGCGTCAACACCATCGTCCACCTGAGCCCGATGTCCAACAATCAGATCATATTCGGGAACGAAGAGCTGTGTAACAGCTTTCACAACAAAGATAGCTGCAACAACCTCCGCGATAGCGTCACCATTCGCGAGGAGCCCCACAGCGCTGAGTCCAACAACAACCCCCCCTCACCCTCCCTGCCCTCGCATCACGACGCCGTGTTCAGCGTCATGCACGACGACAACGTCAACCGCGCCGTATTGCAGCAGATACAGAAGCTGTTCCAAGACGAACTCAACAGCTTTGATAATTCACGCTACGCCGATACCGCGATTCCCGGGATATCTCATATAGAAATCTCAAACGTCGACGTGTACATCGACAATAACACAGATTCTTCGGCGCAGGTCGAAGCAGACGCAATAGACCTCGGCGAGGTGATCAGCGGCGTGGGCGCCGGCAACTACTTCCCCGACGGCGACGACAACGCTGTGGTGCCGCGCTTCTCCGCCATGCCGCACACGGACTCGATGGAGGTCAACACCTCATCCTCCGACGATCCTGACCACATCGGCTCCGACTGCACTAGCCTCGTTGACAGCTTAGATGACCCCAACTCCCCGAGATCTGTTTTTTTACGCAAATCTTATAATAATAACAAGAGGAACGAACTTGTGAGGTCCGCCATCGATGTCCTCGACTTACTTCCAGAGAATTCGTTTAATAATAATTATGCAGCTCAACCGAAAGACAAAGGAGAGGCTTTTTTTATACGAATAAAAGATAACAATCTTGACTGCGATAAAGAAAACATTATAGTGGCCGATCATATGCCTGAAAAGATAAAGCAAAGGCTCTATAGACGGCAACGCAAGAGAGAGATGCGCATGGAGTGCGCACGTCGCAGCAAGGTGAAGCAGATCAAAAGAGAGCTCGAGAAGCAGGGCGGGCGTGACGCGGGGCGAGTGAGGGACGCGGGGCGGGAGGCGGCTCGGGGACGGGACGGGGGGCGCGACGGGGGGCGGGACGGGGGGCGGGACGCGCGGAGGAGGGACGTGGAGCGCGAGTGCCTCGCCATCATCAACGCGCTCATCGACGACGTCATCGTGAAGATCGCGCACGACGAGCACAAGTGCATGCGCATCAAGCAGAAGAACAGCCGCATGATGGCGTCCAAGTCCGACGAAAATGTATCCAATAGAACTTGGAAAAAAGACATGGAATATTATAGTAATAAAAAAGGCTCCAAAATAAATAAAAATAATTCTTATTCGTCCGGTGCGATAGACATGGACAGAAAACGTAAAAACTCTGAGAAATATCAGATAAATGGTAAATTATCTTTATTGACGCACCCGTCGCTCAGCCCCGACAGCAGCGGCCCGCGACGGATCTACCAGAAGTCCGAAATACACGACGGCAACAAGTGTATTGAAATTTTGGAAATAATAGAATATGTTAATAGTTCACAATCACTGAGTTCTCCGGATGTAACGAATTCTGATGAGAACCAAAACGGTAATTCGAGATATAGAAAGTCGCGAATTCCCGTTCCAGTTTACGAGAAACTGCAAAAAGCATCTAGTGAAACGCCAAATACTTACCGATCCGGCGTCACCAAGAGGGCGTCCCCACCGCAGAGAGCAGACAGCAAGTCTAGCCAGCTGTTGACCGACATGCTGCTGCAGGTGCTGGCGGCCGACGACGACGAGCGGCCGGACGGCGACGCGCCGCGCCGCGCTTCCGTGCCCGGCTGCGAGCCGCGCTCGCGCTCCAACTCCCTGCGCTTCAAGCAGATGTTCGACATCATCCCCGAGGAGCGCAGCAGCCTCAGCGTGGACTCCAGTACAGAGGACGTTGCCCACACCCGCCGCTCGTCCGCCCCGAATGTCGCTGACACTTCCCGAATAGCGTACGACGATAATGTCGCACGAATTAATGTGCGTAATGAACAAATTGAAATGTCTGAAGCGTTGAGGCCAACAGTTATAAGAGATTACGCGAGGAAGCTAAAAGAAACGAAAAGTGCAGGTACTTCACCGTTGTCTAGCGATGGCGATAAAAACAAAAACAGTCAATTAACAATGACTTCACCGAATAGAAAGTCTGCAGCAACAAGTCCAATTCGAATACCGTCCGCTAAAAATCAAAAGCAAATCTGTCAGAACCAAACGTCATCGTCGCAAGCGACGTCGTCAAGCGGCACCGGCGGCGCGAGTGGCGCGAGCGGCGCGAGCGGCAAGCGCGGGCTGGCGTCGCGCGGCCGCGGCTGGCTCGGCTTCACGCGCCCCGACTACAAGCTGCACGAAGAAGGTATCGCGCTCGCTTGTGCACCGCCCCCGCCCCCGCTGCACCTCCGCACCTCCTCTGTGCCTGTAGAGTAGACTAGTCCACTCCGACGTGTAGCGCCCACCTCCAGATAGTTTATTTATTGTTTTAATAGTCGCATTTATGTTTATGTTGACTGACACGCAAGAAAATTGTAAACGAACGCACATGGACGAGCATGTTATTTATTTTGCCTCGTATGCATTTATGTAACTCGAACTCGATTTAATAATAAATTATTGAATTTGCATTTGTTGGTTTTATTTATTCAAAGGTATGAAAGAGAAGAACGGTGAGGTAGAAACCGCTAGAGACCGTCGAAGCACTCCCGCATTCGAACGCGTCGTAGAGTCGCAGAGCACGGTCCGCACGATACAAACCGAGACGGCGGATCCTGTCATAGTCGGCGGAGACAAGCGTCGCGACAGATCAAAGCCGCGGCGACGGCCAGAGCGCGAGCGCGATGAGCCTAAACAGAATGAGACCAAAACAAAGAAATATGTCAGTCGTACCAAATCGGAGTCCCGAGAGGGTGACAAATTCGCTGTAGACACGGCGGAAGCGAGGGACACGGCCCGAAATATGGACGGTCGGAAGGGCAGGACCGAGTCGGAAGCGGCGGGCGTGCGGCTGCCCGAGTGCGTGCGCTCGCAGAGCTCCAGCGACAGCAGCGAGTCGGGCGGCAGCCTGCTGTGCTCGCTGGCGCCCAAGTGGCTGTCGGCGCCGGCGCGCCGCCGCCACGCCGCGCGCCGCCGAACACACGAGCCCGCCGAGCCGCCGGATTCACCCACGGACGCAGGTAAACTACGCTCTCTCAGATTCACATCGAGTGGACCAAGAGATAAAAGGCGTTTGAGGATCTTTAGTTCTTTTGCTAAATATAAGCAAACAAAATGAGTAAATGCGAACTCAGTAATTTATATGTACACAATTCTGTAAATTAATATATGATACGAAATAAAGTAAATATCCCTAGTTCTTGACATCTCGTATAAGAAGTAGAGTTTCATGATATTGGGAACTAAAATGTAAACTCACTTCTAAAATTATTCTTAATAAAGCCAAATCATATTTCAACGAGGCCAATCGGGTGATGCTCTACTAATCTCGAATACGGCCGCCTGCGGAGTATAATTGTTCTCAGCTCTTGGCTTGCGCGCCACACTATCAGCTTGAAAGTTTTCAAAAGAGAGCTATTTGAATTTTCAGCTGTTCCACCTAACCGAAGATATTCACCTGGACATACAGAATACGTTGATCACCATTCATGGCCTTATTGATTTTTTTTTAATGCTTTTAATATTTTTCATTATAAATCTCATTTTAGAAATCTACGCCCTGAAAAACCTTTAATAAAACGACACCCAAGTCAATATTTCATGAAATGTCGCGTTCGCCAATGGTTCGCCATCACGGATATAAAAAATGACGTCACTATGGTTATACTCCCTGTTCACTTCGTTTTTTAAAAAAGAAAAAAAAAGGTAAAATGTCAATAGAAAAACATGTACCGATCTGTAATGGTGCCGGTAAATAAAAAGTTCGCTAAGTACTAAAGATTTTCATTCAATAAGCCTCTTGTGACCATTTTTGGTCCTTGAGCCGCGATATAATTGCGTTTTACAAAAAATTAAGTGCGTAAATACACATAAATTCAGTGGTGAAAAGTGCCGGGTGCCGTGTGCAAAATGGCGGCGGAACAGTGCAAATCTCTAAAAATGCTAGGTCAACGTATCAAAAAGCTATATAGTAACACGAAGAAATCGAAAGCTAGGTTCACTAAGAGCTACCTGGAGACGAGGCATGAAACACTCGCGGAATATTGGGCGGCTTATCTTAAGCAGTTCGAGGAATTGGTCTTAAAACTTTCACCCCAAGAATGGGAACAAACTAAAGACAATCCTTTGGAGGAATATGATGAGGTGGAAGGAGAATACCTAGACTTCAAAACAATGTTGAAAGATGCACTGAAAGAACTGGAAAAAAGTGATCAATCGGCGTCGGAAACGTCCCAAATTCATTCTTCAGTATGTATCGAACAACCCATAAGAAAAACTCGACTTCCATATATTTCCATCAAAAGATTCACTGGTGATTATAATGAGTGGCTGTCATTCAGAGATATCTTCGTATCTTTAATCCATAAGGATGAGACTCTGTCTCAAGTTGAGAAACACCATTATTTAAGATCCAATATTTCGGGAGAACCAGAAGCGTTACTGAAACATTTCACCATCACAGCTGCTAACTACAATAAGGCATGGGAGGCCTTAGAACGAAGGTACAATAACAAAAGGATTCTTGTAAGTAACATTTTGAATAGATTTATTTCTCAAAGGAAATTAATCAGTGAATGCTCCAAAGCTTTGAAAGAAATACTAGACACTTCTCAAGAATGTTTGAACTCTTTAAACAATCTTGGCATAGAAACAAGCTCTTGGGATCCTATCATAGTTCACCTTATTGTTTCAAAGCTTGATTTGGAAACTCACAAGCTGTGGGAGCAATCACTGGGATCATTACAAGATGTACCTACCTTCCAAACACTTGCTGCCTTTTTAGAAAGTAGATTCAGAACCATGGAAATAATAAGTAACAATAGGAAAGATATACCTAGAAAAGAGATAAGCAAACAAACCCCGCATCACTTTAACAAGTCAACACCTTTGAAAACATTAGTAGCCGAAGTGAAAGCTGTATGCACTTACTGTAACCAAACTCATTACATTTGTCACTGCACTGATTTTAAAGCCTTAGATATTCCACAGCGTCATGATTTTGTTAAGAAGAACAACCTTTGCTTCAATTGTCTTGTACAGGGTCACTCTGTCACTCACTGTCGACAAACAATTAATTGTAGGAAATGTGGACGTCGACACCACACCTTATTGCACCTCACTAGCAGCCCTGTGACAAGCTCACCTGAAGAAAGCAAACCACCAGAAACTCATGAAGCAGTCAGCCTGAAAGTAGAAGCCCGGACTGGCCAAGTGATTTTACCAACTGCTCAACTAATAGTTTATGCAAAGAATGGTACTACTCACAAACTACGAGCATTGGTCGATCATGGATCTCAGGCCTGCCTGGTCACCGAAGAAGCAGCACAAATACTGAAGTTTGATCGAGTTGCTGTGAATGGAAAGATAACTGGAATATCTATGGAAAATAAGATTACTACGAAGTCTTTAGTTAACTTGAAATTTCACTCTATTTATGATGACACTCACATTATGATCACAAAGGCTTATGTACTCAAGCGATTAACCTCACTATTACCGTCACAAGAACTGGCTATGGAAGACTCATGGCCCCTTTTAAAGTCACTTAATCTTGCAGATCCTCACTTTGGAAAACCAAGCCACATAGATATTTTACTAGGTGCAGATATGCACGCACAATTGATTACTGATGGGTTACACAGACACAACTCACTTATAGCACTCAACTCACGCCTTGGGTGGCTTATCTCAGGACAAGTCACTGAAGAAACTAGAAGTACCCATCATGTTGTTGTCACTCACTTGAAACTGGAACTCGACCAGCTGCTTAGAAGGTTCTGGGAGCTGGAAGAAAACACTAGTAAACGTTCACTTACTCCACTAGAGATTCAGTGTGAAGAGAATTATAAGAATACTCACACTCGGAACACTGAAGGCCGCTACATTGTACGTCTGCCTTTCATGGATGGGTATGACTCACGCATAGGTGATTCGAAATCAATTGCTGTTCGTCGCCTACTGCAAATGGAAAGAAAGTTTAAGAACAAACCTGAATTTAGAGAAGAATATTGTAAGTTTATGCGACAGTATGAAGCCCTGGGTCACATGATGTTGATACCTGAAAATGAAATAAACATAAAGAAATGTTACTACTTACCTCATCATGCTGTCTTAAGGGAATCTAGCACTACCACTAAACTTCGAGTTGTCTTCGATGGCAGCGCCAAACCTGGAAATGGGAATGCATTGAACGACGAGATGCTGATAGGTCCACCTCTACTTCAAGACATTAGAGATTTGATTACACGCTGGAGAACTCATGAATACTGTTTAGTAGCAGACATCCAACAAATGTACCGCCAAATACTTGTGTCTCCAGAAGATACTGATTACCAACGGATCGTTTGGCGAGAAACTCCTGAAGAGAGCATCAAAGAGTACCGTTTAGTTACTGTTACTTATGGAACATCCTCTGCACCATTCTTAGCAATCAGAACCTTACATCAATTGGCAGATGATGAACTCAGTAACTTTCCCGAGGTGGCTCCTAGGTTGAAGACAGACACATTCATGGACGACTTGCTGACTTCGTACACCTCAGAGGATGATTGCCAGGCAGCTCAGCTGCAATTCACCCAGCTCTTACTTAAGGGTGGGTTCATTCTTCATAAGTGGTCATCCAACAGTGAAAAAGTGTTGAGTGGTATTCCTAGTGCATCTAAGTCTATTCAAAGTGTAGTGAACATACAAATTGATGACTCCATCAAAACTTTAGGTATTTTGTGGAACCCTCGAAGTGATAGTTTTGAACTTAAAATGACAATTGACTCTCATACTACTAGTGTTCTCACTAAAAGATCTGTGTTATCCACCATCGCTAAAACATTTGACCCACTGGGTTGGCTTGCACCTATTGTGATTTCACTAAAAATATTCATGCAAAAGTTATGGTTGGCTGGCCTTGGATGGGATGATGTTTTAGGTGATGATTTAAAGAATGAGTGGTGTACCTACTATAATAATATAGCAAATATGGAAACAATTTTACTTCCTCGGTGGCTTGAAGTAAAACCTACTCATACTAGAATAGAAGTACACGGATTTTGTGATGCCTCTTGTACAGCATATGCTTGTGTCACCTACCTCAGAGTTCTCAATGGTAATACTATCACAGTTAGATTAATTTCTGCAAAGTCACGTGTAGCGCCGGTCAAACAAGTTTCCTTGCCACGTTTGGAACTCTGTGGTGCTGTTCTCCTAGCTCACATGTTACAGGATATTAAGGTAAGCCTTAATATTGATAATTCCAATGTTTTTGCCTGGTCTGATTCCACTATAGTTTTGGCTTGGCTACGCAAGAATCCCAACACTTGGACTACATTTGTTGCTAATCGTACCTCTCAGGTTTTAAGTGTAACCAACAGCAATCAATGGCGTCATGTGAGTTCATGTGACAACCCAGCTGATATAGCTTCACGGGGTGCTAGTCCAAATGAGCTGAGGGAGTCAGAACTATGGTGGGAAGGTCCATCTTTTTTGAAGGAGAATTTTGATTTTAATTTACAGCTTATCACAAGTCAATCTGTACCTGATACTTTACTTGAGGCTAAAAATTCTAAACCTAAAATTGTTACTAATATTGCTACCATTGAAGGTGAGGATAACTTAATTTTCTATTTGAATAAATATTCCTCATTCACTAAACTAATAAGAGTTACTGCATATTGTTTAAGATTTATAAAAAAATGTAAAGTTAAAGCTAAGCTTGACACCACTGAACATTGCCCACAATTTCTAACTTCAAGTGAACTCTATAGAGCTGAGAATATTTGTATAGGTGTGTCACAAAGTATATTTTTTAAAATTGAAATTGAACTGCTAACAAAGAACAAGCCTATTCCTAAGTCAAGTAAATTATATTCTTTGAATCCTTTCATTGATAAAGATAATGTTTTGAGAGTTGGTGGACGTCTTGCAAATGCACTTATTTCTTATGATCGTAAATCACCCATTTTGTTATCAAGTAAATGTCACTTAACTAAGTTGATTGTAATTAATACTCATGTTAAGACTTTGCATGGCGGTTTCCAACTAACTTTTAATACCATAAATGGTAAATATTTTATTATTGGTGGCAAAAATCTAATAAAAAAGATTGTTAGGCAATGTGTAGCCTGCTTTAAACAGAGAGCTAGTCCTTCTGCGCCTTTTATGGGCAATTTGCCTAGTTATAGAACAAAACCATCTAGACCGTTCAATACTAGCGGTGTCGATTTAGCAGGTCCTTTTAATCTCAAGTTATACTCGGGCAGATGCACTAGAACCTGTAAAGCCTACATAACTTTATTTATATGTACTGTTACAAAAGCCATTCACTTGGAGTTAGTCGAAAATTTGAGTACAACTGCATTTATGGCAGCTTTTAAGCGTTTTACATCACGGCGCGGTCACTGTAGTGATCTTTATAGTGATTGCGGTACTAACTTTAAAGGAGCTTCTAAGGAACTAGATGCTCAATTTAGAAACTCTCGTTCTGCCTTAGTTCAAGAAATATCTGAATTATTGGCTAATGACCATACGTCTTGGCATTTCATTCCACCTGGAGCACCGCATTTTGGAGGTCTCTGGGAGTCAGGAGTTAAATCCATTAAAGGGCACTTAAAGCGTACCATTGGACAAGCTTGTTTAACCTTTGGAGAGTTCTATACTTTAATTACACAAGTGGAAGCTTGTGTTAACTCTCGTCCACTTACATTAGTTAGTTCTAGTTTAGATGAACCCCCACTGACACCAGGTCATTTTTTGATTGGAACCTCACCTGTAATTATTCCTGAACCTAATTTAGAATCTAGTCGTATTAATTACCTGGATAGATGGCAACTTGTACAGCGTATGTTACAAGCTTTATGGCGACGTTGGCAAGCCGAATACCTTACAACTTTACAACACCGCTATAAGTGGAATAAACATCAGAAAGCTATAGAGCTTGGTACAATTGTATTAGTTAAAGACGATAGGTTGCCACCAGGTAAATGGCTCTTAGGTCGTGTTATAGATAAGCATCCAGGAGCAGATGGTATAACTCGTGTTGTTACCTTACAATATAAGAATCACCAGTTTAAAAGACCTGTTACTAAGTTGTGCCCTCTGCCACTGGAAAAAGATACTTAAGACTGTGCGCTTTAGAACTAAAAGGTATATATTGTTAACTTTACATGATTTATTTTAACAATGTTTTTGTTACTTTAGAATACAAGATTATTTCATATTTAACTTGCGTTGAACATCCTCATTGTTAACCTAATTTACATTTAATGTTTCTCTTATAAACATAATTTTGAGAATATCCTTGTTAATTTACCTTTGTGTATTGTTAAGGACCATTAGTCCTTGGCCCGCGGGATGTTCACTTCGTTTTTTAAAAAAGAAAAAAAAAGGTAAAATGTCAATAGAAAAACATGTACCGATCTGTAATGGTGCCGGTAAATAAAAAGTTCGCTAAGTACTAAAGATTTTCATTCAATAAGCCTCTTGTGACCACTCCCCTTTATGCTACTAAAAAGATTTGAACAATATTCAAATTAGGTCAAACTAGTTTATCCTAACACGCTTAGGACAAACTAGTTAGTCCTGAAATCGGGTTTGGCCGGAAATAAATAATTATATGTAACCGGCCAATAAACTAATTAGTTTTAAATGGTCTTCAACGTGCTGTATGAGCTATATCGTATCTATAAGGTCTACTAAAAAAACCAAATGGTGTCATTGTATTGCAATACCTACAACCCTTTGAGGCCCATGGACAAGTTTGTAATTATAGTTCTCTATTTTACAATATAACTTTAAACTACTAATAATAATAAAGAAAACTGGAAAATGGTAAATAATGTATAAAAAAATTCTATAAATCTAATCTAGAAAAGTATAGTTTTTACAATATAATATGAGAATTTTTATATATTAACTAAAAGATTGCGTGCCCAAATTCCGAAGTACAACTCTCACGGCTCTCCACTTCATGTTATCAAATGTGTGTATACATATGGTTTGAGTTATTGAAGACGCATTGTGGTCGCGTTGCAGGAGGTTGGTCGGTGACGGTGGCGGGGTCGTGCCGCGCCGCGCTGCCGGCCGACGTGGAGATGCGGCTGCGGTTCCCGCCGGACCAGCCGCCCCCCCCGCCGCAGCCGGCCCTCCCCCGCGCAGAGCCCCAACAGGTGCAGCGAGCCGCCACACACCAGCTCACACAAGAGGTTATGTATAGTTCAACTAAAAACTTCTTTTTGCAGGGGACAAACTTGTGGACTCACGGCACGACACCTATATCAATTTTACATGAAAAATTACGCCCGTCATTTTCTTTTCTAAACCTAACATCATTTGTGAGAACCACATACCTAAAAACCTGTGAAACGAAACTTATTTAAATCCTAATCCTAACTAATATTATAAATGCGAAAGTGAGTTTGTTTGTTTGTTTATTTGTTTATTTGTTTGTTTGTTTGTTACGCTTTCACGCCGTATCTACTGAACCGATCATCATGAACTTTTGCATACACATAGGTTAGGGTACTGAGAAGGACATAGGCTATATATCATGCGGGCGAAGCCGCGGGTAACAGCTAGTATTTTATAAAAAGTCTAGTCTACCATCTTGGATTTCGACTATTAGGTAGGTAGGTATTAATACTACCTAGGATTAACTACGGTAGGATTAATAAGCCTTTGTTAATAGTTGTAAGTTTCGAAATAAATTAAAATAAAAAATGTCTGGGTCAACGATAGGTCACCATGGTAACTCAGATGGTTATCTGTGGCTATAATTCTGTAATGGCGTTGCGCAGGAGTGGAGTTGCGTGTCGCGCCGCTGTCCGCAGTGCGCTTGCGCGTGCTGCGCGGGCGCGCCCCCCGCGCCCCCCGTGCCCCCCGCGCCGCGCCGCGCGCCCCCGCTGCCCGCCGCGGCCGCCTCGCAGCACAGCCTCTCGCACGATACCAGCCGCCTCACGCTTACAATGAAAAAAGAGGCTTTAGGTCAGCATACTTTTATATAAATAAATTTATAGTAAGTACACGCATTGAGAATCGGTAGAGTCAAACTTGCTGGTAGCTATACCAATGTAAACGATATTGGTGGAGTAGTCCAAGATAGAGTTCCTAACAATATGGGCAAGTTTCTTGCCTGAGTACATACACAACTGCGTCTGCTTTATTTTATCGCACATTCATCCAACGTCCGAACAATCATTATCAGAACAGAGACAAAATGAAGCCTAGCCACTTTCTCAATTTAAAAAAATTATGTATCTAATTTATTGTCAATCAAACCGTATGACTTAAACTGTCGACTTTAAACGTTCTTGAACATGATACTTTACACACATTTATTGTTTTTCTTTACTTTTTCTATTTTACGTTTTCCTACTGGCAAGCACTTTAGAAACACATTTGCGAGAATATGTAAATGGTCTCTAGTTTGTAATGTAGTTTTTTTAAGTTTATTCAATAGACTGTATGTTCTCCGAAAAAATAAAAATAAATAAATAAATAAAATACATATGTATAGTCGCGTATTGATCAACTTGCTGGGTAGTAAGAGCTCAAGGGCCACAAAACCCAAGCGGGACGCGTAATAAATGCGCAGCTCCCAGACTCAGATCAAGGATCCTGGGCTGAGCTCGCAGCTAAATCCGAGCCGCTATCAGCTTATATTCGAATGCTTCAACTTATTATCTGCAAATAAAGTGGATGCTTTTGGAATACATATTTATGTAATACTAGCTGATGCCCGCGACTTCGTTCGCGTGGACTTTAGACTCCGGTGTATTGATATACCTTAATACGAACTAAAATCGATACATAAGCGTAATCTGTGAATTTGACCTGCTGTCATGCTGCTCAACCTATAAAGCGCACATATCCAACGGGCCTCCGAGAGGTGGACCTCGACTTTGGGTGTTGCCTTTGTGTGCAAGACTTGGAGAGATTATGATGCTGCATCAGGTGTTCCATTTTTCGAAATCATTTCCACCTTATATGTTGCCCAGGCTTATTAGCTATATAGCAAAAAAAGTTTCATTCGAATCCATCCAATATTTTCGGAGATAAACGTGATCATACATACAGACAGACATGAAATTAAAAAAAAAACTTTTCTATTATTCTTTTTAAGTGTCCCTCTATCCATTTTAGTCAAAAAACTAAATATACAGACAAAATATTTTTACTGTTTTATTATATGTATATAGATTATATGTATGGATTTGACATCTTCTGCCCAGGTTCTTCCGTTCTTGCGAGCAAGACTGCGAAGAAGTCTTCCGACCCTCTGCCGGACCTGGAGACCTACACCGCCACGCGCAGCAAGGTCAGGAGCTCCGTCAAGGTAAATCTTCGTGGTTCACTCTGCCTCCTGTGATAGCCGCGTAGATATAGCTATGTAGTTTGTTATCACATTCATAACGTCTATTGTGCAAATAAAATAAACCATTCTCATGTAATATAGTGTTAACCTTGAGGTCCTTGAAAGATAATTCCCTCTATACACAGCCTAGTTGAGATCAAAAATCTTTATCCACATGGTTATGATTTGCTCATATATTACCCATAAAGTATTCGAAAAGACTTGTAATGAAACCAGACCGCCGTGTGGTTCCCGGCAGAGTAGAGTAGGACCACTCCAAGTCATCCCGTGGATGTCGTAAAAGGCGACTAAGGAAACACAAGCTAATCAAAGCTTATTAACATCAAAGAGACCTCTCCAACCCGTCTGGCCAGCGTGGAGAGTATAGGCCAAATCCTCTGACTACTCAGGCTCATATGGCTCTGGTAATACAGAGACGTTCGTGCTCCTGCAGTGGAGACTAAAAAGACCTGATGATGATGATGATGAAACCAGACCTTACAGACGCAATTAAATATTGTTCAAGTAAGTAGCAAAACAGTAGCTGCCATCATGGAACACTACACATCACATGCTTGTATAGCATCGAAACAAAGTAGTGGGCCCTCGGTGTCCAGGCGTATTTACACCCAGAAGGCGGTTGTTTCAGACGCGGCGGGGGTACTCCCTGCACTGCTGGCTGCCCGACGACGAGCGCGCGCTACTCAGGTACGCACCACGTTTGTAGCTAGTCTTAGAGAACTACCATCGCTGAGGGAGCATAATCTACTATTTGGAGGAACGCGGAATGATTTTATTCATCGGGTTTCTGGCATTTTACAAGTAACCCTGTATAATAGGGTTAATTACAATACACCATAAACCTAGTCTAGATTTGTCCCAATATCATAAACAAGAACTTTTGTCTTACGACTTCATAATTTATTATTTTTCGTTTATACAAAAATTAATAGTAAAGATGACAGGGAAACAAAAACCACGAGTAGTACCTTCTGCAAGTAATCTAGTTAATTTCAAGAACGTTTTGTTATAATAATACCTTCGGTGCTGGCATATTGATAGTTAGTATTTTTTTGTAATTTGGAATCAGGTCTGGGGTTATTATTGGTAGTGACGTGGTGATTGTGGTTGTTCTCAGGACGAATAACGGGCTATCGGTGCTGGGCAGCGCCATCATCCCGGAGCTGAAGCCGCGCGTGCCCACCATGAGCGAGCGCGACCTCACGCGCGTCTACACGCCGCGCCACTACCTGCGCTGCTGACTCCGAACCCTGCCAACCTTGTTCTATTTGTTTGAGCACGAGATAATGTATGGACAGATTTTATAATATTGATTACAAATAAAATCCAGTTGGTAAAAACCGTTTTCATTGATTGAACCCTATCGTAAGCCAAAACAATCCGATAATCGGCGAGGATTTTCCTGGTGGTAGAGCCAACTTACACTAAGCTACAACAACTTTAGCTCTTAACTCATGCTGGCTCGAACCAGTTAGCAACCACCCTTTAATAGAATACCAGCGTTAGGTTCAATTGCTGCAGTGCCATTTCCAGTTCCACTTTATTTTTAATTTTAGACATTGTTTCATTTGAAACACCCAATCTTGACTTAGCCTCCTCAAATTTTTCTTTAAATAGGGTCCATTTGGCCTTTTTAGGGTTCCGTAGTAAACTAGGAACCCTTATAGTTTCGCCATGTCTGTCTGTCTGTCTGTCTGTCTGTCTGTCTGTCTGTCCGTCCGCGGTTTTACTCAGAGACTATAAGTACTAGAAAGCTGTAATTTGGTATGAGTGGGTATATTAATCATGGCAAAAAAGTCGTAGAAAAAAACCTTGAAAAAATATTTTTTTTTGGGTAGCTCCCATACAAGTAAAGTGGGGGAGTAATTTTTTTTTCTCTATTTACCCATCGTGTGGGGTATCGTCAAAAAGGTCTTTCAAAAATATTGTGAAGTTAAGAACACCATTTTTCGATTTAGGGATCCGTTTCCGAAATATTTGGTTTTAAAGTGCAAAATTTTGTTAGAGGTACGTGTCCCCCCCCTCTATCTGCTAAACGGTTATATATGGATACGTGAAAAAAATTACAGCAATAGTATATATACTGAAGTTGAAAGGAAAACTATCAGAGCTGGGTACTAAGTGCAAACTAAAAAGTTATAGGCAACCAACTTATAAAATGTACTGGAAAATGTAAAATTTCATACAATCTTCATTGTTAGATGTTTTTGGTCGTTAGACTGTGAGGTGTGAGTGTAAACAGTGTGAACTCAAAGTTGTCATTCGCAACTACGGAACCCTACACTGCGCGTGGCCCGACACGCACTTGGCCGGTTTTTTGTATTATAAATTCTGGTGGTCCGTTCAATATTTGTACCCTTTGATTTTTGGAGGTTGACGCCAAACTGTATGCCGTTGTGATCCGAGCTTGTAAGGCCTTCGTCTACCCGCCAGTCCACCACGTGATCCAACATGTTCGTCGAGCATGCCATGACGTCGACACGACTTCGGTACCTGACTCCCGACCGAATAGTATCGAAAGTCGGCACACTACCAGTATTGAGGATGTGAAGGCCCAACTCGTGCAGCGTACCGGCCACCTCAGTGCCCCTGTCCTCCGTAAATAAACTTCCCCACCACGCACTTTTAGGATTTGAATCACCACCAATGATAATCTTTCTGGGGGAAAGAACATGTACGATTCGGCGCAGTTGGTCCAGATACATGCCCAAGGGCTTTCTAGGTTCAAAGTAGAATGAGACCAGAGTGAGGCGTTGTGGGTGGTCAGCTCCGGGTATTGAACGACCGTTAGGTTCGGATCCAGTACAACTATCGCCGCCTTTACCGTCCCCTCATCGGCTCCAGTATATTGGTAGACTCTCACCCCACTATAGGTCCTCATACTATTCGCCCCTCCCACGTACGGCTCTTGGATCAACACTACGGCCACACTGCTCTTTGCCACTTCAATGAGCACCTCGGACGTTGCCAACCTCTTCTTTTTAAGATTGGCCTGTATAATTTTATATGCACCTGTGTCACCTTGGGAGCCCTTAACAGTACGCAACAGATGCCCTAGCTAGGGCATCCCATTTTCTTCGGATGACTTGGTTTGTTGGTTGGTTGGTGGCTTGGTTGTTTTTTTTTCTTCTCCTACCTCCGACTTAATCGGAGACTTTAATTTTCTAATAGTTATGTTCTGATTCATTCCAGTTCTTCTACAATTTTTCAGGTAAATGAAGGGGTTCCAGGGTTTTTTTTCCCATAATAAACACAAAATAAATCTTACAACTATTTTACACTTCATTTCAAATACACCTTCTTATTCCTGGCATTGGCCGCTTTAACAATTTTAATGCAAAATTGCAGAAATTCCTGCCTGTGTTTGCTCGTCATAATGTCTGTCAAATTGTCAAGTCGTATGTCACTGTCAATTTTGTGTCTCAAGTCAAGTCTAAGTCGGCTAAACACAGGACAGTCCACAATGAGGTGTGGGACAGTTTCCGGCTGGTCTGGATCGCATATGCACGAAGGGTTTGCCTTAAGCTTGAAGCGGTGTAAGTACGCTGCAAACCCTCCGTGCCCTGTGAACAGTTGCGTGATGTGGGTGTTGGGCGTGAATGTTCGGACCACCTTGTATGCAGCAACTACATCCGGGAAGAATAGCTTTGTCGTTCCCGCTGTATGTCCGGCTCTATAACGCTGCTCCCATCTTGTCAGTGTATCCGCTCGGAGCCTTTGTTTTGCGTAGAACACCGGACAAAGGTCGTAGTGAGGCTTTACCTTCAGGCTTAATTTTACAGCGGCGTCCTTCCACCTCCACCTTTGGAGCCCTTAGCAGTACGCAACAGATGCCCTAGCTAGGGCATCCCATTTTCTTCGGATGACACAGGTGTCATCAAAGGCATTGTGCATTGTGTTTTTTAGCTTAGCCCTTACGCAATTTTGGCACTTTGGCGCTGCGCCATTCTTCCAGTTCGTGCATTCAGACCTCATGTGAGGACCACCGCAGTGGCTGCACAAGTCCTCCGGTTCAGCGCACGCCCGTTTTCCGTGGCCGTAACCCAGGCAGCGCGTGCACTGGACCAGTGGAGATTGGTCCTCCACCCTAATACATTGGAGGTCTATATGCACTGAACCTCTGCTGGTGACACGTTGCCAGACAGTCGGTGACACACTAATCACAATGTGGCAAGTGCGCGGATTCCTTGCCTTGCTAGACGCAAGGACTTTATCTGGACCCTGCTTTCCTCCTCGTCGAGGCCTTGAAAAACGCCCCGGTTTTGGCTCCTAAAGGCCTTTATAATGTCCTCGTCCGAATGATGATCACGGTTTTTCATCTCCTCAACGTTGAGGTGCGTCCCTTCCCTCCCCAGTCTTTCCTTCAGCTTCTCCCTTTCTGCCTTTTTGTCTAGGCCTATGATAATTTTCCTGTACTTAGCTTTCCTGACTTTCCTAACGTCTATCCATCCTTCTTTGGCGTCCACTTCTTTTCTTATACATTCTAGGACGCTGTCGCCTGTCTCTTGATCGTCCTTTGAAGTGACGACCACAGAATGTAGAGGTTTCCTAACCTCCGTTCTCCCTGTTTCAGGTGCAGGTGTCGATGCTACTACATTTGCATAGGTGGTGAGCGCTGTTTTGTGCTTTTGTAGTTCTAGATATAACTCTTGCACCTGTTTCTTGTTTTCCTGGAGGAGATTTGTATGCTCCTGGATAGTGTATTTCATTTCGGCTAGTTCTTGGTTGCCGTCATTTCCTACTCTTTTCGAGTTTGGGCTACCCTTTCCCGGACATGGCTCGCCCGCCTCCAGCTCCATCACCAACGTCTGCAGCCTCCCCAGCATATCGGCTATCTCATCCTTGACTGACGTCTTCATGTGTTTTGAGGCCTTGAGGTAGGCATTGACCTTGTCTATAATGGCCTCTGCGCTCTTGCTTTCGAAGATTTCTGCAACTTGCTCAGGTTGAGACTCCAAAACTACGGGTTGACCGCTAGACTTAGGTTTTGGGTCCGGCTTCTTTACCTTCGCGGGCGAGACAGGAGGGGTCAATCTTGCCTCGATCTCCTCTATACTCTTTCTAACCATCGTGGTCGTATTTACATCTGCTACTGTTACGGTGTCGCTGTCCGTGATAGGAGATATTTGTAATAGTACTAAATAAGCTAAAAACTTTTCTATGTTCGGGTGATCTGGATCCTGTGGTTTCGGCTGTGTGCTGGTCCAAAGTTGAAAAACGCAGGTTTCCGGCAGATCTTCGACGGAAAAATCGCTGCTGTTTCCAAACCCAGAGAGGTAGAGTCTTTGTTGAAGTGTCGACCGAAGCGTCTTCCAAGTGATTTTAAGCTTTCGCGGTCACAATCACTATTATGTTTACTACGGGACTTACCGCGATTATTTTTGAGTTCTGTCTGATATTTCGACAACATTGCAGCTGCCATTTTCACAGACTAACTGAAGAGACTGGATGTTAAGCTGTCAAGGGAAACCGTATCGGTCTACCCTCTTTCTTTGTCTTTTATTACACAGGTTTTTACACACAACACTGACGGTGTCCATTCGGGAATTGTTCACTAATGCGCGCGTACACTTTTTACACAATTCAATCACAGGGTTCCATGTACCCGAAAGCTTGAAACCGTCTTCCCGATTGAAATTGGGATGCTTCTTAATTTCAATCGCTTCTCTAACTAGCCGGGGTATAAAGTGGCGTTCAGTTGCAAGTACGTTGCAAGGCTTGTGTAGCTCAATCCAGTGATTGGTCTCTGCTTGTGTTAGATGCTCCGCTATGGCAGACTTCACAATATCCCTGTTTTTAACTGCGGTTATGTGCTCTTTGACCCGTTGAGCTATAGCCCTCTTAGTTTGTCCAATATACGAGCGACCACAACTACAGCCAATTTTATAGACACCAGATTTTTCCAAAGGCGTGCTATCCTTCGGTGACCGCATATAACTTGCCATTTTCTTGGACATCAAATATCAGACAGAACTCAAAAATAATCGCGGTAAGTCCCGTAGTAAACATAATAGTCTTCCAAGTGTCCTTTCAATGACAGTATTACCATCAAAAAACACTATCAGGTAGAGCCGCAAACCAGGAAAAACCGCTGATTGGTGGAGAAAGTTTTTAGGTGCTAGTGTCCAGGTTTCTCACCGAAAAAGTCCTAAAACGCGTGTGGGTGTGGAGGATGCAATAACACACAGAATCACAGGTCAGAAATACAGCGTAACAGATCTTAATCTGAAGAAAAACAATTTTGAAAGTTTTAAGTTTTTAAAATCGAAATATCTGGATGCACTGTTCTGTCACAACCGGCCGAATTTTACAGCACTAAATGGCAGAAGATGCACTGTTACTTGACCTTTATTTTGGTACCAAAACCGTGGTGATACACCTTAATTTGATATTTTGGCAGATTTGATGCCGCACACAGTCACAAAAGATGAACGGTTTTTTCACTTTTAAAAATAGTCTGCAAAAATATTGAGTTATTCCAGTAAAAAGCACTATTAGCGCATACAGGCGCGCACTTTTAGAGGTATTGCACTTGTAGATACTTGTTGGTAGATACTACTTGGTTGGTTGGTTGGTTGGTTGGTTGGTTGGTTGGTTGGTTGGTTGGTTGGTTGGTTGGTTGGTTGGTTGGTTGGTTGGTTGGTTGGTTGGTTGGTTGGTTGGTTGGTTGGTTGGTTGGTTGGTTGGTTGGTTGGTTGGTTGGTTGGTTGGTTGGTTGGTTGGTTGGTTGGTTGGTTGGTTGGTTGGTTGGTTGGTTGGTTGGTTGGTTGGTTGGTTGGTTGGTTGGTTGGTTGGTTGGTTGGTTGGTTGGTTGGTTGGTTGGTTGGTTGGTTGGTTGGTTGGTTGGTTGGTTGGTTGGTTGGTTGGTTGGTTGGTTGGTTGGTTGGTTGGTTGGTTGGTTGGTTGGTTGGTTGGTTGGTTGGTTGGTTGGTTGGTTGGTTGGTTGGTTGGTTGGTTGGTTGGTTGGTTGGTTGGTTGGTTGGTTGGTTGGTTGGTTGGTTGGTTGGTTGGTTGGTTGGTTGGTTGGTTGGTTGGTTGGTTGGTTGGTTGGTTGGTTGGTTGGTTGGTTGGTTGGTTGGTTGGTTGGTTGGTTGGTTGGTTGGTTGGTTGGTTGGTTGGTTGGTTGGTTGGTTGGTTGGTTGGTTGGTTGGTTGGTTGGTTGGTTGGTTGGTTGGTTGGTTGGTTGGTTGGTTGGTTGGTTGGTTGGTTGGTTGGTTGGTTGGTTGGTTGGTTGGTTGGTTGGTTGGTTGGTTGGTTGGTTGGTTGGTTGGTTGGTTGGTTGGTTGGTTGGTTGGTTGGTTGGTTGGTTGGTTGGTTGGTTGGTTGGTTGGTTGGTTGGTTGGTTGGTTGGTTGGTTGGTTGGTTGGTTGGTTGGTTGGTTGGTTGGTTGGTTGGTTGGTTGGTTGGTTGGTTGGTTGGTTGGTTGGTTGGTTGGTTGGTTGGTTGGTTGGTTGGTTGGTTGGTTGGTTGGTTGGTTGGTTGGTTGGTTGGTTGGTTGGTTGGTTGGTTGGTTGGTTGGTTGGTTGGTTGGTTGGTTGGTTGGTTGGTTGGTTGGTTGGTTGGTTGGTTGGTTGGTTGGTTGGTTGGTTGGTTGGTTGGTTGGTTGGTTGGTTGGTTGGTTGGTTGGTTGGTTGGTTGGTTGGTTGGTTGGTTGGTTGGTTGGTTGGTTGGTTGGTTGGTTGGTTGGTTGGTTGGTTGGTTGGTTGGTTGGTTGGTTGGTTGGTTGGTTGGTTGGTTGGTTGGTTGGTTGGTTGGTTGGTTGGTTGGTTGGTTGGTTGGTTGGTTGGTTGGTTGGTTGGTTGGTTGGTTGGTTGGTTGGTTGGTTGGTTGGTTGGTTGGTTGGTTGGTTGGTTGGTTGGTTGGTTGGTTGGTTGGTTGGTTGGTTGGTTGGTTGGTTGGTTGGTTGGTTGGTTGGTTGGTTGGTTGGTTTTTTTTTTTTTTTTTTTTTTTTTTTTTTTTTTTTTTTTTTATTCTGCACCCTCCAACATGAATCGGAGACTGTTTTTACCAATTACTGAGTGTTTTCTGTCTATAAAGAAAGGGAATTTACAATAATATCACAAAAAAAATTTTCTTTTACCTAGACGTCTTTTTTCACCTCGTCAATATCATTTCATATAATGGATTTTTTAACTACAAATCACGTCTCAGCCCACTGCGGGGCGGACGGTACACTGTTTCATGGGCCAAGGCACACATTTAGCGGCGGGAATGGACAAATTTTTCGAAAAATATTTTATGCCGTGTTGTCATAAAATTTTTGAACTCGGGAGGACTGATACATACTATTACACACACATTACACGTATATCACACATACATACATACACGATCCAGGTTCGCGGCCCGGCTGCAGCGCGTCGCTCCACACATATCATCACAAGTACATACAATGCTTACTTTGCTAGTCAAAGCAGTCTTGATGCCCGATGTAGGGCGGAGCGACGCCCCGACCCGGCCGCGCGAAAGCGGACGCCAAGTAGATTGCCAGGTCAGGAATACGCAGTTCCTGACCTCGCAATCTCGTCCCACCTCCTCCTGACAACACATTCACTGCTGAAGGCATTGTGCTCGGTCTGCGAGCACGATGCCCTCACGCAGTTACAACATGAGGGCGCGGACCCCGCCTTCCAACCTGCGCACTCCGTCTTCCTGTGTGGGCCTCCGCAGTGGCAGCACACATCATCCCCCTCCGTGCAGTACCGTCCGCTGTGGCCGTAGCCCAAGCAGCGCGAGCACTGCACCAAGGGGGACTGGTCGGCGACCACTACATGCTGGAGGTCCACACGGAGAGTTCCAGCGTCAATCGCCCTCCCCCAGACAGCCGGAGCCACGCTGAGAACAACGTGATTGGTCTGCGGGTTCCGCGTCCTCTTACGAAACTTAATACATACTCGAGCGTCCTCGTTGTCGAGGCCATGAAAAACCTCGGGATTCTGGTTCCTCAAAGCCTTAAGGATGTCCTCATCACTATTTTGTGTGCGGACACCCCTAAGGATAAGGAGCGGATCCCGATTTCTCACCTCCTCGACAACGAGACGCTTACCACTCCCCTTCAGCCGTTCCCGGACCCTTTCACGCTCCGCCTCCGACTCCAGGCTAAGCACCACCTTCTGGTCTTTGGCCTTGCGCACACGCTCAACACGGACCCCCCCCTCCTTAGCGTCGACCGCCTCCCGGATCTTGTCGAGGACCTGCTCCCCCGTGTCGTTCACGTCTTCTGACGTGACGACAAGCGAGAGCAGGGTACCTCGCCCGGTCGGTCTTACCTTGGCTGGGCGAGCCACGGCGTCGGCGTACGACACAGGGCCACCCCCGTTAATGCTCGAAGGGGCCGAGCAGACACCGGAAAGCATCTGCCGAATCTCCCCGAGCATTTCCGTGTTTTGCTTCAGCTGCCCCGCCTGCTCCTCCACCTTAGTGGTGAGAGCAAGCACGGCAGCCGAGTCCCCATCCGTGTGGCCTGCCCGAGCCGGAGTCGGAACCGGAACCCCGCCCCCCTCCTCGGCAGCCACGTCGCCAGCTTCCACCAACCTGAACAAGGCCTCGATCGCCCCGATGACTCCAAACTTGATTTCAGTCTTCAAGTTTCTGGAGTCATCCAGGAGCTTTCTGGCCCTGGACAGATGGATTTCCGCCTCTGCGGTGCGGCTGCCGTAAGCTGGGGCCGGCGTTGGGTCCGGGCTAAGCTGACCCTTGTCCAATACTTCCTGCTCCGTGAGCGGGGAGAAATATAACGCTCTCTTCGCCCACGTGGCAGGCCTATCCCGTTCCTGTCGTATTTTTCTGATTTTTCTTTTCCGGGAGGAAAGGTCGTGATCTCCTTCCTCATAAACGCCCTCAAGCCAATTACCCACCGCACAAATTGGCGGACTACTCCGAGCCATGTCGGGGGGTTGCGTCATTTTTTAAAAAAGTCAAATTATAATTACCTTAAAAACAAAATAAAACTAATATCTCTTGGCTCTGTATAGGGGAGTAAAGGTCGTGTTCAATAAAATTAAAATTAAAAATCTTCAACGATTAACACGATGAGTCGAGATTTAAAAAGAAAAATATTTACACGTGGTCATTAAATAAAATAATTAGATACAATTAAAGTAGTACCTGTAGTCTTTTTCTAAAATCGCGTTGCGTTCCGTGTATGCCACGTGCTATTTAAAACCCACGTGGCAATTTCCGGGCCGTGCCCCGGACACCGAATCAGGAACCTCCACTAAGAATTCTCTGGTTCACAGGCCCGGGTCGGTCCGGAAATCACTACGGGTACCCGGATAAAAGAAGCGTGCAAGCGTTCGGCGCTACCGAGAGATCCGGGAGCCTCGTCCTTTTCTAAGGAAATAAAGCGCCGAACCACTTACTACACTCACTTAGCACTGGCTTTAATACAATGTTTCCACCGCGCCGAGCCCGCATCAACACACTAACACTATAATATCACTTATTAAAAACACTTCTTTGGAATAAACACACAATATGTTAGTAAAATGAATAAAAACTGCGGAGCGCACTGTGGACGCGTGTGCTCGGCACGGCGGACGGAACGCAACTTGGTTGGTTGGTTGGTTGGTTGGTTGGTTGGTTGGTTGGTTGGGTTAGGTTAGGTTAGGTTTTTTTTTTTTTTTTTTTTTTTTTTTTTTTTTTTTTTTTTTTTTTTTCTGCACCCTCCAACATTGATCGGAGACTGTTTTCGCAAATTTTTAAATGTTTTCTAATTATAAAAGGGGTAAATAAAAGGGGACTTACAATTAAATGACAAAAAAAAAAAAATTCTTTTTACCTTGATGACTCTTTTCACTTCGTCAATATCGTTTCATATAATGAAATTTACAGCTACAAATCACGTCTTTGCCCACTGCGGGGCGGACGGTACACCGCCTTATGGGCCAAAGCACATGTCCAGCAGTGGGGAATGACAAATTTGCGAAAAAAAAATTTTTAGGTTAGGTTAGGTTTTTTTTTTTTTTTTTTTTTTTTTTTTTTTTTTTTTTTTTTTTTTTTTTTTTCTCTACCTCCAACATAGATCGGAGACTATATTTGCTTCTACTCTTTCATACAATTTCTCGCATTTATGCCTCTCGTACTATCATTCCGCATACTTTCCTTGCATTCATCATCTTGTATACTTTTACGGGTGGGATGCCCGTCTATCTTCAATCTATTTCTATCTCTTGTCTATTTCTTTATTATTTCAAGGGAGTGCGACTCAGGGTGTTTTCTTTATTTACATGATATTTAATTTAATTTTAATTCAATTTTTACAATTTTAACATTTGTCACAATATTTATTTATACATTTTCAATATTATTTAATTTTTGTACAATACTTTTCTAGATAAATGCCTGTTTCCTTATAGACTACTACATGTATATATACTTACATTAATTAATATTAACACTATCTATATACACATATAATGCCCTTAATGTAGTGCGTTATCTCTACATATACTCGATTATATGTTCAAGTAAGCACCAAGTTACATTTATTTATCTTCCAAGGATATACATTATAATAATTGTTTGATATTAATATACTTATTGATGATAATATTTACTTATTGATATTTTTGTTTTACAATAATATTTTTATAATTTAACATTTGTCACTAGTTTTGGCTTATTAACCTACAAGTTATGCCTGAGGTTCTAGTGAGGTATTTTCTCCATTTCTTTCGCTTTTATTAATACTAAATATGAAGTAATATTTTTCAATAATATTCATATTTTTGTTGCGTGCTTTGGTGGAGGGCGTACACTCACTTCTGTACCCAATGTGTGGCCGGGCCTTGTAACCATGCTTATTTTATTTACTTTTCCCATAACAATTTAGCTTTTTACAAAGTAAATTGTATGTGCTTGTATTTTGTGGGTTCCGCAGCCCCGCCACACATCCGGTATCATAGCGTTTGCAAGGTCAGCAATACGCAGTTGCTGACCTTGCAATCGCATCCCATTTTCGTCTAACCTCACATACGCCACTAAAGGCGTGGTGGCCTATCTGCTCCCTTCCTGCTTTTGTGCAGTTTTTGCACACCGGTTTGTCACCCGCCTTGTGGGCAGCACATTCCGACCTCAAATGTGGCCCCCCGCAGTGGCCGCATGAGTCCTCCGCCTCGCTGCAGTAACGCTTGCTATGGCCATAGGCCAAGCAACGCGTGCACTGAACGAGGGGGGACTGATCGGCCACCCTGACCTGCTGGAGGTCCACTCTGAGGGATCCAGCTTCCACTGCCCTTCTCCATAGAGCCGGAGATGTGCTGACCACAATGTGACATACCTGTGGGTTCCGCGCCCTCCTCTTATATTTTATTTGCAGGCGGCCATCCTCCCCGTCGAGGCCGTGAAGAATTTCAGGGTTTTGCCTCCTCACCGCTCCAATGACGTCCTCATCAGTGTACCTGATGCTGACGCCCCAGAGGATGAGGAGCGGGTCCCTATTCTTCACTTCCTCGACGGCGAGGCCGCCGCATGCCCCCTCTAATTTACGCCGCAATTTCTCCCTCTCAGCCTCCGTAGCGCAGCTCATAATGACCTTCTGGTCCCTTGCCTTACGCACACGCTCTATGCGGATCGACCCATCCCTGGCATCCACAGCCTCGCGTATCTTGTCGAGCACCTGCTCTCCCGTGTCGCACGCATCCTTGGATGTGACGACCAGGGACAGCAGGGCTCTCCGCTCAGCTGCTTTTGCTTTAGGAGGGCGGGCCGCTACGTCCGCGTAAGACAAGGCACCAGACTGCTGCGCCACTAGCTCCCTTATCTCCTCCAGCTTCCTCGCGTTTTCGGCGATCAGCAGAGCCTGCTCATCCATCTTTTTGGATAGAGCAAGCTCTGTCGATCGCCCGTCCCGGACGGGGGCCAATCTAGCGGGGGAGGTTTGGGTACGGGCGCACGGATTGTACCCGGGGGTAATGTTGCGGCTTTCGACAAATTCGCCCAGGTCAACTATTTTGTCGGACAGTAATTTAGTTTTTTCTTTTATGGAATCTTTTATTGTGGTTTTGAGATTTCTCGCCGTCTCGAGCTCATCGTCAATTTCTCTTAGTAAGATTTGGCATTCTTCGCCAATTTCAGATCTCATATCGTCCGTCAGTCTGTCTTTCCTGTCAATGGGGCGTACGAAGGGCGTGGCAATGGTCTCTCCGCCAAATTTAGTGTTGTATTGTGACGAGGGGGACACCCTGAGTATCTCATCACCTTCATCTGAGTAGCTAAGGCGCCGAGCAAAAGTCACCGACTTTGGGGTCTTGCCTACGGGCTTCGGCGCGCCTATCGGGGTCCTTTCGATTGGCATGTTGGAGTGCGTCAAGTATAAAATTAAAATATAATAAATTAAAATTAAAATAATTCCAAATTAAAACAGTTAAAAATTCAGTTCCAATAAAATAATACAGCTTACAATTTTAAAAATAAAGACAAAACTTAAAACTACAATTTTTGCCCTGTATAGGGGGGCAAAAGTCACTTAAAGTAATATAAAGGTTTGTAAAAGTTATATAAACAGTCAACAAGTTGTTCTATGTATGTACAATAATTATAAATAATCAATTTAAAATAAAACTAAAATAAAACTACAATTCTTCCAGGTACGTCAACACTATAACCTAATTTACTTAAAAACTATCTAGGTAAAAAGGCCCTCCCTAAGGTAAATAGGGGGCTAAGGTCCTTATCTACGTTAGTACTACGAAAATTAATTAATTTTTATCAATAAATAATTTTTTAAGAATTTTTCTATAAGATGGTGATTTTTTGTACTTATAACTTGAATATCTACATAGGTTTCAATTTGGGGGGTTCTAAAATTAATAAAAGGGGGGTCAGGGATTCCCTTCTATGCAATACACAAGTTTTCCAATTTAAATTTTGATTTCAAAATTTTGCATATATGTAGTACCTCAACTTAGCCACTACTTAGCCACTAGATGTCGGGATTTTGTTTACTTCTAATTTGGGGATTTCTAATGGATTTCGATGTAATTTTTCACTATAATATTCAAGTACAGGCCTAATAACACTACCTAAATTAATTACCCTAATGTTTCCCGTACGGGAAAGGGGTCAAAAATGTACCTCAAATTCCCAGTAGTTTGCCGAATTTGATGTGCTTATATCTCAGCGGTTTACGGTCGAAAAATTTTGAAAATAACACAGAACCTATTTTTAAGGCCTAGATTTTGAATGTTGGGGGTAAGTTAGCCAAAAAATCCCCGAATTTAGAAAATTTTTTTCGAATATAATTACGTAAACCGGGCCGGTAATTTAGATGAAGTTTTGGAAGAAACGCTATAATTCTAAAAGTATTGATCCTAAAATTATCAAATTCGGCACACGTACTGGGGATTAGATGTACCTGGAAGTTATCTATAGCTTGTCTTCGTATGTCCTGGATTTTCGTGCGTGGGAGGGTCCGAAGTCACACGAAGTCGGTGTTTTGGGACGTTTTTAGCCGCTACTCCCTAACGGCTTCTCCCAGAAACTTGATCTTGGTATGTCCTGATGCGTCTTCCTGGGGCGCTTCAGCTGGTATAACCACCACTAGCGCGCGCGCCCGGGTTTGTCTGCAAATGGGCAAAAATCGGTGATTGGCCGAGACCGATTTTCGGCCCTGGTGCCTCGATGCGCAGCCAACAAATCCCGGAAGGTATGTCCAGGTGAACAGGAGATCAGAATACGCCGAACTGCAGTTAAAAATCCTGGGGTCGTCGATCTTGATCGCGAGATATTTAAGTTTAAAGTTCAATTTTTAAAATTTTTAAGTTTGTCACAGGTACTAGTGCTCCAAATTTGGGTTTTTATTTAAGATTTTTATATGTCTAGATGCGCTAGGGTCTGGAGCACATTTTGAGGTCAAGTTTGTGTCTGTACGGTGCCAGGTGATTTTTGTATGATTTTTTCCGCGCGTAGGGTCCTTTAAGTTTGTCACTTTTTTGAGTTTTAAAAATACTCAGAAAAAATCTGGGTATTTGTCACGACACTATCACTTAAGAGCTTTTAAGCGCGCACTTTTTGATGTATCTTGTAAGGTTGTATGAGCCTCCGTTCCAAAGATACGAATTTTTTGCTGTAAAATTACTGCGAAACTTGGAATTTTTGAGCGCGGAGCGTTGCGGACGGTTAGGTTAGGTTAGGTTAGGTTAGGTTAGGTTAGGTTAGGTTAGGTTAGGTTAGGTTAGGTTAGGTTAGGTTAGGTTAGGTTAGGTTAGGTTAGGTTAGGTTAGGTTAGGTTAGGTTAGGTTAGGTTTTTTTTTTTTTTTTTTTTTTTTTTTTTATTTTAATACTACACCCTCTGACATGATGATCAGAGCCTATGTTTTCTGTTTCTCGTTCATACTAGTTCTCGCTTGCATGCCTCTCGTACTATCATTCATCATACTGGCCAAGTTCATACTTCGTCTTTTGCTCTGTTCGGGTGGGATTCCCGTCTATCTACTTGTTTTATATCTATTTGACAGCTCTTTATTGTTTCTTAGCTAATTAGGATGGGAGGGGGATAATAATTTTGTACAAAGTTTCTTTTCATATTGCTTACTTTTGCTTTCATCGTTTACATTTTGTTATTATTTTTTGTATTTTCTAATGCCATTATTACATTGTATATATTTTACTACATTCTAATTTCAATTTACTATTTCTATTATTTTAACTTAGATTTCTATTAAATTTATACTTTTAAAACATATAATGCCTCCATTACAATTGTAATACCACTATGGGGATGTTCTCCTTTGACTTATACTTTTTAGTTATTTACAATTTAATATGTAAACATTAGAATAATGTTGTCATATTAACACTTTATGTTTAAAAGGGAACACCCCCATTTTCCGTCTCAATACTTTCTTTCCACTAGTTACACAAGTTTGCGACCCAGCTGCGGTGTCTACTCTAAATACCCTGGTTGCATTACAATTTTAACTTTTATAAGTAAAGTTGTATGGTCTAGGTTGACGCGGTCACCCACAGCTCGGACCCAAAATGTGCTACACGCTGATTGCGAGGTCAGCAATACGCAGTTGATGACCTCGCAATCGCGTCCCACTTTTTCCTGATCGTACACTGGTCACTAAAGGCATTGTGGCCCATCCTCTCAATGCCCGCTTTTTTACAATTGCGGCAAGATGCTTCCGTGCCCGCCTTGTAGTCAGCACATCCCGACTTCAGGTGTGGACCTCCGCAGTGGCTGCATGAGTCCTCCGCCTCGCTGCAGTACCGCCTGCTATGGCCGTAGGCCAGGCATCGCGAGCACTGCACGAGGGGGGACTGATCGGCAACTCTAACGTGCTGGAGGTCCACACGGAGGGTACCGGCATCCACTGCCCTCCTCCATACTGCCGGAGATGTGCTGACCACAATATGACAAACCTGCGGGTTCCGCGCCTTCTTTTTATACTTAATCTGAAGGCGGGTATCCTCCTCGTCGAGGCCGTGAAAAACCTCAGGGTTTTGTCTCCTCACCGCTCCGATGACATCCTCATCAGTGTGTCTGATGTTGACGCCCCAGAGGATGAGGAGTGGATCCCTGTTCTTCACGTCCTCGACGGCGAGGTTCTTGCCGGCTGCCTCGATCCGATGCCGCAATTTTGACCTCTCGGCCTCCGTCGCACAGCTCATTATGACCTTCTGGTCCTTTGCCTTACGCACTCGCTCCACGCGTATCCATCCCTCCTTGGCACCCACCGCTTCGCGCACCTTTTCGAGCACCTGCTCCCCCGTGTCACACACATCCTTGGATGTGACGACAAGGGAGAGCAGGGCTCCACGCTCTGTCGGTTTTGCCAAGGCCGGGCGGGCCACCGCTTGTGCGTAAGTCAAGGGACCAGACTGCTGCGCGATCACCATCTCCCTTAATTCCCCCAGCACGCGAGTATTTTCGCTGATCAGCCGGGCCTGCTCCTCCATTTGTTTGGAGAGAACAGGCTCGGCCGACCACCCGTTTTCGGGGGCAGGCTTGTTGAAAGCCCCATCGCCGGAGGCGGGTGTGACGGGCGGGAGGTTCCCGCCCGCCGCCCCCGTCCCCAGGGCCTTCACCATCCCGTGCAGGCGTTCCACTGCCTCAGTGACTCCAGTTTTAATCTCTGTTTTGAGATTTCTGGAGTCACTGAGCAGTTTCATCGCCGTGGATAGGATGGCGTCAGCTTCGGCGATAAGACCCTCACAGCTTCCTATCTGGAGTGGGCTCGTTTGGATCTGCGGGGATGTCTGGGTGCGGACACAGGGATGATACCCTGGGGTTATGTTTTGGGGCTCGACGTATTCGGCCAGATCAATATACTTATTATCGAGTAATTCAAGTTTTTCCATTATTGACTCCTTTATTGTAGTCTTTAAATTTCTGGCCGATTCGAGATCCTCCTCAATTTGCCGCTTGTACTCCCTGCAAGCTGCGACTAGTGTGTCCCTTTCATCGTCGGTAATCCGCTGTCTTCTATATTTAGGTGGCACAAAGGGTGTGAGAGCAGGATCCTGGTTATGTTTATAATCCCATTCTCTCTCGATACTATTGGAAAAGTCTAGGGAGCGCGGAGCGAATGACACCGACTTTGGTGTCTTGTCGTTGGGCGCTGTCTCAGCGGGCTGCGGGGAATGGACAAGCGGCATTATCTAGCTTTAATTATAATAATAATTAAAGTTATATTTCCTAATTCAATAGCTATCGCAGAGGGTTGCGTCAATAATTAAAATTAAAATTGTAAACCTAGTTAAATTTAAAGCGTAATTATAAAGATTAATGCTAAAATGTGTAGATATAAAATTTTCCTAGGCCCTGTAAAGGGGAGCCAAGGAAGTAGTCAAAATTAAGGGTTAAAAACAGTCAGGTTCTACACAAAACATATAAAAGTAAAATAAATTAAAATAATGGTTATCTTGAAGGTTTGTATAAGTTTTAGAAGTTTAAATAAGCTAAGGTAAATTATTCTAGGGGGTGTGCCTTCCGGGGTCCTATACCTTCTACCTTGGTATAATTATAGGTAGGGAGGCACCTGTGTCTTAATAACTAGTCAATTTTTAAAACAATAATAAATAAAATAAAATGTTCAGATTCCTCATTTGGTGTCACTATAACTTAAATATAAACAATTTTAACCTACTTTTGGGGGTCCTTCTAATAATAAACAGGGGTTAAGAGGTCCCTTTTATTCAAATGACACCAATTTGGAATGATCAAAATGTGATTTGGTATTTTACAAGTATATAGTACCGGCTATACACCAACTACTGGCGCTCTCTTTACAAGCCCAGTCTAGGGGGCTCTGGGCCTTATTAAAAGTAATTAAAGACTGATGATTAATTTTACATAATATATGTTATCAATTTTAGTCACAGAGAGTAAATATTTTCCAATTGTAGATGGGGAAAATAGTCAACAACGTTGCAATATGTACCAGACTTGAATAATTATTTTGTCAAAACATACAAAGTGAAAATTTAGAAAAACTAATGGAGTACAAATTTTCAAATCTGGTATAACAGTAGTGTATTAGGTCTACAAGAAAGTTATCTATAAGAAGTTGCGCTGTTATTAGTGATTTTAGATATTTTTGGGCCCGAAAATGCAAGTCTATAATTTCGTCACTTGTAACTTAGATATACCAGAATATATAATGATGAGGGATTCCTGTAGGTAATAAAAAGGGAACAGGGAGTCCCTCCTATGGTATACAACTGTTTTTGGAACTTAAAATAATATTTAAGAATTTTACAGGTACGTAGTGTGCACCCCTCACCGATAGATGGCGGGATTTTGTTTATATCTAGTTTAGGGGGTTTTAGCTAAATTTTTTCTAATTTATAACAATAATATTACAAAATAACACTTATAAAACTAAGGGATAGTATAAGTTATTTGCTACCCTTACAGGAAGAGGGGCTAAATAGGTATCTTATTCACAGATTTTTACCAATTTTGAGATGTTAATTACTCGCGAACTACTGAAGCTAAAATTTTGAATTTTGCACTGAATCTATTTTTATAGCCCTGATTTTGAAAATCAAGGGTTGTTTACCCAAAAAATTCCGTAATCAAAAAGTAATTTTGGGAATTGATATTACGAAAACGGCAAGAAATTTATTGTAGTGTTTTGGTAGAAATTCAATTACTCGAAAAGTACAAAAGGTAGAAATCTCAAAATTGGTACAAACACAAGTGAATAGATGTACAACAAACTTATCTATATAAATCGGTTCCAGTTCCTTAAATTTCGGGTGCGGGCGGGTCCAAAGTTGCTTGATGGTACTTTTTTTCCGGAAAAATGGTCGATTTCCCAAACGCTTCCCCCTACGATCCTGGTCTTGGGGTCTCCAGATTCCTCTTCTTGAGGCGCGTTTAGTGACTATATTGTCACTAGCGCGCGCACCAGGGTTCCGCCGCAAATCAGTGAAAACCGCTGATTGGTCGAAACGGTTTTTCGGCTCTGGTGCCTCGATTCGTTATCAGAAAATTTTTTGGCTGGAGTCACAATGAAGAGAAGCCTTTTTCACACCGGATCACAGTTCAAAAAGTTTGGGTCATCGATCGCTTTCTCGAGTTATTTGATTTTGAAGTTTGAAATTTTTGAAAGTACAGATTATTTTGTTTGCCACTGTTTGAATTTTGAGTTTATATCAATAATTTTTATGTCCGTAGATGCGCTGAAGTCTGGAGCATAGTAATATGTAATTTAAGTGGCTATAAAAAACCAGGTGATTTTTTCACGATTTGTTTATCGCGCCAAGTCCCGAGTGATGGTCGGTTTTTTCGATTTTAAAAATACTTAGCAAAAATCTAGGTATTTGTCACTTCACTCTATTTATAACACTTTTTTACGCGCACTTTTATAGGTAATAAGTAAGGCTGTAACTGCCTCCGTTCCGAAGATATGAATTTTTTAGCGGAAATTTTGAATTTTTTGAGCGCGGAGCGTAGCAGACAGTGTACACTCGGGTCGCTTGGCACAGCGCAACTGGTTAGGTTAGGTTAGGTTAGGTTAGGTTAGGTTAGGTTAGGTTAGGTTAGGTTAGGTTAGGTTAGGTTAGGTTAGGTTAGGTTAGGTTAGGTTAGGTTAGGTTAGGTTAGGTTAGGTTAGGTTAGGTTAGGTTAGGTTAGGTTAGGTTAGGTTAGGTTAGGTTAGGTTAGGTTAGGTTAGGTTAGGTTAGGTTAGGTTAGGTTAGGTTAGGTTAGGTTAGGTTAGGTTAGGTTAGGTTAGGTTAGGTTAGGTTAGGTTAGGTTAGGTTAGGTTAGGTTAGGTTAGGTTAGGTTAGGTTAGGTTAGGTTAGGTTAGGTTAGGTTAGGTTAGGTTAGGTTAGGTTAGGTTAGGTTAGGTTAGGTTAGGTTAGGTTAGGTTAGGTTAGGTTAGGTTAGGTTAGGTTAGGTTAGGTTAGGTTAGGTTAGGTTAGGTTAGGTTAGGTTAGGTTAGGTTAGGTTAGGTTAGGTTAGGTTAGGTTAGGTTAGGTTAGGTTAGGTTAGGTTAGGTTAGGTTAGGTTAGGTTAGGTTAGGTTAGGTTAGGTTAGGTTAGGTTAGGTTAGGTTAGGTTAGGTTAGGTTAGGTTAGGTTAGGTTAGGTTAGGTTAGGTTAGGTTAGGTTAGGTTAGGTTAGGTTAGGTTAGGTTAGGTTAGGTTAGGTTAGGTTAGGTTAGGTTAGGTTAGGTTAGGTTAGGTTAGGTTAGGTTAGGTTAGGTTAGGTTAGGTTAGGTTAGGTTAGGTTAGGTTAGGTTAGGTTAGGTTAGGTTAGGTTAGGTTAGGTTAGGTTAGGTTAGGTTAGGTTAGGTTAGGTTAGGTTAGGTTAGGTTAGGTTAGGTTAGGTTAGGTTAGGTTAGGTTAGGTTAGGTTAGGTTAGGTTAGGTTAGGTTAGGTTAGGTTAGGTTAGGTTAGGTTAGGTTAGGTTAGGTTAGGTTAGGTTAGGTTAGGTTAGGTTAGGTTAGGTTAGGTTAGGTTAGGTTAGGTTAGGTTAGGTTAGGTTAGGTTAGGTTAGGTTAGGTTAGGTTAGGTTAGGTTAGGTTAGGTTAGGTTAGGTTAGGTTAGGTTAGGTTAGGTTAGGTTAGGTTAGGTTAGGTTAGGTTAGGTTTTTTTTTTTTTTTTTTTTTTTTTTTTTTTTTTTTTTTTTTTTTTTTTTACGACTACCTCCAACATGATCGGAGCCTGTGTTTACTATACTCATTCATACTAGTTCTCGCTTTTTTGCCTCTCGCACGTCCATTCATCATACTATCTCGTTCATACTTCAGCTTTCTTTCTTACGGTTGGGATTACCGTCTTACTGCTCTATATGCTACTGGTTTTGAACTCAGGGGAATAAAATATCACGCTGCTTTCTTTATTTTCATCATCATTTGTTGTCTTTTTGTCTTATTTTCCTTTTACATTACTTTTACAGTCTTATTCATAGTATAATATTCATTATTTCCAATTTGTTATTACATTATTATATTTATTTACATTTTACTATATTACTATTTACCTGTTACTTAACAAAGCAAATTGCGATATCACTATATTCTATACTTAGGGTATGTATTTGTATATTACAATGGGTTGATTGCCTACTCTTCTCCATTTGTTTACCTTAAGCTAATGTTTTATTACAATTTCGCACGATCTTAAATGTATATAACAAGGGTTTGATTCCCTGTCATGATCTTTACATCATATTTTCAATATGATCGTAAATTTTTCAATTTAACAAGTTTTTTGTTCCGTCTGTGATGCCCACACTAGTCCATTGCTGCTTCCTTCCCTTCCCTTGCCAACGATATATACAAAATTTATTTTGTTCGCGAATGCGGTACATTCGTGTATCGCTTAGTGAATGAGAGGGATTCGGCATGGTAGAATGGACCCAATGTGGGTCCCACAGTCGGTTACAATCTTTAAGATCATGGGAGGGGATAATGGCCATTTGCTTGCCCTTAGCAATATGCCACGGCCGACCTGGCTATCGCATCCCATTTTTGCCTAATTTGGCACTCAGTGCTAAATGCATTATGGCATGCGTCAGCCACGCCGGCCTTTTTACAATTACTGCATGAGGCTGGAGCCCTGGCCAGCCATTCCGCGCATTGAGCTTTCAGGTGCTGTCCCCCGCAATGGCTGCATAAGTCTTCCTCCTGCTTGCAGTACCGCCTGCTGTGGCCGTACTCCAAGCAGCGGGAGCATTGCACCAATGGCGATTGGTCCAGCACCCTAATGGTCTGCATGTCTATTTGGACCGTTCCTCTCTCAAGAGTCCTAGCCCAAATAGACGGCGACACGCTCAGCACGACGTGGCTGGTCAGGGGGTTTCTAGCCTTCTTCCTGTAGCGAATGGCTTCTTCCTGTAGCGAATGGCTACCCTGTTTTCTTCAGCGTCGAGGCCGCGAAAAACGTCCCGGTTCTGGTTCCTATAGGCCTTAATTATGTCCTCATCCTTATTAGAATTGAGGACGCCTATACAAATCAGAAGCGGGTCCCGGTTTTTCACTTCCTCGACGCTGAAGGAATTCACATTTTGAAGTTTTTCCTTAAGCTTATCCCTATCCCCTTTTGTAGCAAGGCGACCTCTATCCAGCCTTCTTTCGCATCCACTACCTTCCTCACTTTTTCCAACACGTTTTCGCCAGTGTCCATCTCGTTCTTGGAGGTGACCACTATAGAGTGAAGGGTCTCCCTCCTTCCCGCGGCACCAGCGAAAAGAGTGGGTCTTGTCGCTGCTGTGATGCTGGCATAAGTGTCGACTTTGGCAGGCTGGTTTTGCTCTGCCAATTTTTCTTTTATTTCTTGTATGCAGCGCACATTCTCGCTAAGGAGGTCTTTGATCTCCTCGATTCTGCATGTATGAGGGGCTGGAGTAGATGTCGGAGGTGGAGGTGGGGGCGGAGCGAGATTTTTGAAATAATGGATTGTGTCCCTCCGTAACATTTCTTCCTCCTGCACCAAATCGTGGAGTTTTACGAGGCATTCCAAAACTTTATTTTTTATAGTTGTTTTTATATTTCCCGACGCTTGTAGCTGCTCATATCCCTCATTGTAGATGTCGGTGGACAGGCTAGCATATGTCTTGTTCATAGCTTCCTCCGTTAGCCCGTCTGGGTTTCTTTCCATAAAGGAGCGATGGGTGTTATAGCGTGGGGTTCGAATGGGGCTATATTGTGATATATGTGATCTCGCATCACTTACTTCAGGCTCCGTGAACAACACCTTGCTCACCCTAGCGGAGGTTGCGGGAGTTCTAATCATATTGGAAGTATGAGTCAATAATTTAAAATGTAATATTGTAAAAGTTGTATAAATAGAAGATAATAAAAGTTAAAACATAAAACAATGAAATTAAAATTAAGATTAAATTAAATTAAATAATATTATTATAAATTAGATTATAAAATGTCAATTAACAGGCTTTGAGAAAACTGGGAAGATGGGATAGGTTTCCGAAGTTTCTCCGAAGAGAAACTTGTTGAACCTGGGTAAAATTGAGCTTTGTAGCTCCTAATCTCAGTTTTCCCGACAGAACCTGGTCAAATCTTAAAATATTAGCCTGCGTAGTGTCTGTGGGCTCAACAAATATCCCCAGTCAAAAAATGTTTTGGCTCTACATAGAGTTGTAAAGGGACTCTATGTAGAGTCAATGTCTCTCGCTGGCTGAAAAGCCTCTGTCCTGCAGAGTTGAGTGCTGAAAACCGCAAGTCTGTAGGGTCACTGGAAGCAGAGATACGGGCGTTTAAAAATTTTCAAGATGGCGGACCAAAATGGCCGCCAAAGTTTCAAATTACCGTATCTCCGCCAAAAACAGACGTAGAAGCTCGCGGTTTTCGGCACAAAAGTTGGACTTTGACCCTCTTAACAGGTCCGGGGTCAAAATGGGTCGAAAGGTCAAGGTCACAATTTTGACCTTTGACCTCTTAGGCTTGAAGAGCACCTTATTCCTACCAGCTAGGAGAAAACCAGCTAGGAGAAAACCCCAAGTCCCTACGACGAAGGGGAGCGGAGTTATGCCGGTTTGAAAATTTCCAATATGGCGGCCAAGATGGCGGCGAATTTTCAAACCGGGTTTTCTCGAGCCCCCGTCGCCGCAGACCTATCGAGTTTGGTATCTCCGAAATCGGCGCGATGTAATCTACACAGCTGTGTTGTCGGAAAAGCGCTTTTCAGCGTTTTCCGGGAAAAGAAAATTTTTTCACCGAAAAAGCCGTAACTCCGTTATTTCTCGTCCGATTTCGAAGATTCCAACGCCGACCGGTAGGGCCAAGAGTTTTCCAGCCGTAACAATTTCGAAAAACTAAATTTAAATACAAAAACCGGTAGAAAATAAAATAAAATAAAAATTTTGATTTTTTCAAATTATTATCAAAAATAAATGTCCAAAAAATTTTTCTACTTTCAGGAACCTGAGAGGAATGTCTGGGAGCTGGTATCCACGTCAACAAAACCCACGCGTCTCCAGTGGGGTGGGTGTGGGTAAGCTTTAAAATTTAATTTTTTAATTACCCATAACTTTTTACCCAGTGAAGGTAAAATTTTAATCGAAGCGCCTTCTGAGAGCTCGCCGACTGTTGCGTCCAGAGGTGTCCTCAGATCGTTCCGAGCGACTCTCCTTCACCGACCTCGTGGCCACGTGCTTTTTGTTTTTCTGGCTCTTGCTCTTCGGGGGGAGGTCGGAAAAATCCGGAAGGGGTGTCA